>JANAVB010039220.1:5950211-6450388 GCA_029216955.1 Iris pallida
TTCTGTACATGGTATCCCGTATTTAAACATGTCATAATTCTATTTATTATTATTTAGTGGTTGCATGTAGATTTTAAGCATGTCATTAGTAGAATGGTTAGAGCATGTTTAGAGATTAGGGTTTTCATAAGCCAACCCAACCCCTATTTATATTCTCTTTCTCACTCTCTCTCCTCATTCACTCCTCCATTTATTTTTCTCAACCACCATCCTTAGGCAAGTACAACTTACTCAAAAGTGGAGATTTGTGTTTTTCATTCTTGATTTTCTTTGATATTATTTGTCTATAATGTTCTTCTCTTCATTCTCTACAAGTTTAGTTCTTGGAGTTTTTGATTTTAATGGCTACTTTTTGTAGATCTAAGTTTTTAAAACTAGGGTTTTATGTATTTACATGGTTTTGATCTATCAACTGGTTATTTTCGAAAACTAATGGTCCTAGGTTGTAGGAATTCGATTCTACCCAATTTTGACCTTTAAAAAGTTAGATTTCGACTTGTTTTGAGGAAGTTATGGCCAAATAATATTTGGACATTTTCTATGTTATCTGCCCTGGTTTTGGCAGGGCGATGAATAATACCGCATGAATAGTATCGCAGCCGCATAGATGCATAGTGCCGCATGAATAATGCCGCATGCATAGTACCGCAGCCACAGAATGCATAGTACCGCATGAATAGTACCGCAGCCGCATGGATGCATAGTGCCACATGAATAGTGCCGTAGTCGCAGGTATGCATAGTACCGCATGAATAGTACCCGCAGCCGCATGGATGCATAGTGTCGCATGAATAGTGCCGCATGCATAGTACCGCATGCATAGTGCCGCAGCCGCAGGAATGAATAGTGCCGCATGAATAGTACCGCAGCCGCATGGATGCATAGTGCCGCATGAATAGTACCGCAGCCGCATGGATGCATAGTGCCGCATGCATAGTACAGCAGCCGCATGGATGAATAGTGCCGCATGCATAGTGCCGCAGCCGTATGGATGCATAGTGCCACATGAATAGTGTCGCAGTAGGTCGTATAGTGCCGCAGAAGGCTGCATAGTACCGCAGAAGGCCGCATAGTGCCGCAGAAAACTGAATAGTGCCACAGAATGCCGCATAGAGCCTATTTTGGCTGTTTTATGTCCTATTTGGCTGAATTGTGGCCAGAATTTCCCCTAACTCCCAATGAAAGTTGTAGATCATTGTCTTGGCTTCAAGAATCTTCATGACTTGCTAGCACTTCACACCCTAAGTGTATAGTACCTTCTTGTTCTATTTCCTCTTATGTCTTGGTTTTTATTCCTGATCTGACTCCTATGCGTATGCTGGATAACCCTATGTGTGTACTAAGGTACAATCTATGTGAGCATCGATGTACCTCCTATGTGTAATGCCTGTGGTTCGTATTACGTATTTCTGGAATACGTGTACGTATTTATTCTTGTATTGCATGATTCCTTGTTTAGTTTTCTTCATGGCTTGGCTTGGTTTATTCTTGGCCCGGGTTGGCTTGGTTCGATTGGGATTATTTTGGTTCATCATGAACCATGGATAAACCCCCTACCTACCACCATCTTTGATATTTATTGCCATTTCTTCTTTCTCTCTCTTCATTACTCATCTTCTTCTTCCTCCTTTACTCCCTTCACCTACCAGAGAGAAGAGAGAGGTCTAGGCAAGTGCAATCTTACTTCATGATGGATCTCATGTTTTATTGTTCTATTCTCTTCCTTACTAGATTCTAAGCCTCTTTAGAACTGGAAGTTTTCGGTTTTGATGGTTATATTTTTGTAGATCTAAGTTTTAAATTCCTTCTTGTTTAGTTTTCTTGGTTTTGATCTCTAAAACTTGGTATTTCCAAAACTAGTGGTTCCATGTTGTAGAGAATTTGATTTCATGCAGTTTGGCTTTTGTTTCGCTTGATTTCGACTCCGGATGAGGAAGTTATGGCCATTACATTTTCAGAACTTTCATGACTGAACTTGCTGTTTGGGGACGATGAACCTCATGCGCCGGGAGGCCATGCGCCGTGAAGTCCCGGCAATACATCCCTTAACTCCGAGCGTGTCATGCGCATAGGTTTCCTACGCGCATGTACTGAAGACGCAACGTGAGTTTCTCATGCGCCGATTCGTGCAGGAATCCCATGCGCCGATTCGTGCAGGAATCTCATGCCCGATTCGTGCAGGAATTCCATGCGCCGATTCATGCAGAAATCTCATGCGCCGATTCGTGCAGGAATCCCATGCGCCGATTGCGCATGAATCTCATGCACCGATTCGTGCAGGAATCCCATGCGCCGGAATTGCTCTATTTCGCTGTTTTGCATGTTTAAGTCATTTTGTAGCTAGAATCTTGAAAAAAAACTCAAAACATGAAAGTTGTAGATCTTTTTCTTGGTTTCAAGAACATGTTACTAGTTATTCTATACAAGTTCTCTCATTCATGATAATGTAAGGATAGAACACGATAGTGGCCTGTTAAGGCGCACTCTTGACAAGTACCAAGTGGACATGACATGACCTGATAGTAGCCCGTCGTGGCGCACTCCTGACAAGAAAACCTGATTGATATACCCTGATATGCTGTTACGATGGCTACCTGACATGACATGACCTGTTTAATTAATCATGACACCGTGGGCGATTGTGCTTGTACAAATAATCCAGTCCTGTCTTGCATCATGTCTAGGAGGGGACTCCTGAGTACCACGGTCAGGAGTACCTACTGAAATGGACTAAGGTTAATAATTAGTATAATTCACTAGTCATGAAAAGATGTTTCCTAGTTACAGGCGATCCCGTTATCCCGGCCGCTAATGCTTGGACTTGTAGCCTGCCGACGAGTAGGGCACATTTTCAGCCCACTGTTATGTGGGCACTCTTGATTGTCACTTTAAATGATTGAACTTATTGTCACTCTAATGTATTGTACTCTCTGAATTGTCACTATAATGATTGCCTGGATAACCTGGATAGCTGCAGGGCCTGTGACTACTTGGGCATCTCATTGTATCTACTAGAACTAGGATTATGATAACCCTAGTTAGTTAATGTAGAAAGTCGTAGGCAATGATTGGCTGTGATTGATTGGATGGAGTCTAGTCCAGTATGGTATGTCTAGAATTGATTGTTGCAAGATTGTACCAGAATGATTGAATGATTGTCACTCCAGATTGTCACTATAATGATTGTCACTCAAGATTGTTACTTGACCTGATTTCTTATATTTATCTTGCGATAAATGGTGAGAGGAACCAAGTTCCGTTCAGACGAAGGGTTACAACCCCGGTCCTTGTTTGGTTTACGGGTTGTAACCTAGCTAGCTGAATAGTCCCACGGTTATCTTATCGTATATCATCCTGGCATGCTTTCCATATGTCCTGTCTTTTAGTGATTCTATGCAAGATTGTCTTTTATAATTACCTATCATGCTTTTTCTTAAATTACTGTCTCTTATTATGTAATTATATTATTGTGCTAATTTGCTGGCTTTAGTTCTTAAGTGAAGCCTCCTTTGTGGCACTTGCTCTTTCTGGGGTCTGACCCAGTGTTTTGTATGGCCAGATACCGGAGCAACACCAAAGGATCTCCTGCTTTCCAGCCCGATGGTGGTCACCAGGCGTAACCAGGGCTTCGAGTGGGTTTCTTTTGTTCTCCCACTGTAATATTGTAAATTATTCTTTTGAGGCGTTTAGCCGACGAGCAAGTGTTAGCTCGATTGTACTTACTACTGTCTGACTACGGGCTGTAGCATGATTGACAAGCCCCGGGGGTTGATCATGTATGACTGAACTCTTGCTAGTCCTCGCATTTTGTAACGACTAGCTTCATGATCATTCTGAATATATAATGTATGGGACGCCTTACTATTGTGGTATTTGGTGGTCTGACATCTTATAATACTATTAGTTGAGATTGAGACAATAGGCTTTATGACCTTAAAGAGACTGATGGATTGTAGTGAAACCCTCACATATAGACAGCTGTGACCGTATAGCGGGGTGGATCCCATTGTATACGTAGCTGGCTATGTTGCCCCCGCTCTCAGTATTCTGGTTCTGGGGTGTGACACTATGTGCTAAGTGTTCCTATGCGATACCTATCAGTACATCCAAGATTCTAGCATTTACATAGCGATTGGTCAGTAGCAATGACGTGGTATGTATTGTGTGTCGCATTACACCAAGAAGGGGTACCTACGTATGACTCTGAGCCAGTACGGATCACTTCTTGGGGTACTGTACAATGTACGATATCTAGGGGATGAGCATGTGACCACGACATGTGAACTCCGAGGATAACCTAGGGATTAACTAGGCAACTAACTTGGTAGATGCATTGGGTGGGAAGAATCCCGAGATCGTGCCATACTAGCCACCCCAGGCCCAGTCCTGACGTGTCGGGTTGGCCGCCACGGATATGGTTCCACTCGCCTATAGCGGATGGCTATATCCGACTCCTACGAGCTATGTGTTATATGTTTAGCGCGGTAGCCCTCCGGGGGACCGGTGCATAATCTATGTGATATGTCTTATGGTTTGGCTAGCCCTGCTGGGTTGACACGATCTGAGGATTCCTTTTAATCAATAACGCGGGGATAACTCCGCCAAATATAGAAAGCCGCATGAATGAATGACCGCTTAAAAAATGACTTGACTGTGCCTTGTAACTTCCGTTAGTAGCCGAGGGACATGGACTGTCATGGTGCGTGGTCCAACCCATGTCCTTGTTTGGTTGTTGGGTTGGGCTATCGTGCTAGGACAGGCTGTGGACCGAGGTTACGACCGGAAGTTTATTATTACTAGTATATATTTTATCATGGGTTTTATCTCACTCTTTTGTGCTCCCTTGTGGTACTTGCTATTCGGGGCTGACCCCGCTGGTTTTGTTTGGCCAGATCTCGTAGCAGCGCCTGAGGATCCAAACTTCTTCCGACGTCAATGGTGCATACTAGGAGCATGGCTGGCGGGGGACTCGAGTGGGTTCTTCTCCACCACTCTAGTATCTTTACTTATGTTCTGGCGTTTAGCCACCGGCACCTGTTAGCCGGCTAATCTGGATATTTTGTCTTGCATAATTTGTAATTAAATCAGACTGCAGCTGAATACAATTATGTACCTATGACTCTCGGGCTAGCTAATTTATAAAGCTAGATCCCCTGATCATTTTGATGATGCGTCGGGGACGCCTTACTGCTTTATCTTATATGATCATTATTTACTGTTTTTTTGATTGATTGAGACCTAGATGCTCTGTGAGACCATAGGAGATTTGATTGTAGCATGCACCCCCTTGTCTCTTGACAGCCACGATCGCCGTATGACGTTTATATACCTCATATGGAGTAGCTGGCCTAGTCCGTCCCCGTATTTCGGTACTGGGGCATGACAAGGTTTTATTGATGGCCCATGCAGATCTGATTTTCAGACTTGTGGGGTATTATTATTATAGGACTCTCAATCAAAACTTGTTTCCTTTGAATCTCTTGCCTCGATTTCTCTTTCCTCACCTTGATTGATAACTTGAATTGCATCCTCGAATCTTCCTCGTCCTATCATTTAATATAATGTATCTTTCCCTATAGGGGTGCTTCGTTCTCAGTAGCTGGTGAGGCCAACATGGAGGAACGTCCAGTAGAGCATGGCTCGACGGGACAGCAGCCAGAAAGAATACCTTCTCCTGACCAGATCCGAGTGGAAGTATATCAGAGCCAGTGGAGCCGCAGGTTCTAGAAAATCCTGCACCCCCAGCGGTGCCGGCAGCGACGATAGTGCCTGATGCTGCAGCACTCCTGGAGGTCATCCGGGGATTTCTGGCTACTCAGCAGCGTCAGGTGGCAGCTCATCAGCAACAGCAGACCCAGCAGCAGGAACAGAATGTGCTACTGAATCAGGGTTACAATTAGCCCTTGAGAGAAGTGTGAGGAATGATTCGGGAGCGTCGGGAAGGTTTGTCGACTTAACCCGAGATATTTTGACGGCACAGAGGATGCCATCACGGCGGATGCATGGCTTCAGGATACTGAGGCCATATTGACTGCAGCTAAGGTACCAGCAGAAGAGAAGGTTGACCAGGTCAGACTGTTTACTTCAGGATCTCGCCCGCGACTGGTGGGCATCGGAAGAGGTTGGAATGAGGCGCCCTGTTCCTTGGGATAGCTTCAGTACCAGATTCAAGGCCAAGTACTTTGCTGTGGTAGCGCGGTATGAGCTACAACAGAGGTTATCAGTCTCAAGCAGGCTGGTAAGACGGTGGATGGATATGCAGCGGAGTTTTGCAGACTGAGTCGGTTTGCACCGACGATGGTAGCTACAGAGCCAGAGAAGGCGATGAGATTCCAGCAAGGACTTCATTTGGAGATTCTACAGCTAGTAGAAGGGCACGACTATCAGACTTTTGATGCCATTTTAACGGCAGCTCGGAGGCATGAACTCACCCAACAAAGATTGGTGACAAGGCATGGGGGGCCAGAAGAGGCCCCATCCCCAGAGTAGGGGCGGAGGAGCAGTGCAGCAAACATCGACGCCAGCACCCGGCATCCGTATTCATGAGTCAGGAGTACCGCGGAGGACGACGGTATCAGAAATAACAGCACCAGTTCGGCATCAGCAGCAGAAGTACCAGCAGCAGCGCCAGGGGGCACCCATTGGATGTACTTACTGCGGTAAGGGAGGGCACACTAGGGATGTGTGTCGTTCAGCTAACGGATTGTGCATGAGGTGTGGTAGTCCAGACCACAGGATTGCCAATTGTCCTATGATACAGAGGCCAGGAGGGCCAGTTCAGCAGTTTCCCGGCATTGCCAGCTCCGGGGGCAGCACCAAACAAAGGACCAGCATTGGCCGTAAGGCCGCTAGCCCAGCATTTACCGACGCAGGCTCAGATGTTTCGCCAGGCGCAGAACCAGGAAGGCCCGCAAAGGCCGCAGCAACAGCATGGTCGAGGAAGGCAGCAACAGGGAGCTCAGCAAGGCCAGGGCCAGGCCTTCAACTTATCACTGGAGGATGCACTAGTTTCAGGCGACGTGGTTGCAGGTAATATTTTGTTACCTCTTTTCCTGCAGTAGCATTGTTTGATTCGGGGGCTACCCACTCTTTTATATCTGCACGATTTGCGACACGTATTGGATTGGAGTTCGAGGCATTACCAGAGAGGATGAATATACTCACTGGTAATGGGCTCGTAGGAGTTAGCAGAGTGTGCTTAGCGTGTCCGATCATAGTAAGTGGGCGATTATTGCCCGCATCTTTGATTGAGTTTCCTATGGGCAACTTTGACGTTTTCCTAGGCATGGACTGGTTGAGAGACAGTCATGCGACGATAGATTGTCGGGGAGGTAAGGTAGTATTTAACATACCTGGCGTTGAGGAGTTCGTCTTTGTTCGATCATTGGAGGATCGAACCAAGGGCATCGTTGCAGAAGCATTGGCAGAGCAGGAGCAGATACCAAGAGTGGTCAGAGAGTTTCTTGATGTATTTCCAGATGAGCTTCCAGGTTTACCACCAGTGAGAGATGTGGAGTTTTGTATTGAGTTGAATCCGGGGACGGAGCCTAAAGTCGGCAGAGTTTACAGGATGTCGCAGTCAGAGTTGGATAAGTTGCACCAGCATGAAGAAGAACTAAAGGTGAAGCAGTTTATCCGAGACAGCAAATCGCCCTGGGCAGCACCGGTGATTTTAGTACCCAAGAAGGATGGATCGACGCGAATGTGCATTGACTACCGGCAGTTGAATGCTGTGACAGTGAAGAAAAAGTATCCGTTACCTAGGATTGATGACTTGTTTGATCAATTGAGTAAGGCCTGCGTCTTCTCTAAGATTGATCTTCGATCTGGATATTATCAAGTGAGGGTCCGGGAGCAGGACATACCTAAGACGGCATTTAGATCGCGGTATGGGCATTATGAGTTTCTAGTGATGCCATTTGGATTGACTAATGCCCCAGCCGTGTTCATGGACTTGATGAACCGCATCTTTCTACCCTATTTGGATAAGTTTGTAGTAGTGTTTATAGATGACATCCTCGTTTATTCCAGTAGTGAAGAAGAACATGAGAAACATCTTCGGACAGTTTTGCAGACCTTGAGGGAGCATCAACTTTATGCGAAGCTTAGTAAATGTGAGTTTTGGTTGGATCATATTTCGTTTCTGGGACACATTATTTCTGGAGCAGGAGTGTCAGTAGATCCGAAGAAGGTTGAGGCAGTAGAGAATTGGCAAGTTCCGAAGACGGTAGCAGAAGTGCGTAGTTTCTTGGGATTGGCAGGTTATTATCGGAGGTTCGTGGCAAATTTTGCCAGGGTTTCGGCACCCTTGACGTGTTTAACGCATAAGGATGTAGAGTTTGTTTGGTCAGCAGAATGTCAGACATCATTTGAAGAGTTGAAGAAGAGATTAATCTCAGCCCCGATCTTGACACTTCCAGTAGGATCGGGAGGGTTTACATTGTATTATGACGCATCCGGGAAGGGACTTGGGTGTGTATTGATGCAACATGGTAAGGTGATAGCATATGCATCTCGACAGCTTCGGTACCATGAGAAGAACTATCCGACCCACAACCTAGAATTAGCAGCAGTAGTGTTTTCGCTTAAGTTATGGAGGCACTATTTATATGGGGATCGAGTAGAGATTTACACTGATCATAAGAGCTTAAAGTATGTATTTACCCAGAGGGACCTGAACATGAGACAGAAAAGATGGTTGGAATTACTGAAGGACTTTGATGTAAATCTTCAGTATCATCCTGGCAAGGCGAATGTGGTAGCAGATGCCTTGAGCAGGAGAGATGGTGCATTCGTCTTAACCTCGCAGAGGCATATTTTGGAAGATCTTCAGGAGATGGGAATTGAAGTGATCTTACCACAAGATACAAAAATTCTGGCCAGTTTACCGATTCAGTCTACTCTAGTAGAGAGGATCAGAACAGCTCAGGCAGAGGATCCGCGGATCCAGAAGCTTCGATCAGAGTGTGAGTCAGGTCTCAGGAAGGAGTTAGTAATCCATGAGGATGGTACGCTTAGGTTCGGAAACCGTCTTTGTGTACCAGGTGGAGACCTTCGACAAGAAGTAATGTCAGAGGCTCATAGTTCTTCTTATTCCATTCATCCCGGAGGCACAAAGATGTACCAGGATATGAAGCAGCACTTTTGGTGGAATGGTATGAAGAGGGAGATAGCGAGGTTCGTATCCAGATGTTTGGTATGCCAGCAAGTAAAGGCAGAGCAGCAGAGACCGGCAGGATTATTGCAGCCACTTCCTATTCTGGAGTGGAAGTGGGAGCACATCACGATGGACTTTGTGACCGGTTTACCTAGATCTCCGACCGGTAGAAACGCAGTTTGGGTAATCATGGATCGGCTCACGAAGGTTGCGCATTTTCTTCCTTTCAGAGTAGGGCAGTCTACTGAGCAGCTGGCAGAAATGTATATAAAGCACATTGTGAGGCAGCATGGTATTCCAGTCAGCATAGTATCAGATCGGGACACACGGTTCACCTCTCACTTTTGGCGGAGCTTGCATCAAAGTTTGGGTACCAAATTGAGGTTCAGCACAGCCTATCATCCACAAATGGATGGACAATCAGAGAGAACCATTCAGACCTTGGAAGATATGTTACGGGCTTGTACTTTAGACTTCGGTGGAACTTAGAAAGATCATCTTCATCTAGTAGAATTCTCTTACAATAATAGTTATCAGGCAAGTATACAGATGGCACCGTTTGAAGCATTATATGGAAGGAAGTGCAGGTCCCCTCTAGCATGGGACGATATGGGAGAACGAAAATTGTTGGGACCAGAGATGATCACGCAGACCGTGGAGACAGTCAAGTTGATCAGAGAGCGGCTTCGAGTCGCGCAGGACAGACACCGACACTGGGCGGATCAATATCGTAGGCCTCTAGAGTTTGGTGTTGGTGACCAAGTTTTTCTGTGGATTTTGCCTACTCGGGGTGTCATTAGATTTGGAACCCGAGGAAAGCTTAGTCCAAGATTTGTTGGTCCTTTTGAGATTCTCGCTCGGGTAGGCGATGTTGCTTATCGACTTGCCCTTCCTCCCTCGCTATCTGGCGTACATGATGTGTTTCATGTATCTCAGTTGCATGGGTATGTCCCGGATCCGAGTTATGTCCTCGACCATTCAGAGTTAGTCGTTGGTACTGACCTAACTTACGAGGAACAACCCGTATCTATTTTGGACCGGCGAGAGAAGGTGCTCAAGAACCGGACTATTAGCCTTGTCCGTGTCGCTTGGGGCCATCACTCTCTGGAAGAGTCAACCTGGGAGCGCGAGGACGAGATTAGATCTCGGTATCCGTACTTGTTTGACTCAGAAGGTATGTTTCTTCTCATGCCTTGGTAATCTGTTTACATGCTTGTTTTGTACCATTTTAAAATATACGATCAATGACTGCTAATGATAGGTTGATTGCATAGATTGTAATTGCACCTTGCTTGCCCGGATTTCTCTATCATTGTCTTGGCAAAAATTCCGAGGACGGAATTTTTCTAAGGAGGATAGAGATGTCACTCCCCGATCCCGATATACGTATTCTTTTATGAATTCTGTACATGGTATCCCGTATTTAACATGTGCATAATTCTATTTATTATTATTTAGTGGTTGCATGTAGATTTTAAGCATGTCATTAGTAGAATGGTTAGAGCATGTTTAGAGATTAGGGTTTTCATAAGCCAACCCAACCCCTATTTATATTCTCTTCCTCACTCTCTCTCCTCATTCACTCCTCCATTTATTTTTCTCAACCACCATCCTTAGGCAAGTACAACTTGCTCAAAAGTGGAGATTTGTGTGTTTTTCATTCTTGATTTTTCTTCGATATTATTTATCTATAATGTTCTTCTCTTCATTCTCTACAAGTTTAGTTCTTGGAGTTTTTGATTTTAATGGCTAGTTTTGTGTAGATCTAAGTTTCTAAACTAGGGTTTTATGTATTTACATGGTTTTGATCTATCAAACTTGGTTATTTTTGAAAACTAATGGTCCTAGGTTGTAGGAAATTCGATTCTACCCAATTTTGACCTTTGAAGAGTTAGATTTCGACTTGTTTTGAGAAAGTTATGGCCAAAATAATATTTGGACATTTTCTATGTCATCTGCCCTGGTTTTGGCAGGGACGATGAATAGTGCCGCATGAATAGTACCGCAGCCGCATGGATGCATAGTATCGCATGAATAGTGCCGCATGAATAGTGCCGCATGCATAGTGCCGCAGCCGCAGGAATGCATAGTGCCGCATGAATAGTACCGCAGCCGCATGGATGCATAGTGCCGCATGAATAGTACCGCATGCATAGTACCGCAGCTGCAGGTATGTATAGTGCCGCATGAATAGTACCGCAGCCGTATGGATGCATAGTACCGCATAAATAGTGCCGCATGCATAGTGCCGCAGCCGCAGGAATGAATAGTACCGCATGAATAGTGCCACAGCCGCATGGATGCATAGTGCCGCATGAATAGTACCGCAGCCGCATGGATGTATAGTGTCGCATGCATAGTGCCACAGCCGCATGGATGAATAGTGCCGCATGCATAGTACCGCAGCCGCATAGATGCATAGTGTTGCATGAATAGTGCCGCAGTAGGCCGCATAGTGTCGCAGAAGGCTGCATAGTGCCGCAGAAGGCCGCATAGTGCCGCAGAAGACTGAATAGTGCCGTAGAATGCCGCATAGAGCCTATTTTGGCTGTTTTTGGCTGTTTTATGTCCTATTTGGCTGAATTGTGGCCAGAATTTCCTCCAACTCCCAACATGAAAGTTGTAGATCATTGTCTTGGCTTCAAGAATCTTCATGACTTGCTAGCACTTCACACCCTAAGTGTATAGTACCTTCTTGTTCTATTTTCTCTTATGTCTTGGTCTTCATTCCTGATCTGACTCCTATGCGTATGCTGGATAACCCTATGTGTGTACTAAGGTACAATCTATGTGAGCATCGATGTGCCATCCTATGTGCTAAGTGTTCCTATGCGATACCTATCAGTACATCCAAGATTCCAGTATTTACATAGCGATTGGTCAGTAGCAATGACGTGGTATGTATTGTGTGTCGTATTACACCAAGAAGGGGGTACCTACGTATGACTCTACGAGCCAGTACGGATCACTTCTTGGGGTACTCGTACAATGTACGACATCTAGGGAAATGAGCATGTGACCACGACATGTGAACTCCGAGGATCACCTAGGGATTAACTAGACAACTAACTTGGTAGATGCATTGGGTGAGAAAAATCCCGAGATCGTGCCATACTAGCCACCCCAGGCCCAGTCCTGACGTGTCGGGTTGGCCGCCACGGATATGGTTCCACTCGCCTATAACGGATGGCTATATCCGACTCCTACGAGCTATGTGTTATATATTTTAGCGCGGTAGCCCTCCGGGGGACCGGTGCATAATCTATGTGCTATATGTCTTATGGTTTGGCTAGCCCTGCTGGGTTGACACGATCTGAGGATTCTTTTTAATCAATAACGCGGGGATAACTCCGCCAAATATAGAAAGCTGCATGAATGAATGGCCGCTTAAAAAATGACTTGACTGTGCCTTGTAACTTCCCTTAGTAGCCGAGGGACATGGACTGTCATAGTGCGTAGTCCAACCCATGTCCTTGTTTGGTTGTTGGATTGGGCTATCGTGCTAGGACAGGCTGTGGACCGAGGTTACGACCGGAAGCTTTTATTATTGCTGGTATTATTATTTTATCATGGGTTTTATCTCACTCTTTTGTGCTCCCTTGTGGTACTTGCTATTCGGGGCTGACCCCACAGGTTTTGTTTGGCCAGATCTCGTAGCAGCGCCTGAGGATCCAAACTTCCTTCCCGACATTAATGGTGCATACTAGGAGCATGGCTGGCGGGGGACACGAGTGGGTTTCTTCTCCACCACTCTAGTATCTTTACTTATGTTCTGGCGTTTAGCCACCGGCACCTGTTAGCCGGCTAATCTGGATATTTTATCTTGCATAATTTGTAATTAAATCAGACTGCAGCTGAATACAATTATGTACCTATGACTCTCTGGGCTAGCTAATTTATAAAGCTAGATCCCCCTGATCATTTTGATGATGCGTCGGGGATGCCTTACTGCTTTATCTTATATGATTATTATTTACTATTTCTTGTTTGATTGATTGAGACCTAGATGCTCTGTGAGACCATAGGAGACTTGATTGTAGCATGCACCCCCTTGTCTCTTAACAGCCACGATCGCCGTATGACGTTTATATACCTCATATGGAGTAGCTGGCCTAGTCCGTCCCCGTATTTCGGTACTGGGGCGTGACACTAAACGAGCAAACCACCCGAGCCCATAGAACCCAAACTGACCAAACCCCAGCCAAATTCCTCCTGAACCCGAGTAGGAAGTTCGATCCCCAGCCCTCAGCGCCGTATGGAGCATGGGTGTATAAGTATTCGGGAGAGATCGAAAGAACACCTAAACCCTAAACAAACAAAGTGCCACCCTACCCAGACGACCCCCCACGGCCGCCTACGCCGTCGCGCGAGGCGTCGGAGATCGTCGGAGCGCGCGGAGGCAACCGCAACACCGGCAGCGACAGTGCATTCAAGAAAGGTACTTCGCATACACCCCTCTCGACATAGGAACCATCATTTTCGATTCTGTAAAGTCCTACGCCTAGTAGACATGACTGACTAGGAGATCTATCTACTGGTTTTAGGTCTATTATTAAATCTGGGAAGAAAAACTTTCCTGAAAGTCGGGAAAAACCCATAGAAAACATGTCCTGTTTTGGCGACTTCTCCGCTAAGTTGGAAGGCGAATATCCGATAATCCATGATGATTTTTTGAAAGCTATTTGAACAAACTTCTAGACAATATAACCGAGATGTAAACCCCATCAGTAGTTGTATTTCTAATGGTTTATGTAGTAAGATAAATAGGGTTGAAATCATGAAAAAAATATGCGAAACTGTTTTCAAAAATCTAGAAAAATCTTACACACGACGTGCGTCCCGCCAAATCGGGCAACGTGGTCGCGAACCGAAAGCATCAAAAGCTACATAACGGCTTCATGGTCGTGTGGGATTTGATGGAATTCAAATTGGTCGCGTGTGCGCGACGAATTTGATACGTATCCGTCGAAATTTACCGTATCGTACACTTTGCAAATTCTCCAATTACTTTGTGCACGTTCGTCAGATCGAGACGAAACTTACGCCAGCCGGACCGTATCGTTTTTCTGATCCTGTATGCCAAGTTTGGTCCGATTCTGAGATAGTTAGTAAAATCGTCGTTTTGCAGGCTCCACGGTCCGATTCAACGGGCGATTTTGTGTACGGACCCTCGGAATCCAAAATTGGACATACCGTTGGGTTTGTACCGAAAAACTGGATTCGTAGACATGTAGTTTGATGATTTTAGAGACCTTTGACTCTGGCACACTTTTCGGTGCAAAGCGGGTCCAACGGCAGACATCGTTTTTGTCCGAAATTACCGTTTTGCCTTTGTATTCAGAATTGGACTTAAGGACATGCAATTCTAGCTAATTTGACTATTCTGAGAACATTGGTAATATTTATTTCAGCTTTCGGAGACAGTTGTGATGACTTGGATTTTCTGACTTGTTGATTGGCGATACATTGTTGGTTCTCCATGCAACCTCCAGGCAAGTATACCTTGCCTTCCTCTACAGTTTTACTTACATGCATTTTCTTTCGTTTTCAGTCATTTGATTGTTTATGGACATGTGCTTTTCGTGTTATTTTTTGTGGTGTTGTTTTTATTGTTTATAGCCATGTTCATATTTTGGCCTTGTGTTTTTCATTTGGAGTTCTCGTCAGTACCTTGCTTGAGTCGTGTCATAGAACGAGTACGTGTAAGTGAACTACTAAATCCTTGACATTGTTTTCTTGGCACCAGAGAGTCCACACTCGGGACGAGGGTGTTTTCCTTGATCTGTTTACATCCGTGAGTCCACGCTAGGGACTAGGATGTCGATTATTTACATCAGAGAGTCCACGCTCGGGACGAGGGTGTTTACATCACAGAGTCTACACACGGGACGAGGATGTAGTATTTGCACCAGAGAGTCCACACTCGGGACGAGGGTGCCTTGCCGTGAACTAACCAGAGAGTCCACACTCGGGACGAGGGTTAGTACTAACCAGAGAGTCCACACTCGGGACGAGGGTTAGTGTTTAGTTCAAACCCGTGAGTCCACACTCGGGATGAGGGTTTGGTTTCTTCCATTGATCTCGTGATTATCGTTCATCCGGCAGTTCATTTATACGTAGTTGTTCTAGTGTTCGTGTTCGTGTCTGTGTTCGTATTCGTACTCGTGTTCATAGTTATTTGTCTTGGTCTTGTTCTTTCTTGCTTATTTTCTTGCGCATGGTAAAACTGTTAGATAGGCATGTATATTATGTATCTTGCTATGTCCTCTGAGGACCTGATGATCTCCTCAGGTTTAGTGATTGCATGGAGTTAGCTAGTAGTTCTGGATGGCGGAAGATTTGCGGTTCTTGCGGGATTCAGGTACCGTTATTGTGCTTATTATCCGCTCGTGCTTTCATACCTTATCATGAGTTATCATGTTCCTTTTTTCAGTTGTAGACTCTTGTTATATTCCTTAGAGTCTTATCGGACATTTATGCTAGTAGGCTGCAGACCACGACCCATAGTGTTCATTCATGTTTCATACTCTTATTGTGGATTGAGATATAGATTTGTTTGCCATGATTTGGCAGTATACCCTAGCCGTGACAGCGTTTACGTATTCGAGTCGAGCTGGAGTCTGCTTGATGCGTAGCTGGGCTTGGACACGCTTCGTATCCGAAAAGCGGGTGCGGGTCATGACACCAAGTCCAACCCGACCTCATGTACATCATATGAAGCCCAAAATTGAGCCTGGCGGAATAAAAAGTACCCAAGTTCCTCAGGTTGGGTTGGGTCCATCAGCTTTATTGGGCTCTAATATGATATTTGAAATATTTTTAGAGAAGATTAATTTTAAACACATAATTAAATATAAATTATGCCTCAATTATGACAAAATACAAAACTAAATATGATTTAGGGTAAGGAGTTACAGATTTTGGATGGAAAAATTTAGGATTTAACTAAATATGATTATGGAAAAGTATGAAATAGTGTGTGTGTGTGTGTGTGTGTGTATATGTGTGTGTGTGTGTGCGCGCACATGTCAGGTTTCATGTTCTTTGGGTAACCCGACACATGAACCCAAGCCCAACCCAGCTGTTGATCAAGTTCAAATATTTTAACTCGAGCTCGAGTATCTTTAACCATAACCCAACCCATTAACAAGTTTTACCCAATCGGGCTCAGGTTTAGCCCACCTGAGTTGTACCCTTAGGTGGTACGTCGAGATCAGAGTTAGCTCTACTACTGCAGGCAAAAAAGTCGTCGTAGGGGTGAGCATTATTCGGTTTTGGATAGAAAACTGAACCGAACCAAACCAAACCGAATAAGAGGTTCGGTTCAGTTTAAAAAAATCGGTTCGGTTTTGGTTATGAAAATACTAAATTTTCTTATTCGGTTTCAATTTCGGTTTTAGGTTTCGGTTTCGGTTCAAAACTGAAAACCGAATAAGAAAATTTATACTATATATATATGTGTGTGTGTGTGTGTTCGACATAACAAAAGTTTGAACAAACTTTTTGCTTTATTGAACGTATAAGATACCTGTGTACAAAGAAGAAAGTCCTAAACAGGATATTCTAAGTACAGGGAGAAGAGGTTTCTGGAAAAGTGGTGGAGATCCAGCGCTGCAGCGGCTCCTTTACTCCGTTGACGATCTGGCGACGAATCAACCTTGCTATGGATCTCTGGCGCCTTTGATGGGACTCTGGGGTCACCGATCAAGAGGCTGTCTGGAAGAGAAGATCCCTTGAAGATGGTTGGTTGGTTGGTTCTTTGGTTGATCGGTAGATGAGGGTGGTCGACTCTTCGTGGATAGAGATTGTTGATCCTTTGAAGATTATCGATTGTCATTTTTCCTCTATCTATCGATGCTTTAGTGGAAGAACTTCTTCTATTTATAGAAAACCGAGCACATATGCGATATGCATTAGGGTTCTTGAGATATGAAAGAATATGCCGTCCTTGTACGGTGCGGGCTTCTGCGGCGCTGACACGTGGCGGACATCGAGATTTCCCTCAAACGAGATCTCTGGTGGTTATAAACATAACCAAGGAGGTGACACGTGGCACGTGCCGATTTGTTTGTTCGAATACAGCCGAGTAAATCTTGGGATTTTATCTTAAATTTGGAGTCTAATTAATCCTCGTCTAAGATTTAAATCAATCTGATATGATATAAATTATGATTTAATCACAATCTTCTCTGCAAGAGACGGTTTAAACAAACCAATTGGGGTAGACCCATGCTTCCTGCGCCTCTGGTGAGGACTAAGTACTACTATGCTTCTGGGACAACGAGTAGATCGTGCTTATGGAGACGACGGAACCTCTGTGCTTTCAGACGACGAGTGGACTTGGCTTCGAATGACGATGAGACTTCTGTGCATATAGAGGAACTTATGAAGCTGTGTTTCGGGATACCGGATTCACTTTGTTGTAGGCGACAAGTAGGCTTGTGCTTCAGGTTGGCGAGGTTACTATGCTTTTGGAGCGACAGGTTGACTTGCATTGGTTGCGATGAGAGTTCTCAAGTCTCTTGTAGAGAAGTGACTTAAGCTTCTGATCTGGAGGAAATGACTGCACCGTGGGAATGGAGATGGTGTGAGCATATCACCATCTTGCGCCTCATACGAATGCAGGTAAGTAGCTGCGCCTCTGAACAGTGAAGGCATTGGCTGCGGAGGAAAGGGTATGACACCCTTGTGCGTCTGGAATTGGCACAGGCAGGTAGCTGCGCCTCTGGAGTGAAGACACTGGCTTCTGAAGTAAAAAAAGGGGAAGGGGGCCTACCACCATCTTGTTTCAGAGGTTGGCATAGGCCGGTGGCTGCGCCTCTGGCTTGAAGGCTTTGGCTTCTGAAGCAAAGAGTAATAAATATCCGCTCTTTAAGGAACTTTCCTCTTAGTTGCCACTATAATATGGAGAATTCCAAGGGTCTAAGATCAACATTCAAAGTGCTGAGTCTTAGGTTCGTCCCATTAATGCGAGAATTCTGACCGTCGGCCATGTGGCATGCGCTTTGGGCTATTCTCGGTCCTATAAAAGGGGAAATTTCTCCTCTGAAGAGTCGTTGTCTTCTTCTCAGCATCCTTCACCACCACGCGAGATCCAAACTTAACTTCGAGCGACGATCGGCCTCGTGTAAGTTGGCTACTGGTTGAGGCTTTTCTCGTTTATAGGAGCCACGTTCTTATGGAAGAACTCTGTGTAGAAGGGGCCATCGCTGCCCATGAGAAGTATGCAAATGTCCTTCTTAGCGAGTTCGACTCTGAGCGACATCTTTTGCATCTTTTGTGCTTTGGCGAAGGGATGTCTTCAGCTGAGATTTTTCATACTTCTATAAGACCCCCTTCAAAGTTTCCCGAACTTGAGTCAAGCTCGGGATACTTTGAACAGAAGCATGAACACGTGTCAGGACTGTACGAGTTGTGTGATGGCTGGTGTCACGCCTAACTTTTAGCATTAATTGTCCTGAGTCATCTTTTTAGAGCATGGGCTCTTGATGGCTTCTTGATATTGGAGCCTCTTGCGTCTTTGCAGGGATCGCGAATCTCTTTAGCAGAGGAGGTTCAGAGTCACGTTCCTTCGGTCACTTGCAGTACTGTCATCTAACACGGAGTGGAGCCTTAGCTTAACTTGTAAGCTTCCTTCTGACCGATGTCTGGCTCATGCTTGGACCACGCGAACAGCCTATATAAAGGACTATCACCTTTAAGAGAAGACTCAGCTGCTTCTACAATGGCTTTACTTGCCCGATGCTCGGCTCCTGATGACCTTGGAGTTTGCTTGAGGCGGCCCTCGGTGGTAAATCTTTTTCATCCAAAGAAGCTACAGTAGAACTACTACTGGATCTCGAGATGCCTCCCATCCTGGATGTCGTAGGCGTCAATGGTGTCTCGAACCCTTGCTTCCTGAATTCGTATTGGTTACCGTGCCGACCAAGGAATGGCAAGGCATGCTGCTATGGTTGCTCTCTCCAGCCAGCTGGGGAGATAGGGGAGTCCTGTACTGGTCTTCATCCCCGACTCGGGGTATTAGCAGCTTCGAGCGATGGCTTCCTTTTGACTAGAAAGTGATTGGCTCTGTCACCACCTCTCCTGCGCTATCGAGAGCTTGTACCACAATTTTAGCCCTTTTTTGGCTTTTGTGTATGTAACTACGAAGAGTCTGTAATAGGTCTTTGTAGCAACATGTTTTTATATGTAGAAGCTTTCTTGTTTCCTTTGCTTTTGTCTTCAGAATAAAGAAAGAATCTTTATAATAGATTTGCCTGACCAGAGGTAATATGGACGTGGTAGGCTTGATCTTTGTCGGGGTATAGAACAACACTCCAGAGGTAATATGGACGTGAACTGTTTTCTAGACCGTTGGGATAATCATAGAACTGATGCGAGAATAACGACTAATCAGAGGTAATGTGGACATGGTAGTCATGTCTTCCAAGCATAGAGGATCAATCCAGAGGTAATGTGGACGTAAAGTGCTTCATCTACTTGAGAGAATATATAGGAGGGAGGGAGAGAGATCCTCTTACCAGAACTCATGGACACCCTTCTCAGGGGATGTGGTTGCCTATGCTGGTTCTGTCTTAAGATGTAATACTTTTTTAGGAACTTGCCATTGATGGACATAATTAGCAAGTCACTATTAGGCTTAGCCAGCCGATAAGTACCGTTGGAGTATACCATTTCTATGACGAACGGTCCTTCCCACTTGGGCTCGAACTTCCCAGCCGTCTTGTGGGTCATCACCATCAGTCTCCGTACTACCAAGATGAGGTCACCCACCTGGTAGGATCTTTCGCGGACTTTTTTGTTGAAGGCCCCGGAGATGCGAACTTGGTAAAGCTCAATCCTTTGCTGCACGAGCAAGCACTTTTCATCTAGCGCGTCTAACTCTTGTAACTGCCTGCGCTGATTGTCTTCGATGGTTAACTGATTAGTGATCATGTTAGCAGATAACATCTTCTTAAAGACTTGACCCATACTGGTATCGGAGTCCCAAACTGAGGAGTCAGAAGAGTGTGAGTGCCTCATGACTTCTTCCTCTGAATCTTCTGAGGTGGTCGTAGGTGTAACGTACCCCAGCCCTCGACGAGTACGTTGGTAGTAGTTTTCAGCTTTCCCCTTTGGAGTACGAATCCGTAAGGGAAAACGCCAGCCTTTGCCATAATTGAGCCCCTTATTGCTATTCAGGTCGTAGCCTATCTTCTGGATAAGGTTTTTGGCCTGCACCGTGTAGCGGTAGAACTGTATTTTGCCACTGTCGATGTCTGGATCTTCAGGAGTTATTCGCTGCGGATGCTCCAATTGACCGAATATGATGTGTTTCTCTTCTTTTTTTTCTGGCTGGAACTACAAAGTAGGCGCCCCGGGCAGGGACAACTCGGCTCACATGGTTGACAGTTGTCACTTGCGTCTGTAGTTTACACAAAGAATTGTCCGGGAAATATTTGGTGTTCTAGCATGCACCAGAGTAGTTCAATGACAACTTTCTATTAATAAAGTGGGATATTTTTTCCCGAGAGATTACATTATCGAAAGAGTGGGCCTCTGTGTTGGCGTAGACGTAATCTTCTAGCTCTTCGTTAGTGAAGACTAGAGCTGCCACCGGAAGAGAAGGAGGACGCCTCCCTCTCAGCTTGACCATCAAGGAAATTGTGGTCGTATGCTCCTGTGCCTTCATGGTCGACCTTGGTGACCTCTGGGGTAACCTTATTCGTATAGCCTCCTGACCATCTTTCATCATCACTGGAAGCGAAGGTGGAGCTTTGCCCCGAAGCTTAACAACAAGAGGCGCTGACACATTGGGAGGCCTCCCTTTCAGTCGAACCTTTAAAGGTTCTTCGGCCACTGCTACACTTTTTGAAGCTGTCTCTACCTCGTCGTCAGCATATTGCTGTCGTCGTCCCAGGGGACTGACCTGTACAGATCGGCATCCGTACAGTAGGCTTCAAGTCCTCGGAATGGGTCGATATCAGCGAACTCCGTTTTGATAGTCCCGTCGCTGGCCACATACTTCATACACTGATGTAGGGTGGAAGGGACAATCATGTACTCATGGATCCATGGTCGCCCCAGCAGCATGTTGTAGTTTATGTCTGCATCAATGTCATAGCAAGTCACTTCAGTATGAAGTCGCCGATCTGACATTTCAGACGAATTTTGCCTAGGGGCTCGCTCTTTCCCGCGTTGAAGCCACTAATTATTGTGTTCGAGGCTATCGACCGATGCATCCGAATCCTTAAAGTTTAAAGCAGGCCTCTTTGGCTAATGCTCAGAGAGAAACCTGGGTCGATGTTGATACGATCGACCTTAATGGCACCGACATACCCTGTATAGTACATGGGGCGGTTGTGTCGGTTATTCTTTAGCAGCATGTCTTGCTGGGTGAAAGTGATACTGGAAATCACTTCAACCACGCTGTGGCAATGTGGACAAGCAGCAGGATCCAGTTTTGATGAACGAACCAGGGTGAGTAAGGACTCGGTGTTCTGTAAAGCTTTACTGAACGCATCTCGTGTCTCCTTAGAGAGGCGGAGGAGCTCGAAAGTGATAATCTAGCTGAAGTATTAGCCCGTTGCGCTAGAATATCAAAGTTGTAGGGCTAGATAGGCCCTATTACCGGATACTTTCTAAGAGGTTTGTCGAAATGAACCTCCTTCTGTTTCTACTTGTCCACGGTAGGGGCCCGGGATGGACCCGCCTTTGGTGCCTCAGGGGTTTGAGGTGGACCTGCTCCTAATATATCTGGGGTAGGGGAAGTATTTGGTAGAGACTCCTCCTAGTCTGGAGCCTGGCTCTCCTTTTGCCTTTGCGCCGAGCGGGTGGTCACCAAAGCATCGTCGGTCGGTGTCGAGACCATGTGGCATGCCTTGCTTTTCTTCCATTTGGCAGAAAGGGTCGTACATGTCATCATGTCGGGAACCAAGTCAGGATGTATCCACATGACTTTGCCTTGAGGCGTATAGAATGGGATGAGCCCTTAAGCATTGTCCCGTACTGGCGGAAGGTTGACTACTTCCATCGTCGCCTTTGGAATATGGATGACGCCATCTTGCACTTCTGTGGCTGGAAAACTCCCGAACTGGAGAGTAACCATGTTGGTCGTGACGGTCTTCTCTTCGTAATCCAATGATATAACGTTAGCGTTGATGAGGCGCTAAATTTTCCTCTTAGACACATAGCAGTCTTATGTTGAGTGATGGACGTACTGGTAATAATGGCAGTACTTGGGATGGTCCACCTTTTCCACCTCATCAGGACGCCTGGGTGCCGGGATGGACAGTTTGCCACTCTTCGTAAGCATCTCGAAGAGCTCCAACATATCCTCATCATTAAAGGAGTAAGTCTTCCTTGGCCTCCGCACTTCCGCGGACTTGGGGTTCACAGCTGCTAAACCTTTGGAGAGGTTGACGGTCATGGCTTGCTTGCCTTTTCTGTCTTTAGGGTTGTTGCTGGACTAGCATCTCCCCTTGTCTTCGGGCGCACTAAAGTGTAGCCCCAGGAGCTGCGCGTCCAGGGCTTTCCTTTGTGTGGCATTCACCTCTGTAATAAAAGGCGTCCACTCCGTGTAGGGGGCACTGTGCCACAATTTTATAGCGGGCAGCATGTTCTTGCGGCAGGGCCGGTCCAATTTTATAGCGGGCAGCAAGTTTGTACTATATATATATATATATATATATATATATATATATATATATATATATATATATATATATATATATATATATATATATAGATAGATAGTATAGGTATATATATACTATAGGTATATACTAAATATATATAGGTATATACTATACTATATACTAAATATGTCTAGGTATATTTAAAAAGTATATATATTAACAAAAAAACGCAAAAAAATTAAAAAAAAAATGAATAAACGAATAAACCGAAAATTGAACCGATTTAATTCGGTTCGGTTCGGTTTGGTTTTGGGTTTCGGTTTTGCTTATTCGGTTTTGGTCCAATTCGGTTTTGGGTTATTTGGTTCGGTTTAAACCAAATTAACTGAATACTCACCCTTAAGTCGTCGGAGGACGACTGGCTAGAGGGAACAGTGCCTCATGGATTGTCGATCTAGTGAAGGCTGTGTTTAAGTGCTGACAGGCTCGTCGACCGAAGGAAGAAGTCACTGCCGTAAATATTTGGAGACGACATCAAATGAGTACGACGGAGCCTTGGACCGCGATGTCAGGGAGTACGCCAGATCAGTTGGGTGCCACGAGGATGAGAGCCGCTGGAGTCTCTGGGCAGGGCTAGTCCTATTGTTTATGGAGCCTAGGACAAAATCTAAAATTAGGCCTTTTTCATATAAATAAAAATTTTGTTCAGCATTTTTATAAGCAAAATCATCAATTAAGTTATCAAAATCATCAATCAAGCTATTACTTTTTTTTAGAATAGAGCTAGTTTTTTTTCTGTTTCTAGATTGCATCTTTGTTTTATATTTTAAGTTTTTTTATGATATGCCTAGTCTATTTTAAAATTATAGGGCCTTCTAAAATTGGGGGCTCAGTGCGGTCACCCACCTCGCCCGTGCCCTGGGCCAGCCCTGTCTCTGGGTTGGCACATCAGGTATGGCACCATCGACTATTGAAAGATATTGTTAGCGAGGAGGAGAGCCGGATCAAAATAGGGATCGGTTACTACAGTTCAGCAGAGGTCAAGACAGCGCCGACACTCAAGGATTTCCGGTGAGGAACAATGTCGAAGGCAAATATGAGCGATTAGAAGGGTAGAAGTCAAAACTAGGTGATGATGGGGGATTAACTAACGGGCTCAGAGGAGACGCCGTACGTAAGGAGCAGTTCGCATAGTCACAAAGATCGACCATCAGAGACAAGGTGCAGTGGCTCCGAGCTGATCGGGTTAGTTCCTGGTCGTGGTACTATGCTGCCAAAGAACTTGTCAGAGATAGAGATATCCATCGGGAAAGATGATCGAGCTCACCAAAGAACTTGTCGGGCATAAAGTTTATCGAAATGACAATGTTCCTTATTAGAGAAAACTCAAAGCCGTCGGAGCTCAGCTTCATTGAAGAAAACGAAGCCCAACGGAGACCGGCGAAGGCTTACCGGAGCTAGAGCTCCCCGCCAAGAACGACTGCCATGGCTAGGATTAGTCTAGGAATTAGGGTTTGGGTCTGGAAGCGAGGGAGATCAAGATTCAATTATAGTTTTAAGATTCTTTGGAAGGAAAAGCGAGTTTTGGATTTTTTAAATTTTTGGAAAAATGATGAATGATCAGTTAGAAGAAAAGGACTTATATTGAATTTTGCAAATAATTAAGAAATTATAAAAACAACTATTTTGTTATATTTTAATTAACATGTGATTTAAACCCTAGTTACTTAGGAGTTAGATATAATTAACCCTTTCTAGAAGCATCCCTTGGCTTAGGGTCGAGGAATCCCTTTATTGTAATTATTATTTGCTTAATTGCTACTAGGTTTGGTTATCCTCTTCACCTATAGTGTTTTGTGTAATAATTATTATTGAAATTTAAGTTTTACGAAAATTAGTTACTTAGGAATTATTTTTAATTAAATTTTTTGATAAAAAAACTTTTTATTTAAGATTTATAGGATACAAGGGTTATAGGAACCCCCCAAAAGGGTGCCATCTTTTGGGCGCTTTTCCCTACACACCGAGCGATATCTCATGAGAGGATTGAAGATCATGGACTTAGAACTTGGTCATTTTTAGCGCCAACTAGATGGTTGGAAAAACCTTTTGCATATTTACTTTTAGTTTATATTAACATGTTGTTTGTATCTTGCTACGTTCTTCTGAGGACCTTATTTCTTTCCATGCTTAAACGAATAGTAGTATCCATAGGTGTACAGAACTGGACTTGATTCTTCCGTAGCAGACGAGTTTCCTTGATTTTATTTCAGTGGGATTTATCTTAGTTTGGTTATTTTCTTTCATTTCATTATGAGATTGGACTATTTCCCGGGCTTTCATTTTATTAGAGTCATTTGGCAGTAAATTTGTCGCTACTCGACTATCAGTGCTACTGGATTATTTACTTCTGCATTTTTTATGCATAATTATTTTTTTATATTCTGTGGATGAGATCAATTGTTATATTTATGTGACCTATTGGTATATCTTATAAGATGGTGTTTATATATAACATAAGTATGTATTCATAGGTTTCATATATTGGAGTAGCCTTTGTAACGCCCCAGCCCCAAAATACATAAGACTAGAAAACGTATACATGCCAGCTACATATTTATCCAGACTTTAGTCCGACTCAAATACGTATAAGTTGTGTAAATCAGAACATGTGTCCATGCAATAATAATAATATCATCCACAACACTAACTATACTATGAACTAAGAAAAGAATTAACTAAGGAAGAATGATAAGAAGGCATCTACTAATGATACCTGAAGATCCCGAGGATGTAGCTCCCAATATGCCTAAGTCAAATCTCAGCAATAACCTGAAAGAAAATCAACAATAAACTGGAGAGATCACCAGGTCCTCATAGGGACGTAGTAAGTTACATAATATACATGCCAAAATAAAATACAGTAAATAACATGAATAAACAGTTAATACAGAGACAACTATCACTAATCACGTCTAGCCACCTATATTCAATACAATATGAGGACGACATTCGCAAGCGCATGCATCTACAAAGTAAATGCAATAGGGCAGGAGTATACTTATTTTCGTAGCTTTGGTACTGGAGTCTCAACGGTAAATAAGAGAATATAAATATAGCAGTAGCTCTGGTACTGGGGTCACAACGGTAACTAAAAGAGGCTGTAACTCAGGAAACAGGGCTCCTCTTTGAATAAATATAGATACATGTATGTAAAGTGTAAGTGCACAGCATGGCCCGTGCAATTAGTAATTGTCCTCCCCTCACAAATGTTATTGTATGTCTCACATCCACGACACGTCCAGTTAGTCTTCTAACAAGGAACCGATCTAACAAAATCATGTAAGGCACCTAGCATGCAATGCAACACTCCGTGTATCTCATCTCACATGTCAACATGACTAACCAGGAACAAGTAGAATCATGAATATATAAACAGGACAGTATAATCAGGATAACATGCAGGTAATGAACAGAAAAAACATGCAATGGTATAACAGGTAAATTACTGGTAAAAAGTAAATCATGTAAATATTGTAAATCAAATAGACAAGGTATCCCTAGAGTCACTTTTATCCGTTGAGCGACGGCCCTTCCACTCGGTACCGTCGGATCACTAAGGCCGACTTTCGTCCCTGCTCGACGGGTGGGTCTTGCAGTCAAGCACTTGCCTGGAGTTTGTCTGATCCGTGCTGAGACTGCAGGTAACAAGTTGGATCGGGTCTAATCCTTCTAACAGTGCTATGACTCACAAAAATTCTACCAACCCAACAAACAACCAAGAATCATCACACACCATTTATATATTCACATACAAAGACTAGGTTCTTATCAGGGTTTATTAAGGTATGTTATCTCCTTTATAAAAAAAAATTTAAAACCCTCATAAAATATATATAATATACATATATTAATAACGTTTATGCAACATATTGAATTAAGAGTATATAAAATTTACTTTCGTGCCAACATAAATATGTGTATCATATACTTATTTGCAAACTTAATTATACTATTTTAATTTTCTACATTCTTAAGGGGAGCATAAAAGACGCAGGTACTTGATATAAAATAAATAAATATATATTTATGCAAATAGGATAAATTGGTGAATAATTATAACTATAAAATACATATATACTATACTACTTATGTAACAGTAATAATATTATGTAAATATATAACATGTGCTATTTATGAAATATTTTATTATATGTAGACTTATGTGTTTAAAGGAGTATAACTGAACTTTGATAATAACTAAAAGAGTAGGAGTGAACTCGTAAACTTACGAAACAAATATCTATGATTCAGAACTCAAAGAGAGAAAAGGCTTAGTTTCCCCAAACCAAAGGGATATTAGTTAATAATCTAGATAATTTGCTCTTTGCTTACCTGGTCTTAAGGACTTGTAGCTAGTCCTTCACTGTTGTGTGTGGCCAGGAGCTTATTCCTCCTTCTTTCTTTGCTGCCCACATTTTTCATTTTTTGTTTGACTATTTAAAGGCCTTACTTATGAACGTATGTATTCAATAAAAGTATAATTACAAAGCTTCCTCTCCATATTCCCTCTGTTACTTATCTGCAACAGAGTATCAATACTATGTCACTAACTTCACAAAGGTTACAACTAGCAACTTGTAACCAACACTTGGTATCAGAGCCTCGTTTATGCCAAAGTATCTTCGGCTCAACAAGATGTCAATCATCGAGCACTCGTCGGTGCTAACAACAAAGGAGGGGAGCATAACCTTGCACTATCCTATGTTGATGTCTTGCAACTACTCTACTTGGAAGATCAAGATGGAGGTCTTCATGGAGGCTCAAGGAGTTTGGGACGCTATTGAACCCACGGCCGGGGTGGTCGTAGAAAAGAAGAAAGACAAGATGGTGTTGGCACACATTTTTCAAGCTGTCCCCGAGAAGATCCTGCTCCAACTGGCCAAGCACAAAACGACTAAGGAAGCTTAGGAAAGCCTGAAGACAAGGTACCTTGATGCTGATCGGGTGAAGAAGGCAAGAATTCAAACCTTGAAGAGTGAGTTTGAGGCTCTATGTATGAAGGAGACAGACTCAATCGATGAGTTTACGAGGAAATTGACGACCTTCGCAAACAAGATTTATGGATTGGGAGACAAGTTGGAGGATGTCGTCATCGTCAAAAAGCTACTCATCTCCGTCCCAGACAAGTACCTACAGGTCATTGCTGTGATCGAACAGTTTACGGATGTGGAGACCATGCTGGTCGAGGAAGCGATCGGTCGCTTCAAAGTGTACGAAGAACGCATACGCGATTGAGGCGAGAGCAACAATAGATAATTCCAGCTTACTCACATTGAGTGGCAGGCACGATTGAAGAAAGGCGACGTCTATTCTTCGTCGATAGGAAATAGGCCCTCTGGCGACGACGGGGGCCGTAGCAAGTCCCGTGGCCGTGGTCGCGAGCGCAACAGGGGTGGCCGTGGTGGCCAAATAGCGTAACACCATGAGGGTGATGAGAGTCGTGACTCAGACTCTAACCGTGACAAATCAAAAATCAAGTGCTTCAACTGTGAAAAGTTTGGACACTATGCGTCGGAGTGTCACAACAAACATCGTGATGAGGAGACGAACCTTGCACGAGCGCACGACGAGGAGGCCGCACTGCTGCTGGAAGAGACTCATGAGGAGATGCCTAACCTCGTCATGCTCAATGAAGAGAAGATAGAATGAGACTTGCACAGAGCTGGAGAAGCGCAGGCCAACACCGATGTCTGGTACCTTGACAACGGCGCTAGCAACCACATGACGGGCCACCGAAGAAAGTTCAAGGACCTTGATCAGAACATCACCGGCTATGTCAAGTTCGACGATGGCTCAACCGTACAGATTGAGGGCAAGGGATTAATCCTGCTCCAATGCAAGAACAGGGAACAATGACTTCTGTCGGAGGTATACTTCATTCCAAGTTTAAGAAGTAATATATTGAGCCTTGGTCAATTAACGGAAGATAGAAGCAAGATGGAGATTGTCGGCTCCTACTTGAGGGTGTTCGATAGGAATGACATTCTACTGATGAAGGTGGGGAGATCACCTAATCGCCTATACAAGATAGCTCTTGAAACTTGTAGGCCGATATGTTTAATGGCCAAAGTACAAGACCCGGCCTAGTTGTGGTATGCAAGGCTAGGGCACATGAATTTCTTCACGCTCAAGATGATAGCAGAGAAGGGAATGGGCATCGGGCTGCCAAAGATTTCTCACCCAAACCAGCTCTGTAAAGGGTGCCTCATCGCCAAACAAGCACGACTACTGTTCCCTCTGCAGGCAAGCTTCAGAGCTGAGAAGACACTGCAACTTGTGTACGCTGACATTTGTGGCCCGTTTACACCCGCTACACTTACAGGTAACAAGTATTTTCTTCTACTTGTTGATGACTTCAGTCGCATGATGTGGGTGTATATGCTCAAAGAAAAGAAAGATGCTTTTGATGCTTTCAAGAAATTTAAGTCTCTTATAGAGAATGAATGTGACAACAAGATAAAGACACTAAAAACTGATCGAGGAGGTAAGTTCTTGTCCAAGAAATTCACAAGCTTCTATGAAGACGAAGGCATACAATGGCACCTCACCGCACCATATACGCTACAATACAATGGCGTAGTGGAGCGTCGAAATCACACCGTGATGGCCACGACAAGGAGCCTGCTCAAGAGTGTTCCTGGAAGCATATGGGGTGAGGAGGTCAGACATGCTGTGTACCTGCTCAACCGGTTGCCAACTAAAGCTTTTGGTGCATTCACGTCGTATAAAGCCTGGACTGGTAAGAAACCGAACCTGGAACACTTAAGGATCTTTGGATGTGTCGTACAAATGAAGAATGCAAGTCCTCATCACAGGAAGCTTGATGATCGAAGCATGCCGTTGGTGTACCTTGGCGTGGAAGAGGGCTGCAAAGCACATCGCCTTTATAATCCTCAATACAGTAAGATCCAGATGAGCAGGGATGTCGGGTTTGAAGAAGAAAAGAGATAGGACTGGAACAATGGTGAGGGTGCCGAACCACAAGGCTGGGTAGAAATCTCAGTCGAAGATCCTATCGTTGAGACAGTGATCACTCCACAGAGAGCGGTAGATGAGGCTGTACACATGCCATAAGGCACGGGAGACGCGACAACACCTATGACGCACGGAGCGACAATGGCATCAAGGGAGCCTACTACACCACAAGTTGTGGCCTCAACTTCGAACGGCTCACCCACACCGATGGCAGACTCAAGCGAGCCAAGGAGATACCGCTCAATTGTTGACGTATATGCTAAAATTGAGAAGGCTTCTCTTGTTCAAGAGATGTTATTTTTGTCGGCTGAAGAACCGACAAACTTTCAAGATGCTACACTTGAGTATGAGTGGCAAAAAGCTATGAAGAAGGAGTTGGAAGCCATCGAGAAGAATGGTACTTAGGTGCTTACTGAGTTACCATCTAGGCACAAATCTATCGATTTAAAATGGATATACAAGGTGAAGAGAGACAGTGAAGGCAAGATCCTCAAGCACAAAGCTAGATTTGTGGCAACGGGGTACGTCCAACAGCATGGAGTTGACTTTGATGAAGTGTTTGCTCCAGTGGATAGACTCGATACAGTTCGCTTGATTATCACCCTTGTAGCCCAGCATGGATGGGAGGTTCACCACTTGGACGTAAAATTTGCGTTCCTGAATGGTGACCTCAAAGAGGAGGTATATGTAGCCCAACCCAAAGGCTTCATCGTCAAGAACCAGGAGCACAAGGTGTATAGACTGTCCAAGGCTCTTATGGTTTGTGCCAAGCACCAAGGGCCTGGAACATACGCCTGGACAGCTGCTTAAAGGAGCTGGGATTCATTAGATACACTCAAGAGCATGCGGTGTACATGAGGAACAATGGAGAGGGTACACTCATTATCAGAGTATATATTGATGACTTAATCATCACAGGCATAAAAGCAACTGCAGTAAAAGCTTACAAGCAGCAGATGATGCAAAAATTTGAGATGAGTGACCTTGGGTACTCTACTACTACCTTCGTATAGAGGTATACCAACATGGTGATCACATTACACTGAAGCAATCGGCATATGCGAAGAAAGTATTGCAGCAGTTTGGAATGGGAGATTGTAATTCGACCAAGTATCCCATGAAAGCTAAACTGCAACTCAACAGGACCTTGAAGGAACCCCAGTCGATTTGACGTAATATAGGCGCATCATTGATGTCTTAGGTACTTTACTCACACTTATGTCGTTGGAACGGTGAGTAGGTACATGGAGAAGCCAACAACCACGTATTATTAGGCTGTGAAACAGATCCTCAGATATGTGAAGGGAAAACTTGAGTATCGATTCATGTATGAAAGAGGACATGGTGAAGATGAACTGCACGGATTCACTGACAACACCTTAGCCGGAGATATCGACAACTGGAGGAGCACCAGTGGAATGGTGTTCTACCTCAACAAGAACCTGATCACTTGGGCATCTCAGAAGAAGAAAACTGTCACGTTGTCCTCCTGTGAAGCTAAGTTCATGGCGGTAATGGGTGCAGCATGTCAAGCTTTGTGGCTGAAGAATCTGTTGAGAGAAGTGGCTGGTTGCGATCACAAGCCAGTCACACTCTATGTCGACAATAAGTCTACAAATGCGTTGATAAAGAATTCAGTGTTTCATGGGCACAATAAACACATTGATACTCATTTTCACTTGATTCGCGAGTGTATTGAAAGAGGGCATATAAAGGTACACTGGAAAGCAATGTACAGGCATCCTAACAAAGGCTCTCGCCAAAGTAAAGTTCGTGGAGATGCAGCAGGTGCTTGGAGTTGTCAACCTTGATCAAATCTAGATTAAGGAGGAGAATATTAGTTAATAGTCTAGATAATTTTTTTTGCTTACCTAGTCTTAAGGACTTATAGCTAGTCATTTGCTGATGTATGTGGCCAGGAGCTTATTCCTCCTTCTTTTGTTGCTTCCTATATCTTTCTTTTTTTGCCTATTTAAATTCCTTACTTATGAACGTATATATTCAATAAAAATAGAATTACAAATCTTCCTCTCTATATTCCCTCTGTCACTTGTCTGCAATAGAGTATCATTACTCTGTCACTGCCTTCACAAAGGTTACAACCAGCAACTTGTAACCAACAAGGGAACCCTTCCTTATTTTGAGGAATTCGATTATGGGCATCATCGACTTTGTGGCTCCAGCTAGGTGTAGTAATTTTGGTGTGACTCGGTCGGGAGTGGCTCAGGTGCATGTTGCGTATCCGACTTTGCGACCGTTAGTGCATTGAAGGGACTCCGCCACGGTGGATCCGGACATAGCGATCGAAGATGGATGGAGGGAGATGGGCACCACACGTTGTGGACGAGCGCACGTTGGAGGCAGCGGCCAAGTCCGGGGCTTTCGGTGTGTAGTTGGCAACCTCGACGGTCGACAGGGTACGAAACCAAGCGGGTCTTGGCACTCGCGGTAAGGTACGACTTTTGGTAAAATGTCGATGGCTGGGTGATTACTGTTTAGCCAAGAGTGGCAGGGACAAGGTTTGGTGATGCAATAATAGTCGACTTGATGCATCTAAGAAGGCCAAACTGCCCATGGGGTTGAGGCAGTTTGACGGGCGCCTGGCTCTCGGCTGCCGTTGACGGGGATAGGGCTTCAACTGTCCGGTACACTTGAGCTTGATGGTTGGAAGGAATTCTGCAGGGGTGGGCGAGGGAAGGCTCGGGCAAATGTAACTAGGAGTAAAGGCAACGCGTGTTGGCTCAATAATTGTATCATGTTTTTGAATATGGTTAATCTGTTAAGTTTAGCATTTCATTATCACTAATCTTCATACTATCACTATAGCATTTCTACTTCTACTTATACCTTTGGTGATATGTGCTTATTGTTTTACATATTAGTTATATGAGTTTTTATTATATACATCTTAAATTTAATTGAGTTACCAAAATCAAAACTATGTTTTGATAATGGTTATTTAATTAAGTTTAACATTATGATATCACTAATATTTATGCTATCACTATAGCTCTTATACTTAAACTTAGCATTGTCCTACTGTACTTTATTTTATCATATTTGCATGTATATTGCTTTGTTCGTCAAATATGTATATGCAGAAAAGCAATAAGCAAGATCAATATGGATATATGCAATGAAGAAATCATGGTGGGCCAAAGACGACGGATCCTACAAGATTTCTCTGAACCACCTGAGAACATCTCCGGAGCCACATATTCGGGGATTCTGTTGCCCTGTCAGCGGACGGGGGTTGAGGGTGCAGCGCACCCCGTGTTCGGGGGCGAAGCCCCCGAAAGGTATTCAGTTTTCACAAACTGGATATCTTTGGATAGCTGCCGTCAAGGAAGAAGCCAACATCTTTCAAGGAAAGAAGCCATGCCATGCCATCATCATTTCAAGACTTTGAAGAAGTCTGCACCTGCTACAGTATATCTGGAGTCTGTAATGAGTCTTAGAAATAATTGTAAACATAATAAATGGATGGCAAAATCGAATGCTAGGGTAGAAATTAGCCTAGGATCATTTTCGAATGAAAATTGGCGTACCAACGGTATACCGGTCTATACCGACGGTATACCAATTTTTGTTCAAAGAAAGTTTCTGTCTACAAAATCGGCATACCAACGAAATACCGATCTATACCGCGGTATACCGATTCAGTAACGTTGAAAATCAAACGGTCGAATTTTGAACATTTAATGATCCCAACGACTATATTTCTAGCCGTTGCAATTCTAGACCGGTATTTCGACAGTACACCGGTTCGTACCGACGGTATACCAATCGTTGACTGAAAAGTTGCCTTTGAGCTCTTTTCAATTATTTGGTTATAAATAGCCTTGAATCCCTTCATTCAAGGTTGATGATTTGAGCCTAAAACTTTATAAACCACCAAAGCTTATCCACAAACAACTCTACAAAGTTTTTATTTGTCATCCACAAATTGTGTTAAAGTTATTGAGTTAAAAAGTAAGATCTTCATCTTGTTGTATAAGGAGATCAAAACTTATTAAGAAAGGTTGAAGTTGGAGAGTCTTCAGATCCAAACTCTCGGTTGAAATTGGAGAGTCTTCGGATCCAAACTCTCAGTTGAAGTTGGAGAGTCTTCGTATCCAAACTCTCGGTTGAAGTCGGATAGGCCTTCGGACTAAAGCTCTCGTGTAAGAAGTTGCTGAACCTTCATATAAAAACTCACGTTGTACTATTTGCGATAATAGTGGATTAAAGCCGAAAAGAGTTCCGGGACTGGAGTTCCTCTTAGGAGGATACCAGGATACATCGGGTGTCGGTATTGTTTCGCTTCTTCTCTTGCACTTATATTTTTAAATTGCCCATTAGCTTGTGTTAAGTGCTTGATTAGTTAGCTTTACCCTATTCACCCCTCTCTAGGGTTACTACAACGCGAGGGGACAAGATATCGGTGCTGTAATGGCATGACGAGGATTTGGTTCTGGTTAGGCATCGTACTAAATGTACAACGGACGATCGAGAGGTGGGTTGTGCTTCGCACTGTGTCTGGTGGTTGTCGAGGCAACAATATGCCCTATTCGTACGGTAGACGGCAAGTCGAGGGGTTGGCGGGAGCGCTTGGGTGAGGGAAGAGGGAGAAGATGAAGAATATGGTCGGGGTATGCGCCGAGGTAAGCTCAAATGTGTTGGCTGGAGAGGCACAACTTCTCCGAACTACGGAGCAGTCGGACATGGAATAGGCTAAAGGTGTTGTTGCTCCACCGAAAATGGCGCACCCTCGACTGATGGCAACGTAAGCGGTGGTCGACGCTTAGCATCTCGACGTGCACAGACAGAGATGCAGATTGGTTGGTTGAGGGGATAGGCCACATTGGTGGAGGCGTGGTGAGCAAAAGAATGAGTAGGGAAGGTTTGGAGGAAACAATGGAAGAAGAAAAAGAAAAAGAAAAATATCGCTAGGTTTTTTTTCCAACACAGCATCTTCATATATATATATATATATATATATATATATATATATATATATATATATATATATATTAGAGGTTTTGGGTTGCCGGGGCACAATTTTCGATGGAAAGACTTAGAAGGCGAAATAATTGTAAAGATAATGTTTCAATGCAACACTTCAAAGAAGGCGCGTAACAAAGATCCTTGGTGGATTCTGGTAAACGAAGATCTTAAAAAAGATTTTGTTACAGCAGCAATCTATTTACGAAAATCCAAAAAGATTTTGTAAACAACAGCAACCGAATGAAGTACTTCTAAGAAGAAGGTACTAATCCGAATTGCTAATAGTAGCGAAGATGACAGGCGATAGATGGAACAACTCCTACTGAGGTGAATGATCACCGTTGCTCAAAGCTATATTCGCCCCACACGAATAGCTTCCAGTGTAATGACCCGCTCCGCCCTAGCGGAATGCCGATTCAAACGGCAAGTGCAACGACTCAAACGAGTCGTCGACCCGAAGAGTTGGCATCGACCTGATGAAGAATCGATGCAAAGCTTACATTGGCCCGTCAAGATGAATCCGGACTTAGACTTTCAAAGGCGTGCTTGGAGTATCGCTCGGCCGATGCGAACATCGCTAAGGTGGGTGGCTCCGATGGACCCATCTTTGCTTAGCCTAGAACACATAAAAATACGGATACTATTGCTAGAATCTCTAGGCGTCAACACCGCACATGCTAATAAATGAATGACTCAACGCACCTAGCTAAGGGAATAATCCCATCTTGTATGCTTGTAGAGAATATAGAAAAGAACATGGAAAATGTGAGAACTCTCGCACCGTGCTCCACGCTCGTGCTAAGGCACAAGCTTACGTTCAAGTCCCTTACGCGTTCAACAATGAAACAATGAATAGTTTACAACAATAAAATGGAAGACTATCGACATAGTCGTTCCGAGTAAAGTATAGCAACATTGAAAGACTTCGGGACCGATGGGTCACCAAGGTGACTCCCGCACGGGGAGTTGCATAGTGAATGAATGAATGAATGAACGAGTAAGTGAATGAATGAATCCACGAATGAATGAATGAATACGTGAAAAATGAATGAATGAACGAACAAGTGAAAGAAAGAAATGAAAGAGTGAATAAAAGATAAGACATGAAAGTCCTTGCATTGAAACAAGTGGGCTATGCTGGTGGCAATCCACGTACAAGTCCTTGCATTGAAACAAGTAGTCTAAGTTAACTAAATGAAGTGCCTCTTGAACATGCTGGAAATGTAACACTCTGAACATGCTTGAAATATAACACTCTGGACATGCTTGAAATGTAACACCCTGAACATGCTGGAAATATAACACTCTGAACATGCTTGAAATGTAACACTCTGAACATGCTTAAAATGGAACACACCAATGATAAGAGTACTTTATGCAAATGAGTTAGAGAACGTGCCTACGACGTGCTAGAACTTGAGGCAGGGACACGCCCTTAACATTGGATGTTTACATGAATCACGTTAAGTTACTACATGTGAATTATTGACTAATTTGGTTTACTTTGGACAGGAAAGGCCGGACGGTAAGTATGGGTAAGTCGTGCATGCATTTCCATACAGACACTTGAATTCGGCAACATAAGATAGGTTACGAAATATGCCATAAAATTGATCCTAAGGCAAGATTAGAAAGATAATGAATGATAGACAGTGCACAAAAGTAAATGGAACGTGTTTGGTAATGATAGCATTGTGGGCGAACTGGCCTCCCCACCAGTGCATAACAATGTACTGATAACCCCCACAGTCTACTTGCAGGATGCAGGAGACGTCATCGGGTGCGGAGCTTCCCTCGAACGTGCTAAGGAGCGGAGCTATCTCTGGAGCCTTGGAGCATTGCAAGGAGTTGGAGCACCATATACATGATATAATGTATCAGAACATCGCCATGAATCATTTCATGTTGTAAGCCATTTGGCACGCCTTTTATGTTTCAGAGAGAGAGAGCTTGAGAGACTTGTAAACTCGGCCTAGTGCCGCTTGTAAACTTCTTGAATAACAATAAAGAGTTTGAATTCGCTTCTACTTGTGTTCATTTACTTTCCGCTGCAAATGGGGACACTCTGTGCGACTCTGTGGCCTAGCTCAAATCGGCCGTTTCTGGACCTGGCCTTGCACGAGCGCAACCTAGGCCCGTGCGGCATCACACCTCAGCGAGGACGATCGCTCCTACGGGAGCGGGGCATGACAGATTTGTATCAGAGCACGGCTTTACGTCCTTGGACTTCACGTCGATTTCTCAGTTTTGAAAGCTCGTCGTTGGAAAAAGAAGTGTACGCACTCTCTCATTGTGCCTTGGGATGTTCCATACAATAAGTCTAATATTTTCAAAAGCTCGTTCAGGCGTTCAATCGAACGCATTGGTAGGCTATCACCAAATGCATCGGTAGGCCTTTGTGCCGAACGGTGTCAACTTGTCTTGAATGAAAACACGTGCTAAAGTTAACATGTCGCGTGCATGCCTAACTAGTCATACGATGACCCTAGCAAGTGAGCGTGCAAACTCGGAATATAGTCCTACGAGATGGTTATGCGGCATAACTTAGTCCGCGTGTCGCGCACCTCGACTTTTTGGTGCAATCGAGTTGCGAGCGATATCAAGTACCGCTCGGTCAGGAACGAAGCTACACTTAGAGTGTATATCGATAGGAACGCTATCGAGTTCACGCTTAGGCATGCACGAAAGATTGATTTAGACTGTGAGGAACGGGCGAGCGCATGGATTGAACATATCGATTGGGAATCGAATGATCTTTTAAGGATTTATAGAATGACTTGAACCCGAGTGGGGTATGTGATAGGTTCGGAGAAGAATAAAAATGAGTGTCGACGACTAGTCGAATGGATCGAACCCTGAGTGGTGTATGGACGGTATAGAAGTTATTCGAGCGAGACAAAAGGATATACGGATAGAACGAGTATGTCGGTGAAGCGATGCGATCGCGCAAAGCCTTAGAACGCGTCATGCTTAGTTGGTCGTGACTTCGAATGTCCCGAACAGGATGTCGTTCGGACAACTTGTCAATGGGCAACGCGTGTTAGAAAATGATTCGGAACAATGAATGAAAATGAATGGTCTTGATCGAGGAATCTTAGAGGATCGTACGTACGATTTCGGATTGATTCAAATAAAATGTGATTTGAGTTTTGAACAACGATCTTGAAACGAGCTTGAGGAATAGCGATCAAACTTGATCTTAAATATCGAGAAAATTATGGAATATCCAGTTCGGACAATAGCATCAGTCGCATGACTCGAAATTGGTTGCAAAGAAAGATCGTCAGGTTACGTATATCATCGATGGTATTGAGGCGTATCAAAGATCGATATGCGATAACTCGGGGGTACTCTTACTCGACGAATGACGATCGTGCAAAATGTCATTGTTTTGATGAATGCTATACTCGGGATATTGAAACGTGTCAAGAAAAATATAGACGTGGCTCGAGGATTTTCTAGTTGAAGGAATGACGGTCGGACTATCAAATAGAGATCTTGGCTTGAAGGAAAATAAGATGTTTGGATTGCTTCGACGATAACCCCAATATCGACATTCTTGTCTTATGCGAGCGCAACTCCAGCCTCGCACATACGTCACACCGATTAGGACGATCACTCCGCGTGAGCGTTGGTATGGTGATTCATACAGCGGGGGTGATCGAACTTGTATGGCATGGCAAATTTGATACATTGACTTGTGGTTTAACGCGAATTGGACTCGAGAATAACTTAGCGTGCGTGACAGTCGAACTTGAGGATTGCGTAGGTCTAATCCGTGTATGTAGATTAAGTGGGCTATGCTGGTGGCAGTCCACGTGCAAGTCCTTGCATTGAAACAATTAGTCTAAGTTAACTAAATGAAGTGCCTCTGGAACATGCTGGAAATGTAACACTCTGAACATGCTTGAAATGTAACACCTTGAACATGCTGGAAATGTAACACTCTGAACATGCTTGAAATGTAACACTCTGAACATGCTTGAAATGTAACACTATGAACATGCTTGAAATGGAACACACTAATGATAAGAGTACTTTATGCAAATGAGTTAGAGAACGTGCCTACGACGTGCTAAAACCTAAGGCAGGGACACGCCCTTAAAATTGAATGTTTACATGAATCACGTTAAGTTACTACATGTGAATTATTGACTAACTTGGTTTACTTTGGACAGGAAAGGCCGGACGGTAAGTATGGGTAAGTCGTGCATGTATTTCCATGTAGACACTTGAATTCGGCAATACGAGATAGGTTACGAAATATGCCATGAAACTAATCCTAAGGCAAGATTAGAAAGATAATGAATGATAGATGGTGCACAAAAGTAAATAGAACGTGTTTGGTAATGATAGCATTGTGGGTGAGCTAGCCTCCCCACCAGTGCATAACAATGTACTGATAACCCCCACAGTCTGCTTGCAGGATGCAGGAGACGTAATCGAGTATGGAGCTTCCCTCGAATGTGCTAAGGAGCGGAGCTATCTCTGGAGCCTTGGAGCGTTGTAAGGAGCTGGAGCACCATATACAGGACATAATGTATCGGAACATCGCCATGAATCATTCCATGTTGTAAGCCATTTGGCACGCCTTTTATGTTTCAGAGAGAGAGAGAGAGAGAGCTTGAGAGACTTGTAAACTCGGCCTAGCGCCGCTTGTAAACTTCTTGAATATCAATAAAGAGTATGAATTCGCTTCTACTTGTGTTCATTTACTTTTCGCTGCAAATGGGGACACTCTGTGCGACTCTGTGGCCTAACTCAAATCGGTCGCTTCTGGATTTGGCCTTGCACGGGTGCAACCTAGGCCCGTGCGGCATCACGCCTCAGCGAGGACGATCGCTCCTACAGGAGCGGGGTGTGACATCCAGGAACCAGCAAGTTCGTCAAAGAACTTTTGAACACTCCTGCTCTTCTGACTCCTCGGATGGTACACGGACTCCCGTGCAAAAGCAACGCTGGTGTAATGCTTTTCTTCTCTCTCAACGCTTCTGTTTACTTATGTTAAAAAATAGTTGTAAACTCTCGCAAATTTCTGTATTAGCCTTTGTACTTTCCTTGAGAGAGAGAAGAGACATTTTATAGGCCCGAGTTGCAACTGCCCGATTAGCAGAACATTCGGGACATGGTAAAAACCACTTTGAACGTGTAGTAACCGCTCAAATCATGCACAGGCACGATCTGATACAAGTTGCGCACCTCGCGCACCCCGCGAGCCTTGTACACCGTGCGCAGAATGCGCACTGAGCCACTTGCACCACCTGCGCGCCCTGCGTACCCTTTGCCACCCGTGCAACTGGGCACGCAACTGGGTGCACACCTGGCTGTGCAACTGGGCGTACACCTGGCCACGCTACTGGGCATGCACCTGGCCGTACCACTGGGTCCGCAAACTGGGCCGCGCAACTTGGCAGCTCAATCGGTTGCGCAAGTGGCTCGCGCAACGAGCGCAACTTAAGCATACTATGCGCCTAGCCACGATACTGACGTGCTAAGTGCAAAGTGCGCCAGCAAAATGTCACATTACGCCTCATGAGCCCATGAGCCCGAGTCTGTGTCCGAGTCTGAGTCCGAGTTGCGGGGCTTAGCTCTAATGGAAATAAATTTCCCAAGAGCAAAAAGCATGAATGCTTTCAATTGTTGATTTAGCCTTTTTCTAATAGAAAAATAATCCCACATGGCACACCCACCTCTACACCACATGTGCATCTCTAAAATAGCATAGCTACTATATAGAGATACAACTCCTTTGGCCTAGCCGATGTGGGACTAAAGTACCAAAACAAAAAAGGCCAAAACCCATCAATCCTTCACATATCTCTATATATGTGTCACGACCCGCACCCGCTTTTCGGACACGAGCTCGTAAGCAAGCCAGCTACGAATCAAACGGACTCCAGCCCGACTCGAATACGTAAATGCTGTCACGACTAGGGTAAACTGCCAAATCATGGCAAACAAATCTATATCTCAAATCCACAATAAGTGTACGAAATATGAATGAACAAGTATGGATCGTGGTCTGCAGCCCACTAGCATATATGTCCGATATGACTCTAAAAAAAGTAACAAGAGTCTAAAACTGAATCAGGAAATAGGATATCTCATGATAATGTATGAAAGCACGAGCGAATAATAAACGTAATAACGATACCTGAATCCTGCAAGCGTATCAACACTTCCGCCATCCAGAACTACTAGATAACTCCATACAATCGCTAAACCTGAAGAGATCATCAGGTCCTCAGGGGACATAGCAAGATAAATAAAAAATATGCCTATCTAGCAGTTTATCATGCAATTAAGAAAATACAGAAAATAAACGAGAAAAGACCAATCAACACTAAAATACGACTATACACGATTGAAAGAACCACTACGCATAACGAACTGCTGGAGGAGAACAAGAGAACACGATGTCACGATGTCAACGGATAACCAATCGAATACTCAAACCCTCGCCCCTAGTGTGGACTCGCAAGTTTGAACAACTACTAACCCTCGCCCCTAGTGTGGACTCGCAGGCTAGCATCAAGAATCACCCTCGCCCCTAGTGCGGACTCGCCGGTGCGGAACATATAAATACTAACCCTCGTCCCTAGTGTGGACTCGCAGGTTAGCTTCAGAAATCAAGGTACAGATAACTACTAACCCTCGCCTCTAGTATGGACTCGCATGTTAGCTTCAAGAATTCAAGGTACAGCAGTTCCGTTATGACTTATTCATTCTATGACACGATGCGACTCAGTCCAAGTACAGGTGATGACATGACACGACCCAATCAAGATACACGAGAGAACCAATCCAATATGACAAAATTAACTATGAACAAGAACTATATATATATATATATATATATATATATATATATATATATATATATATATATATATATATATATATATATATATATATATATATATATATATCCAACATGAACCACAATGCTAACCATAAACAAGGACTACATATATACTAGCATGCATGATTTACAAATCACCTCTCAATAATCAACTAGTAAAACTATATAATAATAGAAATATACATGTAAATAAACTGTAGAGGGAGACAAGGTATCTTGCCTAGAGGTTGCACGCAGATCCCACAACATATAGTCAACTGGTGAGCCATAAAGTCCAAATTATCATAACTGTCTCCGAAAGTTGAAACAGACATTGCCAAAATTCTTAGAATAGTTAAATTAGCTGGGATTGTCTGTCCTTAAGTCCAATTCTGGACACAGGGGCAAAACGGTCATTTCGGGCCAAAACGGTGTCCGCCGTTGGACCCGCTTTGTGCCGAAAAGCGTGCCAAGGTTAATGGTCTCTATTTTCATCAAACTATATGTCTACAAATTTGTTTTGATGATATGAACCCAACGGTATGTCCAATTTTGGATTCCAGTGGGCCGTGCACAAAATTGCTCGTTAAATCGGATCGTGGGGCCCACGAAACGGCGATCCGATCAACTGTCTCAGAATCGGACCAAACTTGGCATACAGGACCAGAAAAATGATACGGTCATGTTGGCGTAAGTTTCGTCTCGATCTGACGAACGTGCACAAAGTAATTGGGAAAATTACACATAGGTCGATACGGTAAATTTCGACGGATACGCATCAAATTCGTCGTGCACACGCAACCAATTTGAATTCTGTCAAAGCCCACACGTCCACAATATCCGTACGTGCCTTTCGATGCTTACGGTGCGCAACCATGTCGCCCGGTTTAGTGGGATGCACGTCGTATCGAAGGATTTTTCAACTTTTTCAAAACTGTTTTCTTAGTTTTTTTTTCTGATTTTCGAATCAATTTATCTTAACATATAATCGAAGAATCTGAAAAGTATAAATGGCCTTTTAGTGCCCTATATGTTGTCTTCGAGTCTATTTAATTAGATTCTAAAAAACCCTCTAAAACTGTGTTGTTATTGTCCTTCCAATTCGGGATAAAACCATTGAAACTGTCAACGTTGATATATGACTTTTCGTCAATTTTGGGTCGATCTATCGAACATCATAGGACACCTATATATAAAGCAATTGTAGGAATTTGAAGGCGTATACATTAAGTTCATACCAGAGAAAGGGAATCGAAAATCGATCTACCGATCATCAAGAATGGTTGCTCTAAAGTAGGCCCTTACTGCCTCTGTTCTTACTGTTGCTGCCCCTGTGCTGCTGTCCACGGTGGACCTGGCCGCTGTAATGCTCTGCTCCGTACGAGGCATTTGGTTGGATTGTTGGATGGGATCAGAATGTTAGACCGTGACTTATGTTGGAGATCAAGAGAGTTGAGACTGATGCAGTCTCTCTTAGCTGGCTAGACGGATTAAGTGTTGGAACGTGGCTCGCTGGTGGAGCTACGCTTAGGGGGAATGTGTGCAACCAGAATAAGAAGTCCCTTTTATGCAGGCAAGTGGAACTGTCCTCCTTTCTCCTTATTCCTGCATGCTTAATAAATGGAATAACGTGATGCTATGAATTGTCCCTAAATGTCCCATAATTTAGTTGCTGATTAATAGAGATGCCTATGCTGAGTAATATTGAAATGAATAAGACATGAATATCGAACTGCTGAATGAATCACACTTGAACTGCAAATGTGACTTGATGCCTGAAAATGAATTGATAACGTCCCTTTTGTTAATACTGCTTAAGCAATGAATACTTGAGTAATGAGATGCTACGTGAATGATACATGAGTAATGAACTGGTTATGCTATTAACACAAAAAAATGAATGAAACACCTCAATCATGTACCTTCTACATAACAATTGTTGTTGCTTGTTTCCTTATAAGCAAAAAAAGAAAAAATACTGTCCCTATGATATGAATGAAATGTTGTTGGTCCTATCGAGATGAATGAAATATTGTTTATTCCTCTTAGAAATGAATGATATGAGAAATGTTGCAATGATTGATGCAATGAGAAAGAATGAAGCTTGGGATCATTGAGATCACCAAGTGAACAGGTGGTAATATTGGAAAGATGAGATAATGAACTGTTGCCTTTACTTATCTTATTATTTTATCATGCGACTTCGAACACGATCGAGTCGAACACGCATTCGCATGACCATGGGCAAACTTGTATACAAGGTATTATTTCTTCGAACGGTACCCGGGGCGTCGGGATCAAGTCGGCCTAGGAGGGAATCGGCGTGCTTTGGTGGCACTCGGTATTGGGACCTTCATTCGGGCTTGCAACCTGGTGAAGGGCACATCTCATACCCTATGAAGTCCTATATGGCGAAGTCCTTAAATGGTGCGCAACACCAGTAGTCATGTAGTCAGGATGCATGCTAATGAATGTTTTGTGCAGACAGAGTAAGTATATCATATTATCCTGTATTCTTATGCGAGTATGCGGAGTCGGATATCGGTAAGAAATTACTTAAATGTGATATATGCAATATGTGTTGGTTGAATTGTCTGCTTAATCATGCTAAACATGACAATATTATGATGTTGCCTTTAAAAGAGAACTCTATGACATGCTCAACATGTTAAATGAAATATGATGGAGTGTTGCCTTGCTAAAAGAATACCTATAACATGTGTGGCTAATGTTAACTCAACGACGCTTAAAGGATGCCTCTAAATGTACACTGTCAGGACTTGATAACACCAAGTATGTTTCACTGTTGCCTTTACGTAAGAAATGAGATAACAAGTTTACATGCTTCACGATGATGATTGCCCGTGAACTGTAAACCATTGCTAGGCCCCAAATAGAAAGATCACTCTATTAAATGCTTGCTAAAATTGACCAGTTAGTGTTGGTTTAGGCGAGTGGGTTGGATTCTGTTTGCCAGTACATAGATGATGTGCTGACCCACGTTTTTGTGGGTAGGTGCTCGTGCTTGAGATGTTCTGTACACGAAGATTGGCTTGATCGGTTTCGCGACATCGAAGATTTGTTGGGCATACAGAAGCTCTCCTTGTACAAGTTGATGTCTTCTATTTATAAAGGGCATAATTATGGAACATTGAAATCAGTTGTATCAGTGAGTTGTAAGCCAAGTCGGTATATCGAGTTGTAATCCAATGTATCCAATATATCAAATGTAAGCTGTATAGTATTGTTCAGTTGGCTTCCAATGTAAAGTGAGATTGGTTGTAAGCATTGTACTTCAATAAAGTCTTGTACTCTTCTTTAATTATCAATAAAGAGAATAAATTTCTATATATCTCCGTGTGACTTCAAGTTATCCTTTTATCTCTGCTGCTATAACGAAGTGATGTATTTCTATTCAATGAGAAAGATTGTCCTTATTAACTTCAATTTATCTGCTTTTGCCGCTGTGATGTGTTCCTATTTTGAAGAAAATTAATTATGTACCATCTTTGCCTTGTACAAGTACAATCCCAGACTTATACGGCATCACGTCCAAGCGAGGATGATCGATTCCAAGAGATAAAATATATGAATAAATGACTCTACGAATCGGGGCGTGACAGATTGGTATCAGAGCACGACTTTACATCCTTGGTCTCTTCTTTGATTCATTTCAAATCAAAGTTGCATCGACGATTAACCAAAGTTGCTTCCACGATCACTCAACATGGCTTCCACGATTAAATCAAAGATTGCTTCCGCAATTATGCTGTTGCTTCTCGGTAATCATCCTATGTTGTTCATGTCTGAAAGTTCATTGACCCTCTTGGCTGCTCACTGGATGTTCCATACAATAAGTCCAAATACAATATAATACCCTGAATGAATGATTGTTGTTGGTTTAGACACAAATAACCCAACAATGACTCGATGCCATAGTATGCTATATTGTGAATGCTATTTGGAATGTGGAAATAAAGAAAAGTGGCCATGTATGCTGTAACAAGTTAAGAATTAGATGTGATGTTAGAAAAGAATTGGGAATGAAACATTTTATGGATGAGTTCAACAGAGCAGATGAGTTGATTCATGGGTGATGGCTAGTACTTTTGAGACCCTAAGAATGTTGGCTTGTGATATTGAGACCCCGAGATGTTGGCTAAGCGTTATGATCATTATAGATCATGAATGTTCGGAATAGATTTGAGTTGGTATTGTTTAAGGATGGCTCCATTTCTGAGTGGTATATTGCCTCTACCACCTCAGAACGAGATATATGTTGACCCTTTCCATAGGATAGCAATGAGACTATCTGTGAGTACTGGATAGTGCTGAGACTTAGCTGGGAGTCATGTATTATTGCTAGATGACTCGAGTGTCCCTTGACGGTGATGTTATGCTGGGAAGCGAGATTTCTAGAAATTGTAACGGGTGGCTTGGTTAGAAATTATTTAGTCGAGTGATGACTCAGACTTGTAAGATAGTTAGTATACTATGGGTAAATGGATCTGGCTAGAGAATGTCGTGGCTTCGAACATCTGAATGTTGATTTCGATTGGTTGGATGCAAATTATATGTGGCTAAGACAAAGTTGGTTGCTAAGCTGAAAGTTTTAGAAATATTGTCGGTGAACCAAAGGAATATTAGAGATCTGTGCCTTGACCCTAAGGTATAATAGATGTTAATCCATCTTGATCACCAAAGGATAGTCATTGCATATGTGCATGTATGCTGAAGAATTGAGTTGTACTAGAAAAGTAACAAGTGGCAACCCTGAATATTGTGTTGCATAGAGAATGGTTAATTGATGCATGAATTATCGGATTGAATGGAATGAACTACTTGATCCTTGCTGCATGAGATTTAAGAATTCCCATAAGATAGTTTGATGGTTGAGAAATGAATGGGAACGAGAAATTGTAAACACATTGGATAATGTCGGTAAAGGTGATTGTTGCTTGGGATATAGATTGTTGGCTTATGACTTGGTGGTATGACTCTGTCATATTGACCGAATAGTATGGTTCCATAGTCCTGTTGAGACTAACGGAATCGATGACCCTTGAATAGTTAGCCTTGGCTTATGGGTTCGTGTGGGTACAAAAAAATTGGAATAGAAATTAGATCGTCGAGAATTTACTTGATGGTTAATAGAACGATGAGAATCGTATGTCGGATTGGAAATTGACCGTAATGTTGATAAATCGATCTTAGTCGATTATTGGGTAAGTCTAAGAATGAGCCTCTGTGGAAATTATTTCCTTGAGGAAGACCCTGGATAGATGACTTGACCCTAGCGACCAGTTGATAACTTACCAATTATTGGCTTAGCCGATAATGGCGATTAGTTATTCAGACTGAGTTGATACCCATAGGTTTGGGTAGAGTTCCTTAGAACTGTCGATATCCTATTGGCCTGAGAATAAGAAATTTGTATGATCCCTAATAGCCGTCCACTCTAGAGAGTCACCTGAATGATTAGGTTTAGCTGTTGGTATAGCTAACCATAGAGACTTGACCGAATAATAGGGTGACCATTGGCGACCGTAGGATAACCTTTGGTATTGAACGAGGGATGGTGATGAGTATGACCTAAGAATAATATGTTGTATGTATATGCTTCAATATGAACCTTAGAGATGTTTGACCCGTGAGGATTATGTGTCGGCCTATAGTGAAAAATGGAATCGTGGGATGAGACGTTGTATGTATCGAGTAGTGAATTATAGATGGAATTGACTGCTCATGACGGAAATGTTGGATCGGTATCAATAGTCGGGTAGCTGGGTTAACCTTGACTGTTGTATAGAATTGTACCCTGACTTGGGTAATCGATAGTGGGTAACGTCGGATTGTATCTTCTAGAAAAGATGAATTACCTCGGTGAGAAATATTGTTAGATTTGGGAAGGAAGATGATTGCATGTTGTGAACTCTTGATATGATTGGCTCTAAGTTAGACCCTTGACCGAATGTTAGAAATATTATGCTTGAATAGAGAGCTCACCTGAGTTGTCCCTGATGTTAAGTATTGTGGCCTGGAAGATAGTGATTGTGGCAAATGAATGAAGAAATAAGTCAATTGAAAGGATGCTAAGTCGAATTTGGAAAATAGAGTTATATCGTGGCTGATCGAATCACACTAACATGGAAGTTGGCTGAAGTACATATATTTTGGGGACGCCTAAAATATGTGTATGGATCCAGCCGAAGTGATAGGTTGCGACTGAGATAATATTATGGGAAGAATTTATAGCACTAGCGCTGACTTTGGCTGAAATGCATATGTTTTGGGGACGTCTGAAATATGTGTATGGATCCAAACGAAGTGATATATTGCGACCAAGATAGAAATGCAAGAAAAATATTGGTGAATCAATGAAAAGTTGTAAATATTTGGAAAAGAGAAAGAGGGATTGAATCATTGATGGATTAAAATGGTAAAGTTGGATAGCTATTTTGAGATGACCGAGTGTGCTGAAATGAATATCGAATTGAAGCTGAATGAATAACTCGTTGTGACTAAGTGAATCTAGTAGATGAGTTATTTCCTTAAGTTTCAAGGATGAAACTTTTTCTGAGTGGTATATTATGTAATGCCCCGCTCCGCGCGAGGCATTTGGTTGGCTTGTTGGATAGGATCAGAATGTTAGACCGTGACTTGTGTTGGAGATCAAGAGAGTTGAGACTGATGCAGTCTCTCTTAGCTGGATAGACAAATTAAGTATTGGAACGTGGCTCGCTGGTGGAGCTACGCTTATGGGGAATATGTGCAACCAGAATAAGAAGTCCCTTTTATGAAGACAAGTGGAACTGTCCTCCTTCCTCCTTATTCCTGTATGCTTAATAAATGGAATAACGTGATGCTATGAATTGTCCCTAAATATCCCATAATTTAGTTGATGATTAATAGAGATGCCTATGCTGAGTAATATTGAAATGAATAAGACATGAATATCGAACTGCTGAATGAATCACACTTGAACTACAAATGTGACTTGATTCCTGAGAATGAATTGATAACGTCCCTTTTGTTAATACTGCTTAAGCAATGAATACTTGAGTAATTAGATGCTACATGAATGATACATGAGTAATGAACTGGTTATGCTATTAACACAAAGAAATGAATGAAACACCTCAATCATGTACCTTCTGCATAACTGTTGTTGTTGCCTGTTTTCTTATAAGCAAAGAAAGAAAGAATACTGTCCCTATGATATGAATGAAATGTTATTGGTCCTATTGAGATGAATGAAATATTATTTATTCCTCTTAGAAAGGAATGACATGAGAAATGTTGCAATGATTGATGCAATGAGAAAGAATGAGGCTTGGGATCATTGAGATCACCAAGTAAACAGGTGGTAATATTGGAAAGATAAGATAATGAACTGTTGCCTTTACTTATCTTATTATTTTATCATGTGACTTCGAACACGATCGAGTCGAACACGCATTCGCATGACCATGGACAAACTTGTATACAAGGTATTATTTCCTCGAACGGTACCCGGGACGTCGGGATCGAGTCGACCTAGGAGGGAATCGACGTGCTTTGGTGGCACGCGGTATTGGGACCTTCATTCGGGCTTGCAACCTGGTGAAGGGCACATCCCATACCCTATAAAGTCCTATATAGCAAAGTCCTTAAATGGTGCGCAGCACCAGTGGTCATGTAGTCATGATGCATGCTAATGAATGTTTTGTGCAGACAGAGTAAGTATATCATATTATCCTATATTCTTATGCAGGTGCACGGAGTCGAATATCGGTAAGAAATCACTTAAATGTGATATATGCAATATATGTTGGTTGAATTGTCTGCTTAATCATGCTAAACAAGACAATGTTTTGATGTTGCCTTTAAAAGAGAACTCTATGACATGCTCAACATATTAAATGAAATATGCTGGAGTGTTGCCTTGCTAAAAGAATACCTATAACATGTGTGGCTAATGTTAACTCAACGACGCTTAAAGAATGTCTCTAAATGTACACTGTCAGGACTTGATAACACCAAGTATGTTTCACTGTTGCCTTTATGTAAGAAATGAGATAACAAGTTTACATGCTTCACTATGATTATTGCCCATGAACTGTAAACCAATGCTAGGCCCCAAGTAGAAAGATCATTCTATTAAATGTTTGCTAAAATTGACCAGTTAGTGTAGGTTTAGGCGAGTGGGTTGGATTCTGCTTGCCAGTACATAGATGATGTGCTGACCACGTTTTTGTGGGCAGGTGCTCGTGCTTAAGATGTTCTGTACACGAAGATTGGCTTGATCGGTTCCGCGGCATCAAAGATTTGTTGGGCATGCAGAAGCTCTCCTTGTACAAGTTGATGTCTTATGTTTATAAAGGGCATAATGTATGAAACATTGAAATCAGTTGTATCAGTGAGTTGTAAGCCAAGTCGATATATCGAGTTGTAATCCAATGTATCCAAGTATCAAATGTAAGCTGTATAGCATTGTTCAATTGGCTTCCAATATAAAGTGAGATTGGTTGTAAGCATTGTACTTCAATACAAGTCTTGTACTCTTCTTTAATTATCAATAAAGAGAATAAAGTTCTATATATCTCTGTGTGACTTCAAGTATCCTTTTATCTCCGCTGCTATAAAGAAGTGATGTATTTCTATTCAATGAGAAAGATTGTCCTCATTAACTTCAATTTATCTGCTTTTGCTACTGCGATGTGTTCCTATTTTGAAGAAAATCAATTATGTACCATCTTTGCCTTGTACAAGTGTAATCCTAGACTTGTACGGCATCACGCCCAAGCGAGGACGATCGATTCCAAGAGATAAATATATGAATAAATGACTCTACGAATCGGGGCGTGACAGCCGCGCTCTGGCCGATCGTCGGCGCTGTGCAGGCGTGCGCGGTGGCGCTCAGGGTGGCGCGAGGTCGTCAGGGGTGGCGTGAGTTTAGGGTTTCGATGTTCTCGATATATATATATATACATATATATACTTGCTGAGAAACGAACAGGGGGTGGGGGACTACTCCGCTCGGTCTGGAGAATATGGGGGATGCCCGCTCGGGCTTGGGCCCAGCGCTTGGCTGCTGTAGGGGTCTGGGCTGGGTTCACGGGCTGGGCTGGTTTGCTATCATTTACTCTATATATATATATATATATATATATATATATATATATATATATATATATATATATATATATATATATATATATATATATATATATATATATATATATATATATTATTCCATTAATACAATATATATATATATATAAGGAATAATATATATATATATATATATATATATATATATATATATATATATATATATTATATTATATATATATATATATATATATATATATATATATATATATATATATATATATATATATATATATATATATATATATATATATATAAAATAAAAAATAAAAAAATTAAAAAAAAAAAAATATATATATATATATATATAATGATATATACATATACCATTGATACAAATACAAGCAGTAAAATATTCTAAGTAGAATCAAAATTCACATTATAGAATTTCTTAGTTTTATATATTAAATTTTATACAAATAAAATAAAATTATATTGTTATAAATATAAGCCTAATTTTCATATACTATAAATATACTTCTATATATATACACATGTATACATAATCTATATAAATCCCAAACTCCAACATATTTGTTAAAGAAATTATTTACTAAATTATCAATAAAATATGATTTAATATCAAGAACTCATAATACATACATTTAACTACATTTTATAAAAATTGTCTACTATGTTACTAAATTAAAATACTACTACCCAATGCATGTCTACAAGGACGTCTTGGGATGCACTAGATGACTACCTGGGCTTGGGCTTAGTTTGGGTCCAGTCTGGGCCAGTTTGGTACAACTGGGTCACTCAAACGTCAGATAAAATAAACAATTAAATTATTTATAATGGTCATGTCACAACTTGGCCTGGTTTTCCTAATTATGACACATTTATGAACATGTCTCCCTTAGCATGGCTAATACACTAGTCAAGACACGCCACTGCACTACCCGTGCCATGATTTCTAGTCGTCTGGTACTCTAAAACTCAACCATGGATAAAGTCATCTACCGTAATAATTAACAAAATAATTATTTATTAAAAAAATCTAAAAATTACCATTCAAATCAATTAAATAATAAATAAAAATATTTCAAAAATTCTGGGAATGGAGGCTACAATATGGGTATAAGTGTTCCCCATAGTAACTGTCCATCATACATTAGGAGAGATGTCGCTTACAACTTGAATCTTCCCGCATGGGTCAAACAACAGACTATAATACAAGAATGGACTAAGCCTTGAATTCTGCACCATTGCTAAAATTCTTCCCACTCATATAATATAGTTACATGTGCTTCAGGCTACACATTAAAGGCCCTGTGTCAGCCTGGTTTCAGTGTCTAATTTTGGGCGTCTACAAGTCTACCCTCAAGAGACGACCTGATATCTCTTTGTCCATACACTATAGGTGAGTTCTTTGTTAAAGAGACATGGCATGAAGCGCTTTGTGCTTCCCTTGCGGTGCTACGCCGCTATGGCATGGCCTAAAGCTGAGGCCTTACCCCGTATCGGGAACCTCATCGTAGTGTCATACTACTGTAGCATGAGGTCACCGCCTCTTTGTAGTGCCAAACTAACCAGCATGAAGCCTTAGGCTCCCTTGCGGTGTTATGCCACAACGACATGGCTTGCAAGGCCGAGGCTTTATCCCTAACCAGATACCTCATCGTGGTGTCGTGCCACTGTAACATGAGGAACTCCTCCCCTTTGTAGTGCTGACTACCCTCCTCTTTATTTTAACATAAAGCATTAGGCTACCTGTCTATTTGCGGTGCTACGCCGCTGTGAATTGGCTCGTACAGCCGAGGCATTACCCCTTTCGGGAACCTCATGGTGGAGTCATCCACAGTAGCATAGAGTTTTACTCCGTGCAGTGCTGCGCTACCGTGCTTCCTGTAAAGCACACCAGGCATTCACTCTGCCTGAGAACTCATTAAGGCGTTTAAGCCAACCTTTCCACAAGATCCATTTTTTACATAAAATAATAGTAGACAACAGTGGTTGTAGGTCCGTAACCTCTCCATGCCCAATAGGACATGTACCCACTGTTCCTGATATTCTTTCGATTAATGGTCCTCCCTTGAACCAAAAGCTAGATGCCTAGTAGATTTCTTTTTGAACTAATAGCATAAAACTTTATGATAGGATTGCAATAGTACAATATCAGAATACCTTCAATCCCATTTTACAAGCTATGTCATCGACCAGCTGGCGCTTGAGGCCCTTGGTGAATAGATCCGCCAGGTTCTTCTGACTCCGAACATCAATCACTGCAATAACATCCCTCTTGATGAGATCGTGTACTACCCTGTGCTTCAACCGCACAGTCCTCTTCTTCCTGTTGAAGAGGTTATTTGATGCCACCGCCGTATTCGTCTGGTTGTCGCAGTATATCGGTATCGTCGGTATTTGCGTTCCAACCACTGAAAGATCATACATGAGCTCCCGAAGCCATTATGCTTCCTCCGTTGCGGTATCAAATGCAAAGAACTCAGATTTCATGGATGATCGCGAGAGCATAGTCTGTTTCTTCGATTTCCACGATATAGCAGCTCCATCCATTGTAAAAATGTATCCACTTGTGGACCTCTCGCTCTCCACTTCTGAGCACCAGCTGGCATCACTGAAGCCTTACACTACTGGTGGATCTCTGCTGTAGTGCAGTACATATGTCTGAGTCTTCTTGAGATATCTCATAACCCGTTTCACAGCTTTCTAGTGTTCAATGCCTGGGTTGCTTGTGAAACGACTCAACATTCCCACGACAAAAGCTATGTCAGGCCTTGTGGCAGTAGTAGCATACATCAAACTCCCGATTATGCTTGCATACTCCAGCTGCTTGACGCTTTTCCTCTGAATTAGGCTTCAGCTTCAGATCACACATGTACAGCGTATCGATCCCTGGAAGATTCTGATACCCGTAACGAGTGATCATCTTCTCAACATAATACGACTGTGACAGCGCTAGTCCAGTGTCTGTCCGGATGATCTTGATCCCTAAGATCACATCAGCTTCTTCCAAGTCCTTCATAATGAACTTGTTCGAGATGAACTTCTTTGTCTCCGAGACACAGCCCATATCCGTACCTAGGATTAGCATGTCATCCACGTATAGACAAATGATCATACCTCTTCCATCAGCAAACTTCGTGTAAACACACTTGTCTGTCTCGCTGACCATGTAGCCATTTGACCTTATAACCTTGTCAAATTTCTCATGCCACATCTTGGGAGCATGTTTAAGACCATACAAGGATTTCACCAACTTGCAGACTTTGTCTTCAAGACTCTTGACGACAAATTCCTTTGGTTGTTGCATGTAAATCTCTTCGGTCAGCTCGTCATTTAGGAAAGTCGTTTTCATATCCATCTGATGTATCACCATCTTATGTATTGCCGCAAGCGCAATCAACATTCTGATGGTGGTCATTTGGGCTACTGGAGCATACGTGTCAAAGTAGTCAATCCCCTGCTTTTGAGAAAACCCCTTGGCTACCAACCTAGCCTTGAACTTGTCAATAGTTCCGTCTGCTTTCATCTTCTTCTTGAAGATCCATTTGCATCCGATGGGTTTCGCTCCTTCAGAAAGATCAACCAACATCCAAGTGCTATTTGAGGTGATGGAATCAATCTCATTGTCAATCGCCTCCTTCCAAAAAACTGCGTCTCGGGTCTTTATAGCCTCATCATAGGTAAGCGGATCTGCTTCCACATGATAGGTGAAAAAGTCATTTCTGAAGTCCTTCGGCCTCCTCACACGCTTCGCTGACGGCTCAGCGAGTTCTGGTTCAACCGTTGTTTCAACAACAACATCTTCTTGGACTACTTCTTCATAGAAAACTTCAGTTTCTTGCATACCCTCATTGTTCTCCAGTATATCCGCAAGAACAATATTCTTGTGCCTTGTAAATTTGTCTTCAAAATATTCTGTGTCACGAGATTCAATGATATGATTTAACTCAATATCAAAAAATCTCCGAGCATCACTCTTCTCGGCATACCCCAAGAAGATCGTCTTTGTAGTCCTTGTCCCAAGCTTCTGAATCTTCATATCTGGAAGCTTGATATATGCCAGATATCCCTACACTCGAATGATATTGAAGTTAGGTCTGACCTTGAACCAGAGTTCATGAGGAGTAATGTCTGAAGTTGCATGAGGCACTCTATTTAGAATAAAAGTGGTCGTCAATGCAGCTTCTCCCCAGTAGTACTTTGGAAGACCCGTAGTCAACAGTATTGAGTTAATCATTTCTGTTAACGTTCTGTTCTTTCTCTCTGCTACTCCGTTTGATTGAGGAGAGTACAGAGCCCTAGTCTTATTGACAATTCCATGTTCTTTGCAGAACTATGCGAATTCATGAGACTTGTACTCTCTATCTCGATCACTTCTTATTCTTTTGAGTTGTTGTCCAGTCTACCGCTCAGCTTCGGCTTTGAACTCCTTGAACTTCTTAAATACTTCGTCTTTAGCCTTCAGCAAGTAGATGAACGCATACTTTGAGAAGTCATCGATGGAAGTTATGAAATACTTCATCCTGGCCTTTGTAGAGAATTGTTTGAAGTCACAGATATCGAAGTGTACCAACTCCAAAAGATCTGTACTTCGATAAATCCGAGGAAAGGGTTTCCTTGTGATCTTCGTTTGAGCACAAACTTCACATTTCTTTACCTTACCCCCACACTTGGAGATAAGTCCTAGACTAGATATTTTGTTTATTCGTTTATAATGAACATGCCCTAGCCTATTATGCCACAACTCAAGTGTATAAATAAAATGAGTGATTATATTAATTATATTAGACTAATTTATAAGCTAAATTTTGAACAGTCCTTTGGTATAAAAAGCTTTCCCGAAATATGTTTCCTTAATAGACATCACCATCTGGCCAGCATTGATGTCCATCCTGAGGCCTGTATTACAGAGTAGGCCTCCCGAGATCAGGATTTTGGCAATAGCAGGTACATGCTTCATACCTTGAAGCGTCAGAGACTTTTCCGAAGTCAGCTTCAAAACCACCGTCCCAATCCCGAGCACTTCAGCTTATGCCTGGTTTACCACCATAACCACTTCAGAAGTTGGTGTATAGGTGGTAAACCACTCCTTGCTGGAGCAGACATGGCAAGTGGCGCCAGTGTATACCCACCAGTCAGAATCAGCTCCAACCGCAGTGACCTACGCAATCATAGCAATAACATCAGTGATCATTGAGACCTTACTAGGCTCACCTTACTCTGATTGCTTGGCCTTAGATTTGCATTCACTTTTGAAGTGGCCCTTCTTACCACACTTGAAGGAAGCCAAATGGAACTTTGGCTTCTTTTGCTTAAAGAAAGTCCCCTTGACTTTCAGATTGTCATGATCCTTCTTCTTGCTGTGGGAAGCGGCCTGTTTTCCCCTTAGTTCCCTGGTATAAACCATATTGGCTAGCCAATTGCTTGGACAGTATGTTCACTTTCAGTTGAGCCTGCATCTGGTCCTCAACATACACTTCCTGTAGGAGATCTTCGAGAGAAATCTCCAATTCTTTCTATGCATGTTCGCATTGAACTTGCTCCACCCAGCAGGAAGCTTAGAGACGATCCCACCAACCATAAACTTGTCGGTAAGGGGCATCATCTCATCCTCCAACTTCTGTCGCAGCTTCAGAAACTTCTTCACCTGCGGCAACATTGGCTTTTCGTCTTCAAAGAACCACTTGTGATATTTTTCAACAAGAAATATCTTGCTTTGGTTCTTATCTTTATCATAAAGTTTCTCCAGAGACTCCCAAATCTCTCTGGCAATAGTCTTCTTTGAATAAGATTCAATAATAGAATCTTCCATAGCATTTAGGATCATAAGCCTGCAAATGCTATTGTCCCTCCTCCATTTGTTCTGGTTCTTAGCAGTCGTAGCGATTACGGCTGCAGACCCAGTTTCTGGAATAGTAGGTTCCTCCTCAATCAGTACGTGATCAACATCAGAGAACTGAAGATTGAAAAAAACCTTTATTTTCCAGATTTGATAGTGCTCACCATCAAATTGTTCTAACTTAGAGAAGTTATGATTGATTAGCGAAGCATGAAAGTTTTCCATCGTAGCAATATAGCTTTGAGATTGTTAGTACCGGGGCACAATTTTTGAAGGAAAAACTTAGAAGACGAAACAATTATAAAGACAATGTTTCAACACAACACTTCAAAGAAGGTGCATAACAGAGATCCTTGGTGGATTATGGTAAACGAAGATCTTAAAAAAGATATCATTACGACAACAATCTACTTACGAAAAACCAAAAAGATTTTGTAAACATCAACAACAACAATCGAATGAAGTACTTCTAAGAAGAAGGTACTAATCCGAATTACTAGCAGTAGCGAAGATGACAGGCGATAGATGGAACAAATCCTGCTGGGGTGAATGATCACCGTTGCTCAAAGCTATATTCGCCCCATACGAATAGCTTCCAGGAACCAGCAAATTCGTCGGAGAACTTTTGAACACTCCTGCTCTTCTGACTCCTCGGATGGTACACGAACTCCCGTGCAAAAGTAACGATGGTGCAACGCTTCTCTTCTCTCTCAACGCTTCTATTTACTTGTGTTAAGAAACACTTGTAAACTCTCGCAACTTTCTGTATTAGCCTATGTACTTTCCTTGAGAGAGAGAAGAGACCTTTTATAGGCCTGAGTTGCAACTGTCCGGTTAGCAGAACGTTCGGGACATGGTAAAAACCACTCCGAATGTGCAGTAACCGCTCAGATCATGCACAGGCATGATCTGATACAAGTTGTGCACCTCGTGTACCCTGCGAGCCTTGCACACTACGTGCAGAATGCGCACTGAGTTACAAAGTGCAAAGTGGCTCGCGCTGACGTGCTAAGTGCAAAGTGCGCCAACAAAATGCCACATTATGCCTCATGAGCCCATGGGCCCGAGTCCGAGTCTGAGTCGCTAAGGCCCTACGGGGCTTAGCTCTAATGGAAATAAATTTTCCAAGAGCAAAAAGCATGAATGCTTTCAATTGTTGATTTAGCCTTTTTTCCATTAGAAAAATAACCCCACATGGCACACCCATGTGCACCTCTACACCACATGTGCATCTCTAAAATAATATAGCTAATATATAGAGATATAACCCCTTTGGCCTAGCCTATGTGGTACTAAAGTTCCAAAACAAAAAATGCCAAAACCTAACATTGGGTTGTTGCTGGTGCTCTAATATGTTGAGAGATGTGTGGGGAATTGGAGCCAAATATTTAATCGAACAAAAAAAGTTTCTAATAAACTGACAACTGGGTTGACAATAAAAAATGCTTGAATATGTGGGCTGAGAAATATTTGAAGAATGAAGCTCTATATAAAAGAATAGTATGTTTATACATATTTGGCTTTAAATCCCAAGTCCATATATAATATGTATATAATAAAATAGGGCCTTATCCCAAACAATGAATGTGTCATAAATTATTTAATTGGCATATAAGGAAATCATTTACTAAAAAAATGGTTGAAGTTCTTTTATAAACTATACAACTAACAAGAATAACACAATAAAAATAAATAAATATTAAGTAGGAATTATTTAGACAATCTAAATTTCATAAAAGGGTGTTTACAGTCTTCGTATGCATACTAGCTGGCATAGTCACGTGCTGATCCTAAATACCTTGGGACTAGGGCGTGACATATATTTTGGGGTGGTCCATATAGGTCAAGAAAATATTTTACGTTACTATACCGAACAAGCCTACATATAAGACTATGATATAAGATCTAATCCACTTGCTTGATCATCTCTTTGATTTCATTTGATTCTCATTTGATTGCTTGATTTGCATCTAGTTTGATCATGTTCTAACTGAATCCTTATTATTTGTTTGCATAGGTATGAATATTCGAAGTGGATGCACCACCCTGCCTCCATTACCTCGAGTGAGGTTACAACTCTGGAGGAACAGACACATTAGCCAATTTCGATGATGACCCCAACCACTCCATTTCAGTAGGGACAGTCATTGCATCCAAATATGACACCACCTTATACTTAACAGTAACATCAGACTCATGGGCTCCAGATTCCCCCTCCTTATCCTCAATAGCCTAAAAGACCACATGGGTCAACTAGAGCATGAAACAACATAAATAGATTGACTTTGGGTAGATATATATTATGATATTGATGATTATGGTATAGACATTGTACTACATCATTTTACAAGATTCTTAAGAACAGATTCTATCGAACAATGTAGACTAAAAATAACACGTTCTCACACACAAAATTTGAATTGGTTCGTGACAAGTACTTATGTCTTAAACAACTCTCAATACTCATTCACATGCCACTAGCACATGAAGAACAATTATTGTCCACCTTGACAATGTTGAATTGTTATTGAGACTAATTCGATCTCTTTAAAGGTGCAAATGTGCCTAACCCTTTGACCATGATACTAGGTCCAAATCTAAGACTAAGACTCTCTTTAATCAAAATTTCTAAATTTGAGTTTCGATCCTACTTGACATTATACTATAAGGAAATTCCAATCCTAGTTGCTACTTTCTACACAGAAATTGCACAAAAAACACACTCTTCAATGGTTCTCAATTTCTAGCCTACCTGGCGCTGCCTAATATTAGGATGAAGAATATTATATGAACTTTTTTATAATTTAGTTTGAAAGTGGGACCAATATTAAGATGGAAATTTTCTATAAAGAGTTTTTATATGTAAAAATTCTCATAGAAATTTTTTATCCTACATTACTGCCAGGTAAGATAGAAATTGGAATAGCAACCACTATTGGAATAAATTTTTTCTAAAGATGATTTTTATCATAGAAATACGGGAGTGAGAAAGTCCACCAGAGACGGCTAAAAATGTAAATGTGTGCTAACCGGGTTGGATTAGGTTGACCGTTTTAAAAAAAAGAAAATTTGAGTGGCATCCATATTTGTTACGCTTATTTAAGGTACACCCCACATGTTTACATGAATGTATGACACCCCCCACTTTCAACGTTTTTCGTCCAAGACTAACAGTTGACCGCTTTGACCAATTTTTTTGGACGAAAATACCCCATGTCTGTTGTCCTCTTCCCCGCTTCAACTGTCCGTCTCCCTCCGCCGTGCTCGGACCCCCTCCACAGCGTCGCCGCACCCCCCCGACCTCGCGGCACCCCCCCCCCCCCCGGCCATCACCACCACCACCACCACCACCACCACCACCATCTTAGGGTCCAGATATTATTTCTTACGAAAGCCTAATTTCGATTAAATTAGTTGATTCAAAATGAGTTTCGGGTGTTAATGAATTTTTCTCAACTTGGAAAGTATTTTTGTATACTAGTTTGACGTAATAATGATTTGATTTATTTCTTAATAATATTATTTGTCTTTCAAATAATATTATTAATCATTTTCGAAATTATATATTAAGTATTAAGAAAATTGATTTTATTAATTAATTAGTAACTAATTTCATAATTAGTTGAAAGTAACAAATTCGGGTGTTTCCATTCTGAAATCTATTTTCCATTTGATTTTGAAAATCTGGTTAAAACTATTTGAACTGTTGGAGGGAACATTGCAATTTTGGAATCTGTTTTTATGTTGATTTTGAAAACCTGCTTTTATTTGAAAATCTGTTTAAAATTTGAATTTAAATTTCTGTTACAGGTTTATTCTAAAAGCCCCCAGATCTATTGGTTATTACTGCTACTGCCATTGTAAAATTACACCCAGATCTACAGTTATTTACAGCAATGCCACTCCCCCACTGTACACACACACACTCAATATTATTTTACTATGAATATGCACGCAAACCCATATACAATTCTGACACACAATCAGCCACGTCACAAATTTTCTCTCTCTACACGTCATTTCTCTCTCTCTTTCCCTTTCTCTCTCCTCTCTGGAAGAGACTGAGCTGCCATGCGCCACCGTACCTCGCCGGAGATCAGACGCTCATCCTTCGAGCACCACCTCAGTTCCCGTGCTGCCTCGAGAAGCCGCTGAGCTACCTTGGGCCACGTGCACCGCCAGAGCGCCACCTCGAGCTTGTGCTGACGCTTCGTCTGCAGAGCCGCCTCGGCTGCAGCGCCAGGCATCGAGCTCCGTGCTGCCTCTTCAAAGTTTGAGCCACCGCCATCAGTGAGCTGCAGAGCTCACCTCGACTGTCGCGCCACCGACGAACCTTGAAGACCACGCCACCGCTGGCCGGAGTTCCTCGCCGATCTCGACGAAGCTTCCATCATCGTGTCCAGATCGGACACGGTTCTATCAGATCCGCTAAGGAGTCCACGAGCCGTCGCCATCATTGTTGCTCGGACCACCGCCGTGTTGTGGATCAACGACCCCACCAGGTTGGTGAGCCTTTCGCCTCGATCTCCTCGACTCTTCTCTTTCTTCTTGCTTCTGTCTTAGAAATTAGGGTTTCACCTAAGGTTTTATGGTCGGCTGGGGAAGACGACCTAGAACTAGGGTTTTCGATTTTAGGGTTAGGATTTCAGACCTAGAGTTCAGATCTGGGGTTTTGGACTGGCTAGAGGAAGAAGACGAGTATGGAGAAGGAAGAAGTGGCCGGATCTAGGGTTTGTAGTCGGCTACTTGGCCGAAGAAGAAATAGGCTAGGGTTTTGAACCTAGAACCTAAGGTTTCAACGGGAGGAGAAGAGGATGGATCCTAGGGTTAGGGTTTTTCCAGCCATGAGAGACAGAGGAAGGAGAAAAAGTCTAAGAATTAGGGTTTCCTAGCCAATGGAGGAAACACTTAGGGTTAGGGTTACACTGGAGGAGAAGGGATGGGGCTAGTCGACTGCGAGAGGAAGGAGAAGAGTTATTAGGGTTAGGGCTTGATCTTGAGGAAGGAGACGAAGTGGGAGAAGATGAAGTCTTCTGTTCGGCGGAGAAGACGAAGTCTTCTGTTCGACTGAGAGTGAACGAAGCAGTGGGAGAAGAATCCAGAATTCTTTCGGCTGAGTATTGAGAATGAGGCTGAGGGGAGAGAATCAACAGTTTTATTGTTGGGATTAAATGATAGGCTATGGGTCGGGTCATGTGGACCAGTAAGGTCGGGTTTACTTAAACTGTTAAATTTTTGTTAAGATTAGCAGTGGAAGTAAGTACAGTGGGCTGGGGAAAATGGCAGGGCCATTGGACTTTAGTCCATTTGTTAAGAAATATTTGATTCAGTTGTATAAATGATTTAGTAAACAAGCCAGGCCGAGTTTAGACTGGGCTGGTTTAGTTGGGTTCAATATATGGATTAATAGTTTGCAGCCTTATTATTAATTGTTAATAACCCTTAGTAATGTTTTAGTAAATTACTTTACAAAAAAAATGTCTTCCTAATAAATATATATATTTAGCCCTTGTCAGATAAATGATTTTTCTATGGTTATAATATATCCTTCTAAAAATTAGTTATTAGGAATTTAGTTTCTAATGATATATATATTAAGTCCAAATCTTTTACTAATAAATTATGGTGTTTAAGTATTATAAAATATATTTTTGCTACATCTTATAGTAAGAATTATATTGTTGGCATCGATGAAATATTTTGTTAGTAAGAATACTCTTAAATAATATTTATGTTTTAGTATGTATTTTCCTGCTAATTAATTATAGTAAATCAAAAGTATTTCTAAAAACCTTATAAAGTTATAATATATTTTCTAAAAATATTGTTTAAGCATTGTTAGTTATCTAGTTAGCCAATAATTATTATTCAACCCTGATCATTGTACAAAATATAACAGGTGATTTACAACCATGCAGTACTACTCTCGTACAACCAAACTGAGGCAAGTACACTGACTCGACTTGTACCTTGTCTTTTGTCTTACCTTCATGTGCCATGTTCTCATATCGGACACGAATTACACACGATTGCCTTGTACCATTGTTCATTGCTTGTGAGTCATTATTTATTGCGGGTATTGGGGGAAATATTAGCTTTTGTGTGACCACACCCAACATAGGTAATTGTGGATAGCCTAATCGTACACTTCACGTACGATGAAGCCGGACCTTGTAGAATTGACTCATTGACTCATTGCCTCATTGATTGATTGATTGCTCCTAAGCCGGTCACACATTGGTTTTAATATTTCAAAATTGTCACACTTGCATATTGATTGTCGTGATTCATTGTCTTGTACATTGATAGCCGTGTTCATTGTATAGCATATTGATTATCGTCCATTGCCTGCAGTTTTACATTTCATTCTGGTACCACAGTTTTATTTCCATTTCTGGTATTCTGGTTTCACCTTGTACTCTGGATTACAGATTACATTGTATATTGTCTGGTCAGGGTTGTACTTTGCTCCGCTCATGAATAGAATATGTTGCAGGTGAGTGGGAGATTACATGGAGCTTGTGATTGCATCAGGATATTGCAGCTTTTCATTTTACTTTATTTTTGGAGATTGTATTTTGGATTTTATTATTGTATCTTTATTTTATTTGACCGGATTTGTCTCATGTAACGTCCCAGTCCCAAAATACGTAGGACTAGAAACGTAGACATGGCAGCTGTATTCATACGAAGTACCCTCCAATATATGGAAATCTCGTACGAATACATAAGCTGTAAAATGCAGTAGAACCATAACTAATCTCATCCACACAAAATAAATAAAAGATATCATATAATGATAATGAATTGTCTTGATACAATATGTTGGGCGGAGACAAATCCACCATCAACAAATAAAGAAAAATACATGAGAAAAGAAATAAATTTGGCGAGCGAAGTGAAGACGATCCAAGTGCAATCATCCTCGAAGAAATTGCGATGATCACGGCTAGAGCTAGAACACCTGCGAAAGACAATAGCACACACCTGGAGAGATAACCAGGTCCTCAGAGGGACATAACAAGACACATAATATCATGCCATATAAACTGAATAAATATTGCTCAAATAATTAAGTCAATTGAATTATAACACAGTCCAATACGCACATATTGAACGAGCGTACCATCCCCCCAACCAAACAAGGACAGGAGATGGTAAACTAATTCACGGTGACGTATCTTTCCATGCTATAAATCCAATATGATATCCAGACCCCAACAAGGTTCAATACCTTCTCATCGAAGTAGTAAGTCACACCTACAACCAAACAAGGACAAGATGTGACGAACTAATCCGCGATAAGTTATTGTTCCAAGCTACGGTCAGATACAAGTACCCAAACCAAAAGTACTCGTACCTAACGGATAAAGGTAGCCTACCGTTCTAAGTGAAATGTAGTTAAGAACAATCCTTCCTACGCATGGGCCCTGGCTGAATATGATCGACATGGTCCCCTCTTGGGCACCAGAGGCCCCATCAGTAAGAGCATGACGTTCCGCAGAATCGTCAGTGGCCGTCAGTAATCATGGGTAATCTGACCCGCGTCTCCGGCGGAGCTCACGGGTTACAAAAGGGAAAGTGCATCGAAGCCCATACGCTAAGGAATTATTCTCCCCGTCCAATGCCTAATATGTTGTATCCACAATAGTAAACCTCTATAACCGCTAAGTCAAACTAGCATGCAATCTCCATTAGCGGTTATTCCTATCGTACGGCTTATACGTACCGATGGCCAGCTAGTCACGCATGTCCGTGTTCTACATGCGACACACAACTTCGTGGTACGACGTGTCAAGGCTAATGAATGCAACACACAAGGTGGTCCCTCAAATCTAGGTTTAATGTGTAAGAAAAATAATACATAGCAGAAAATATAAATGAACAGTAAGTTCTAACAGGTTATGCCATGTATCACACTTTATTTTGCATAAAGAAAATAAATAATGCATGAAATATGAGCTAAAATAAATAAACAGCAAATGGTAAGGTGTCTTGCCTGGTAGGACGCCTGGTGTACTACAATGATCAATGTGGCACGAACTGCGACTTCAGTGCAACAACTATGCAAGGGGACCTCTGTTGGCGGTACAGATGGCTCTATCGAGTCTAGGACGGTCAATTTAGTTAGGGTCAATAATTGGAAGGAAAGAATTGGCAATGGATAGGAGGATTAGGCTTAGTCTTGGACATGAGATTGATCGATAGAATTTAGATAAATAATATATATGATTTTAAGAAAATTTATAATAAATGAGAACTTATATTTTTGTAAGTTAAAAATAGTGTTTAGATAAATACTAAAATATAAAAGAAACTGTGTTCACAGAAAAACTCTTAAGTTTGTAGAAATACAATTTAGGTAGAAACTATATTTTATTAGTAAAAACAGTTTTAGATAAATATGGAAAATCCCAAAAATTATTTTTTATATCAAAACTATACTATACTTAGATATAAAATATTACAGTCATAAAATAATAAAAATAGCCTTTTAGTAATCATAAAAATATCTAATATATACTTACAAGCATGTATATGATATTTAAAATAATAACAATAACAATAATAAAACAACAAGATATAAAGCTACTTACTAAAACAGAATAATTTAATATGATACAAATATTTGGTGGTAAAATAATAGTAATAATAATAATAATAATAATAATAATCAAAACAAACAAAAGCTATAAAAAGATCTACACGGCAGTACTGCTGTTGTCTTCCCAAAATATAATACTAATAATAATAATAATAATAATAATAATAATAATAATAACGGCTGTTAGTAAAATAGCAGATACTAGAAAGAAAATAATAACAAAACACAAAACAAATAAAAAAATAAATAAAATAACTTAGACAGGAAAAAAATGATAATAAATAAATAAAAAATAAATAAAAAGCAGTTGTTCTCTCTTTCGAGAGAACAAAAATGTTACTTTTAAAAAAACGAAAAAAACTAAGAAGAGAGAGAAAGAGAATTGGAGGGGAGGAGATCGGAGAGAGGGATGAGAGAGGAGAAGGAGCGGCTGTGGGTGGCGGCAGAGAGGGGTTTCAGTGGGCGCTCGACGGAGCTACGGAGGGGAAAGGGGAGGAGCGGCGGCTAGGGCATCCGGCGGGGGTTTGGTGGAGGTCACGCGGACCGGGGCGGCGCTGATCGCCGGACGAGGATGAAGGGGGTCGGCGCGGATCGGCGAGGCAGGGTTTGGCGCTCCGGGCTGTCGGGGTTGCCCTTCCAGCCGCGGAAGAACGGCACAGCAGCGCTGGCTCCAAGATCGCCGGCGGCAGGGGTGAGGAGCCTCGCGGTGGCGTGGTGAAAACGGAGGCCGCCGGCAGTGAGTTTTAGTGTTAGGGTTTTTTATTTCTATTTTTTTTCCTGGTGTTTGGTAGTAAATTTTGACGTGGTGGCGATGGGCAGGTCGGGGATGGCGAGGTCGGACGGTGGGCTGGTAGGGGTGTTGGGTTGGCCGAGGACGGATAGCCGGGGATGGGGCTGTCAACAGAAGGCTAGAGTTAGGGTTTAGAATAGGATTGGGTTTGCTGTGTCGGGTTGTCGACACAGAGGAGAGGGAAGAATCTGTATATGTAAAAAAAGAATACTTATTGGAAAGACATCGGGGTCGGACCTGAGGTCGTCACGGCTGACACGGAAGAGATGGACACCGACACGATGCACGTACACTTTGTAAAAATTTTGTGGAGGAATTTATGGAGGATAAAAGTTATGGAGGAGTACCTGCCTATTTATAGGATGTGGAAATTCCCATTTGGATAGGATTAGGAATATTTAAAACCCAATTAGATAATTCTCAACTTAATTTAAAATCAAATCCCAATCTAAATACAAATCTAATTTAAATCAAATTAAATTTTAGTTTAAAATCGAATAGGATAAATCAAATTTCAAATACTTAACTATTTAAATAAATCCAAATTTTCAAATCAAAGCTTAAATCGCCACAATAATTTCGAAATATGTTTTCTAAAAATATATATAATAATAATTTTGAAAATTACTTTATTAATTAAAAATAAACTAATAATTAATTATGATATATGTATGCATAATTATTTATACAAAATTATGCTTTTCTAGTATACAATGAAATATAATTTATTATTAATAAATGTTAGAAAGAGAAGGCTTAAAATAACAAACTTAGGAATTTGGTAAAATGGCAAAAATAATAATTGTATATATCACTTCGAAAATAGGAAACGTTTTTATAAAAATATGTACGCTCGTACGTATTCGCACTCGTCGAGCAAATTTGAAAAAATGAACTTCCGCACACGACGTACAACACGACTATATGTCGTACAATACAAAATTTTAAATCAGTACCAAATTTAATAAAAAAATAGTAAAAATTTAGGGGTTTTACATCCTACCCAACTTAAAAGAATTTCGTCCTCGAAATTAAGAATTAGTAGGGGGTGAGAAGGCACAACGGTGGATAGAAGGGTTCCTTAAAGAAGTTTATATGGTCGTAGTCTAGGTTGAGGATATGATTAAGAGACGATTATAATCACTTTTAAATTCAAGTGATTAGAAAGTCAAGATTGTAGATTTAGGGTCTAGGGAAAGGTCGGGTAGTTCAAGACAAGGATATAGTTACATTGGGTGACAATGGTCATGGTGATATGACAGTTGGAGGAAGTTCTAGTATAATGCCTTCGTCCTTCTAAAATAGGTGAATGCGAAAGCAATAAGGAGTTCAAAAGACGATATTATCAAGTACGAATACATGGTTCAAGGACGACCGAAAAAAAATTCAAAAATAATTTCCAAGGCAGTCGTGGATGGGACTCTAAAGGACAAGTTTAGCTATGTCCCCATCCACGTAGAACGATAGATAAAAGCGAACCAAAGTGCACTTGGTTGATCAGACCATCATGCACCGGTTCTGATTAGACAATATGTTAGTGAGTGGCCACTCTATATCATATGTCTTGATCAAGCTCGATGATGATTAGCTTGTAAATACTAAGCTATATTAGCATCATTAGTTTAGATAGTAAAACATAGGCACGAGGGTAGATGAAATAAGAACCAATATGAATAGTCTTAGTGTCATAAGGATCTAATTTAAGCCCCTGAATTTTGGGCTTATTTTTTTTAATTTTATAAATCAATTATTTTGAACAGATATTATTATTTGATTATTATTTGATTTAATGCTCTTTACCGTGACTTGGAATTCTAGAGCATCAGGGATGCCAGTCTCTGAAAACTTCCTTCTTGGAGTTTATAGTAGACGAAATTATCTTCACATTGATAATTCGTGTCCCACTCGAACTTGTTCCCTTGTATCCTTTTTGCTTCGCGCAAGTTCGGGTCAATATTAGACCATTTAATTATTAATTGAATTTTTACTCTTTTTCTTGATCATCATATGCACGTTACTGTGACTTTTAATTTAGGAGTACCAGACCTGTCATTTTCTCGAAACCAACTTGTCATGCCTGATCTACTCGAGACGCTCTTCACCCATGACCTTCGTGTCCCACTCAGACACACCCTCTTGTGCTCCATTTCCTTCGCACAACTTTCAGTTCAATTTAGGCCAATTAATTATCTGCCGTAAAACCTGATTTAATTTCCCATTTAATTTCGGGACCCGACATCGGTCCAATCTAGTCGACCCCAAATATGGACACGGCCCACACGAAGCCTACTACCCGCCTGCCACTTGTGTCCCATTTATTTGAGCTCCCACATGCTACTTATTTATCCATGACCATAAATACCTATTTTAATTCAAATATTGCACCCGGTCCGATTTCGACCCGACCCGGCTCGACCGAACTCGAACCCAAGCCCCATGTTGTCCTCCCATTACTGCCCAAAACCTTCACATAATTTCCCCTATTTTTTCCCTATTTTAAATATTTATTTTTCTCTCTCCACTTTACAAATATCTATGTATTTTTTTTTTCTTACAAATATCTATGTATATATATATATATATATATATATATATATATATATATATATATATATATATATATATATATATATATATATATATATATATATATATTTATATATCTCTCTTTTCCCTCTCTTTAATCTCACACTCTCTCTCTCTCTTCCTATTAAACTCAACACACACACACACACCCCCCAACAGTGGTCGAACACCTCTCCCCCCTCTCTATTTTCTCTCTTCTCTCTCTCTAAATATCTAATTATATAATATATATACGCATATATATATATTATATACAATATTTCTCTCACCTCACCCTCTCCTCTCCCCACGTGAGCAACCCCCTCTCCCCCTTTACAGCCGACACTCCCCCTCCCCTTCACGTACAGGACAGCAACCCCCTCCCTCCTCACTTCTCCTTCTTCACATTTTTTTTTCTTCTTCTTCTTCATTTTAACACAAAAGCCACCATCACCATTATCATTATCATCACCACTACCACCCGAACACCAACACCATCTCCACCCCACCGTCGCCGGCAAGTCCTCGCCGTGCCCACGGTCGGTCCGCCGCCGAGCACCCTGGCTGCGCCGTCGGGCCAGGCCGGCGATCCCTCCTCTCGCGCGGCCAGCTGCGACAGCAGCAGCGCCACCACAACAGCTGCAGCGCAGCAGTACAACGACGGCACGCTGGCAGCCGTGCGCCGCCCCGGCCACCGTCGCCGCCGGCGAGCCCCCTAGCCGTGCGCGCACATTCTGAAGAACACCCCCTGGCAGCCACCCTCGTCCCCGGTGCGCACGACAGTCGATTCGTGCATTTTTCACGAGATCCCGTCGACGCGCGCGCGAACGAGATCCAGAATTGGCGCCTCGTCGCAGCAACTTCGTGCCAATTTTTTGGAGAATCCGACCATTGGATCGGCGATTTCTTTGCTCCGTCTCAATCTCGGTATATACCCCTTCATCCCTCTCAAATTTCACCCATTAATTTCGTCGTTTGATAGATCAAAATTGGCCACCAAGTTGACACTTTAAATTGTGTTATTTTTGGACAATTTTGTGGAGCCGACTTCGTCGACTCATATCTCCTCCGTCGCAGCTCCGGTTGGTGCGCCACCAGTTCCGGTGCACAGCTGGTATAGCCCTTTTCCTGCCCCCTTTAGATTTTATTTCAGTTTGAGCTTGTTAGGTCGGTCGAATTCGACGCCAAAGTTGGCTGTTCGAATTCTTAGTGTTGCACTTATAAAATTCTATTTTTGAACCCGGGACTCCGGATTCAATTTCTGACACCACCAGTAGACTCGTGGCATCGTTCTGGTATGTTTTCATATAAAGTTTGCCTGATTTGGAGAACGTGGGCCCTGGTACGCATTTCGGTGCAAAGCGGATCCCACTTTCCGAGTCAAAAGGACTTTTTGACGCCGGCTCATCGGAATCCAATTCTGGATATACCTTCGAGTTCGTATCATCATTCTGGACTCGTTGACATATAATTTGCTAGGTTTTAGTGGACATTGGTTCCGGCACGTATTTCGGTGCAAGTCGGATACCAATATCCGGGTCAACGTGTCATTTTGAGTTCGGCTCATCGGAATCCAATTCCGGATATACCGTTGAGTTCGTATCGTCATTCTGGACTCGTTGACATATAATTTGCTGAGTTTTGAGGACATTGGCTCTGACACGTTTTTCCGTGCAAATCGGTTTCCAATGTCCGGGTCAACGGACCAATTTGAGATCGGGTCAACAGAATCCAATTCTGGATATACCGTTGGATTTGTATCATCATTCTGGATTCGTGGACATATAATATGTTAGGTTTTGTGCACTTTTATTTTGGCACATTTTTCGGTGCAAAGTGTGTCCAACGGCGGACATCATTTTGGCTCGAAATTATCGTTTTGCCCCTGTGTCCAAACTGGACTTTTGGACAGGCTATTCTAGCTGATTTGACCATTCTGGACACGTTGGTGATGTTAGTTTCATCATCCGACAATATCTGTAGAATTCTTCCCTTTTTGTGTTATCCTATTATTATAATATTTTCTCCTTTTGCTTGTTTTAGAGACCCGTCGATTTCAGTGATTTCTAAATCATTGAAATTCATAAGTTGACCTTGTAGATGTTTATAGAGACTAGCTTGACCATGGTTGACTATTTTGACTAGACGTCGAAGTAGAGTCAACATTTGACCTAGGTTAGACTAGTTTTGACCCTGGTTGACCACAGTTGACTATTTTGACCAAAGTCAACCGGAAGTCAATCGTAGCCTAAAATTGACTAGAAATGGACCGAGTTGACCAGTTGACCCAAAGTCAAATGTTAGTCAACGTTAGTCAAGTTTGACCTAGAGTTGACCAGAGTTGATCGGAGTTGACCAGTTGACCAAAATCAACTGTACGTCAACCTTGACCCAGTTTGTCTTAGTTTGACTTAGTTTGACCTAGATGTTTAGTATGTCTTTTGACCCTGATCAGCTCTTGTATTATTTCATCTTTAGGTCTGTGGCTTTACTCTGAACCCTGATTCATATTGACAGCAGGACCCCAGGCGAGTACATTCTCTGATAACTTATTCCCAATTTATGATAACTGTTATGATTCATGTACTTAGTTTTGATATGCTTATTCCTGACACATGGTTCTCACGGATTGGTATTCTTGGATCCCGACGAGAGATGTTTCTCCTTCTTAGGTTGGGATGTATTGTGCAAGCACCCTTGTAGCTCTTGCTCGATATGTGGTCACTGATTCTAGAGAAGGTTCGCGACCTTCTCATTAGAATCCCAGGTAGTGACGTGTCCTATTTGGATCCATTCTACCAATTGGGGTAGGGGGAGTAGTAGCGTATGCCTGTGATCAGATCCATCCCGATTCCCGAACAGTGTGAGTCATATACCGCACTTATGACTTGCCAGGCCGATTCTTGACAGGTACCCAAGCCGATCACAAGCTGAAACTACTACTCACATACATTGGACATATGGCTTACCTTGATTTGTGTACATACCATGATTTCAGTTCTACTTTCTTGTTCTAGCTTAGTTCTACAGCTTACCATGCCATGATACATACATGTACACTCCATGATTCATTGTATATGCTCTATTTACAGTCTTATAGCTTTTATTCTATCTTGAGATCTGTTATGAGATATATGTACTCGTTTCATCCTGACCGGATATGTTGACAAATTTTAGGAGTAGTTGTGCCCTCATTATTAGACTTCATGATGTTGCTAGCTGAGGTGGATCTCACTATTCTTCTATGGGAGTTGCCTGGTAGTTATCCTTAGTTAGTCTTGTTGTTCCTTCTTTATCTTTCATGTCTTATGATTATTGTAGATTTTAGTTGTTCTAGTGATATTGTTATTATTTCTTGTCTTATCTTCCTTAGTTTTCGTGATGTGACACGAGTACATTTCTAGTTATGGATTCTTAGATGTTGTAGTTAGTATAGCATACTTGACAGCGTTCTACCGCCGATACTGCGGCGTAGGCTGGGCGTGGCCCACGTATTCGTACCCGTATATCCGGGTGCGGGTCGTGACACATTTTTAGTGGTGGCCCATGCAGGTCAGTCTTTGCAATTAATACGAAGTCGTGGTAGTACTTGAGCTTTTCTGTACTACTGCGAGCCTGCCCTAGGATTAAGGTTGAGTCATGGAATATTTTAGGAATTTGGTACTCAGTCACATATTAGGAACTCTTGGTAGATTCCAGGGTTGACCCCTGGGAATCATATTTCGAACTTTTCGAAACTTTTTCCATTTGTTCTGTCCGTCCTGATTTCTGAAACATCTGTCCGTTATCAACTCTATTCTTTCTTGGAATAAGTTTGTGGACCCCAGAGGGGAGGTATAAGTTGGACTTGTATATCATCTAGGTTAGGGAGAGAATATGATTTATGAACCTCGTATTATGGTCGAGGTTTGTTTTAGATTATATTCCACCATTTTCTATCTTGACCTAGGTAGTACCCTCGGGACTTTTCCTAAGATTTTCCTCTGAATCCTATCTCGGAAGTTGTTTCCGTTGTTTCTATTAACTTACCCTTGACTTGTTGTTGAATTTTAAATCTTAATATTCGTTGTTGACCTTTGATTTTGTTTTGGATAATTCTTTTAAGAATTGAGTTAAGATATCCTGATAAACATATTTTGGGCGAGGACGATGAGAACAGTAAGTGTCTACTTTATTTATGGAGTTTATAATTTATCGCAGTCATATTAGCTAGCAGGACAAGGACATGGAGCCTGATTTTGGATATACTATCCTAGTTATGGAATTTAGATTCTCTTGCAGCCATACCGGTTGGCGTGGTAAGGAATCTAGATGACATGATTATAGGGTGTATACCTTAGTTATGGACTCTATCGTTTATTGTATCTATGTTTACTGGCGTGGCGTAAATTCTGGCAACATGATTTTGGATAGACGTGTATGGTTATCAGGTCATATCTTAAGTTGATTCACTTCTTTTACCAATTGAGCAAGATAATTCCTACCATTATTTCTTGTTTATCATTATTTTCTCTCCCATCGCATGATGATTTTCTCATCTTGCCGTCATTTCCTTTACCTTGTTTAGCTATGTCTTGATTACACAAATCACCTACATCATATCTACATCTGTCATCTACACTTGGAAACTCTAAAAATTTTGAAAATTTTATTTCTAAATTGTTTCTTAAATTTTGATAATGTTAAGATTTTGATTCCCTTCTGTCCATGACCAATCAATTTTGGTCGTATTGTTTATCGTGCCAAAGAGTCTTGATTGCTGACTAGACTCTAGATGACTTCAAACTCCTTGTGACTTGGGTTCCTTCCTAAATAGTGCTTTTAGGACCTTGATTTCAAATTCATGATTTTATCGTTTTTCATAACTGTACTTGGATCTTGATCGTGCTTATGTGACCTATAATCTAATTTATATCAAGTCTATCTCTCAATCGTGCTATTCTCAAATTTTTTTCTCTCCATTTGCTTCTCTTAGCCCTGTTTTAGATCATGACTATCCAACTCTGATTTTCATGATCTTGATAATCTTAACCCTCAAATCGTGCCAAGTGATTTTAGACTATTTCTAATTTTATTCACGCTCGAACTTGGAGCGTATTCCATGATTTTATTAATCATACTCTTCAATCTTGATCAGGTCTATAGGACCTTGACTTCGATTTTGTTGTGTCTGAAACTCCAGCTCAATCATGCCAAGCCTTGTTTTGGTCATGATTATCTCTCATCTTGATCAAGCCTGTGTGACTTTCAGGCTGATTATCCGTTAACCCGAGTGCTACACGTCACCTCGTACGTGGACTTCATCTATAACTTTCGTTCTCCTAATTCATTTCTGAATCGTGTCCCAATGACTTAACCTATCTATAGTCGTGCCTATATGATTCTGTTCATATTTTGATTCCATCGTGCAAAAAAATTTCATCGTGCCTGAATAATTGTGAATTGATCATCTTAATCGTACAAACTTGTCATTCTATGATCGTGCCTAAGTTTTTGCCTAAAACTTTCTATCTTATTTTACCCCTACTACAACCTTAATTTCGAGGACGAAATTTTTATAAGGTGGGTAGGATTGTAAGCCCCTGAATTTTGGGCTTATTTTTTTTTAATTTTATAAATCAATTATTTTGAACAGATATTATTATTTGATTATTATTTGATTTAATGCTCTTTACCGTGACTTGGAATTCTAGAGCATCAGGGATGCCAGTCTCTGGAAACTTCCTTCTTGGAGTTTGTAGTAGACGAAATTATCTTCACATTGATAATTCGTGTCCTACTCGAACTTGTTCCCTTGTATCCTTTTTGCTTCGCGCAAGTTCGGGTCAATATTAGACCATTTAATTATTAATTGAATTCCCACTCTTTTCCTTGATCATCATATGCACGTTACTGTGACTTTTAATTTAGGAGCACCAGACCTATCATTTTCTCGAAACCAACTTGTCATGCCTGATCTACTCGAGACGCTCTTCACCCATGACCTTCGTGTCCCACTCAGACACACCCTCTTGTGCTCCATTTCCTTCGTACAACTTTCGGTTCAATTTAGGCCAATTAATTATCTGCCGTAAAACCTGATTTAATTTCCCATTTAATTTCGGAACCCGACATCGGTCCAATCTAGTCGACCCCAAATATGGACACGGCCCACACGAAGCCTACTACCCGCCCGCTACTTGTGTCCCATTTATTTGAGCCCCCACATGCTACTTATTTATCCATGACCATAAATACCTATTTTTAATTCAAATATTGCACCCGGTCCGATTTCGACCCGACCCGGCTCGACCGAACTCGAACCCAAGCCCCATGTTGTCCTCCCATGACTGCCCAAAACCCCCACATAATTTCCCCTATTTTTTCCCTATTTTAAATATTTATTTTTCCCTCTCCACTTTACAAATATCTATGTATATATATATATATATATATATATATATATATATATATATATATATATATATATATATATATATATATATATATATATATATTTATATATCTCTCTTTTTCCTCTCTTTAATCTCACACTCTCTCTCTTCCTATTAAACTCAACACACACACCCCCCCCAACAGTGGCCGAACACCTCTCCCCTCTTTCTATTTTCTCTCTTCTCTCTCTCTCTAATAATATATATCCCTCTCTCTCTCTAAATATCTAATTATATAATATATATACACATATATATATTATATACAATATTTCTCTCACCTCACCCTCTCCTCTCCCCACGTGAGCAACCCCCTCTCCCCCTTTACAGCCGACACTCCCCCTCCCCTTCACGTACAGGACAGCAACCCCCTCCCTCCTCACTTCTCCTTCTTCACATTTTTTTTTCTTTTTTTTCTTCTTCATTTTAACACAAAAGCCACCATCACCATTATCATTATCATCACCACTACCACCCGAACACCAACACCATCTCCACCCCACCGTTGCCGGCAAGTCCTCGCCGTGCCTACGGCCGGTCCGCTGCCGAGCACCCTGGCTGCACCGCCGGGCCAGGCCGGCGATCCCTTCTCTCGCGCGGCCAGCTGCGACAGCAGCAGCGCCACCACAACAGCTGCAGCGCAGCAGTGCAGCGACGGCACGCTGGCAGCCGTACGCCGCCCCGGCCACCGTCGCTGCCGGCGAGCCCCCTGGCCGCGCGCGCACATTCCGACGAACACCCCCTGGCAGCCACCCTAGTCCCCGGTGCGCACGACAGTCGATTCGTGCATTTTTCACGAGATCTCGTCAACGCGCGCGGCGAACGAGATCCAGAATTGGCGCCTCATCGCAGCAACTTCATGCCGATTTTCTGGAGAATCCGACCGTTGGATCGGCGATTTCTTTGCTCCGTCTCAATCTTGGTATATACCCCTTCATCCCTCTCAAATTTCACCCGTTAATTTCGTCCTTTGATATATCAAAACCGGCCACCAAGTTGACACTTTAAATTGTGTTATTTTTGGACAGTTTTGTGGAGCCGACTTCGTCGGCTCATATCTCCTCCATCGCAGCTCCGGTTGGTGCGCCACCAGTTCCGGTGCACAGCTGGTATAGCCCTTTTCCTGCCCCCTTTATATTTCATTTCAGTTTGAGCTTGTTAGGTCGGTCGAATTCGACGCCAAAGTTGGCTGTTCGAATTCTTAGTATTGCACTTGTAAAATTCTATTTTTGAACCCGGGACTCCAGATTCAATTTCTACACCACCAGTAGACTCGTGGCGTCGTTCTGGTATGTTTTCATATAAAGCTTGTCTGATTTGGAGAACGTGAGCCCTGGCACGCATTTCGGTACAAAGCGGGTCCCACTTTCTGAGTCAACGGAACTTTTTGACGCCGGCTCATCGGAATCCAATTCTGGATATACCGTTGAGTTCGTATCGTCATTCTGGACTCGTTGACATATAATTTGCTAGGTTTTAGTGGACATTGGTTCCGGCACGCATTTCGGTGCAAGTCGGATACCAATATCCGGGTCAACGTGTCATTTTGAGTTCGGCTCATCGGAATCCAATTCCGGATATACCGTTGAGTTCGTATCGTCATTCTAGACTCGTTGACATATAATTTGCTGAGTTTTGAGGACATTGGCTCCGACACGCTTTTTCGTGCAAATCGGTTTCCAATGTCCGGGTCAACGGACCAATTTGAGATCGGGTCAACAGAATCCAATTCTGGATATACCGTTGGGTTCGTATCGTCATTCTGGATTCGTGGACATATAATTTGTTAGGTTTTGTGCACTTTTATTTCGGTACGTTTTTCGGTGCAAAGTGTGTCCAACGGCGGACATCATTTTGGCTCGAAATTACCGTTTTGCCTCTGTGTCCAAACTGGACTTTTGGACAGGCTATCCTAGCTGATTTGACCATTCTGGACACGTTGGTGATGTTAGTTTCATCATCCGACAACATCTGTAGATTTTTTCCCTTTTTGTGTCATCCTATTATTATAATATTTTCTCCTTTTGCTTGTTTTAGAGACCCGTCGATTTCAGTGATTTCTAAATCATTGAAATTCATAAGTTGACCTTGTAGATGTTTATAGAGACTAGCTTGACCATGGTTGACTATTTTGACTAGACGTCGAAGTAGAGTCAACATTTGACCTAGGTTAGACTAATTTTGACCCTGGTTGACCACAGTTGACTATTTTGACCAAAGTCAACCGGAAGTCAACCGTAGCCTAAAATTGACTAGAAATGGACCGAGTTGACCAATTGACCCAAAGTCAACTGTTAGTCAACGTTAGTCAAGTTTGACCTAGAGTTGACCAGAGTTGACCGGAGTTGACCAGTTGACCAAAATCAACTGTACGTCAACCTTGACCCAGTTTGTCTTAGTTTGACTTAGTTTGACCTAGATGTTTAGTATGTCTTTTGACCCTGATCAGCTCTTGTATTATTTCATCTTTAGGTCTGTGGCTTTACTCTGAACCCTGATTCATATTGACAGCAGGACCCCAGGCGAGTACATTCTCTGATAACTTATTCCCAATTTATGATAACTGTTATGATTCATGTACTTAGTGTTGATATGCTTATTCCTGACACATGGTTCTCACGGATTGGTATTCTTGGATCCCGACGAGAGATGTTTCTCCTTCTTAGGTTGGGATGTATTGTGCAAGCACCCTTGTAGCTCTTGCTCGATATGTGGTCACTGATTCTAGAGAAGGTTCTCGACCTTCTCATTAGAATCCCATGCAGTGACGTGTCCTGTTTGGATCCATTCTTCCAATTGGGGTAGGGGGAGTAGTAGCGTATGCCTGTGATCAGATCCATCCCGATTCCCGAACAGTGTGAGTCATATACCGCACTTATGACTTGCCAGGCCGATTCTTGACATGTATCCAAACCGATCACAAGCTGAAACTACTACTCACACACATTGGACATATGGCTTACCTTGATTTGTGTACATACCATGATTTCAGTTCTACTTTCTTGTTCTAGCTTAGCTCTACAGCTTACCATGCCATATACATACATGTACACTCCATGATTCATTGTATATGCTCTATTTACAGTCTTATAGCTTTTATTCTATCTTGAGATCTGTTATGAGATATATGTACTCGTTCCATCCTGACCGGATATGTTGACAAATTTTAGGAGTAGTTGTGCCCTCATTATTAGATTTCATGATGTTGCTAGCTGAGGTGGATCTCACTATTCTTCTATGGGAGTTGCCTGGTAGTTATCCTTAGTTAGTCTTGTTGTTCCTTCTTTATCTTTCATGTCTTATGATTATTGTAGATTTTAGTTGTTCTAGTGATATTGTTATTATTTCTTGTCTTATCTTCCTTAGTTTTCGTGATGTGACACGAGTACATTTCTAGTTATGGATTCTTAGATGTTGTAGTTAGTATAGCATACTTGACAGCGTTCTACCGCCGATACTGCGGCGTAGGCTGGGCGTGGCCCACATATTCGTACCCGTATATTCGGGTGCGGGTCGTGACATCTAAGTCTTGTTTACTCCTATACAATCATTCTACGGTTTTATTGACCAAGGCTTGGTTGACCAAATGGGTTAAATCCCTTTAGTCCCTATAGTCTAGACAATCCTATTTGTATTCTCCTTAATGGTTAAGGGTGTGTCAGATTGGGTATTCTACCCAACTTAAAAGAATTAAACTAAGGGTGTTTGGGACATCTAACTAGTAGAGTCAATCTCTAGCAAGTACGAAGGGAAGATAAGAATAATGATAGAAGGAATCAAGCAAGATGTAATCGATGAGTCGAATGATAGATCGAATATGGAATCGAGGAAAGAGGTCAAGCATGTGGATGAGATCCTAAACTTCTAATCCTATTCGCAGGCTTGCTTGGTACGGTAAAGTAACCAAACAATTTATCTCGGCCTGCATGGGCCACCACAAAAACATGTAACGTCCCAGTCCCAAAATACGTAGGACTAGAAACGTAGACATGCCAGCTGTATTCATACGAAGTACCCTCCAATATATGGAAACCTCGTACGAATACATAAGCTATAAAATGCAGTAGAACCATAACTAATCTCATCCACACAAAATAAATAAAAGATATCATATAATGATAATGAATTATCTTGATACAATATGTTGGACGGAGACAAATCTACCACCAACAAATAAAGAAAAATACATGAGAAAAGAAATGAATTTGGCGAGCAAAGCGAAGATGATCCAAGTGCAATCATCCTCGAAGAAATAGCGATGATCACGGCTAGAGCTAGAACACCTGCGAAAGACAATAGCACACACTTGGAGAGATAACCAGGTCCTCAGAGGGACATAACAAGACACATAATATCATGCCATATAAACTGAATAAATATTGCTCAAATAATTAAGTCAATTGAATTATAACATAGTCCAATATGCACCTATTGAACGAGCATACCATCCCCCAACCAAACAAGGACAGGAGATGGTAAACTAAATCACGGTGACGTATCATTCCATGCTATAAATCCAATATGGTATCCAGACCCCAACAAGGTTCAATACCTTCTCATCGAAGTAGTAAGTCACACCTACAACCAAACAAGGACAAGATGTGACGAACTAATCTGCGACAAGTTATTGTTCCAAGCCACGGTCAGATACAAGTACCCAAACCAAAAGTATTCGTACCTAACGGATAAAGGTAGCCTACTGTTCTAAGTAAAATATAGTTAAAATCAATCCTTCCTACGCATGGGCCCTGGCTGAATAGGATCGGCATGGTCCCCCCTTGGGCACCAGAGGCCCCATCAGTAAGAGCATGACGTTCCGCAGAATCGTCAGTGGCCGTCAGTAATCATGGGTAATCTGACCCGCATCTCCAGCGGAGCTCACGGGTTACAAAAGGGAAAGTGCATCGAAGCCCATACGCTAAGGAATTGTTCTCTCCGCCCAATGCCTAATATGTTGTATCCACAACAGTAAACCTCTATAACCGCTAAGTCAAACTAGCATGCAATCTCTATTAGCGGTTATTCCTATCGCACGGCTTATACGTACCGGTGGCCAGCCAGTCACGCATGTCCGTGTTCTACATGCGACACACAACTTCGTGGTACGACGTGTCAAGGCCAATGAATACAACACACAAGGTGGTCCCTTAAATCTAGGTTTAATGTGTAAGAAAAATAATACATAGTAGGAAATATAAATGAACAGTAAGTTCTAACAGGTTATGCCATGTATCACACTTTATTTTGCATAAAGAAAATAAATAATATATGAAATATGAGCTAAAATAAATAAACAGCAAATGGCAAGGTGTCTTGCCTGATAGGACGCCTGGTGTACTGCAATGATCAATGTGGCACGAACTACGACTTCGGTGCAACAACTATGCAAGGGGGCCTCTGTTGGCGGTACGGATGGTTCTATCGAGTCTAGGACGGTCAATTTAGTTAGGGTCAATAGGTGGAAGGAAAGAATTGGCAATGGATAGGAGGATTGGGCTTAGTCTTGGACATGAGATTGATCAATAGAATTTAGATAAATAATATATATGATTTTAAGAAAATTTATAATAAATGAGAACTTATATTTTTGTAAGTTAAAAATAGTGTTTAGATAAATACTAAAATATAAAAGAAACTGTGTTCACAGAAAAACTCTTAAGTTTGTAGAAATACAATTTAGGTAGAAACTATATTTTATTAGTAAAAACAGTTTTTGTCACTACCACATTTCTAGTGTGAGGGTTTTTTTTGTCATTTTTGGGGTAATTTAAATTTATTAGAATTTATTAGAATTTTTGGGAATTTTTAGGAATTATTTTGGAATTGTTTGGACTAGGTTGACTTTGACTAGTGTTGACCCTTGTAGACCAACCTAGGAGCTAACCCTAGTTAGTACGAGTTTGGTTAGGATATATGACTCTAGTCTAACCTAGCCTAATCTTTGGTTTGGTCATTAGAACCTAATTAGTAATAGAAATTAGAAAGTCATAAGCCATGGCTTATGATTTAGAGTCCTTGTTAATCAAATCAAACCATAGCCTTTGTAACTTGGCCCAAAGCCCAAAAATTAACCAAACCCTAATCCCTAGGAATGATGGCCGGCCACCCCTATCCTCATTGGGTTCCTCCACTATAAAATCTCTCCTAAAATCTAGGGTTGCCTCCTTCTTAGGAAAGCTCAAGTTAGAACACAAGGTTTGTTTCCTATTCAATTAATTCCTAGAATTTCATTCCTCTTCCTTTTCCATTCAAATATTTTCCCTTAGGTTCTAATCTACCTATTCTTGCTGTCATAAATGTTCCATTTCAGTTTGAGATGATTTTAGTGGATTAGGACATCAAGAGGAGAGCCATTGAAAGAGGGGTTTTCTTGAGAAGTTCAAGCTTAGGTAACTTTCTCTACACTCCATGAAATTTTGATTTGTCTTCATTATTAGGGAGTCCTAGGAGTCCCCTAAGTATCAGTATAGGTTTTGTGTCGGGTATCCTAGGTTTCGTGTCCGTTCTGGACACGTATCAGAGCTAGGGTTGAGTGTTTGACGAAATGCCCCAAAGGGCATTTCGATCTCGTTTGTGCATTATTTTTAAATAGGAAATTAAGTTTTATCATTACTTATTGATTGTTAATCTTCTGTGGCGAATTTAGAGTCTGCTTGTGTCGGATTCGTGGAGTGGACACGCGCGTGTACACGCTCGCGCGCGCGCTACAGTATTCTCCTGCTACACGGGGCTTGTAGCGGACACGACACTGGATGGTTGGACACGGGATTTTGTGGGATGCTTGGGGCACCTTCTGTCATCAAGCTCCCCAAATCTCCTTGGGTCTCGTGCCCTGGTTAGGGAGATATCGTCTTCGCATGGGGAATCGTCTGTGCAGTGTACTGTTAAATATTTGCCACTGATACGGCGTTCGTGTCAATCACAAACACGTCGAGGACACGAACCAGGGTGCTAGTGTCCTGGCCCTAGTCCTACTTGACCCTGGGACACGAGTGCATGACTCATCGAGTCGTGTCCTGCCTATACGACTCAGTGTCCTGCCCGCAGGAGACTGTCCTATCAGTCTGTTCGTAGATGACACTTGCTGTTGGACACTTCGTGTCACACTGCGTTGGAACACGAACTATATGTATGACACGTGCACACATTGTACTTCATTTACCAACTAATATTAGTTCATTTTAGTTAACTTTTATACATGATTTCTTCAATATCCTAATTTGGACTGATACGTTGTTTTCCTGGAAATTTCCAGCTTTCAAATATCACTTTGGACACCTAATTTAACCTATTAATCACTGATTTATGCATGTTTTATAAGCTCTAATCTATTCTCCTATATGTTATCTTGCTAAGTGTCAATTTTGTGTGGTTTTGGTGAGCCATTGATTTCGATTTTGGGCTTAATAGGAAAAACTGCTACTCATGAGCTTTTGGTAAATTGATATTATGTTATCCAGTAAATTGAACTCTTAATCCTGCACTCTAAGACTGCTGCCATTTTGAATTCTTTTAGTTGACAGCATATTACTTGTTTGAATCAATTTCAGAACTGTGAGATGGTTTTAAGTAGAACTTTGAACTGAGGGTTCATGTTATTGGTTTTGAATGTGTATTAGATACACTGTTTCATTAAAACTGAGAATAGGTTTCATGTTAGGTAATGTGGGTTGGTTAAGTTTAGTTTGAAATCTGGAAATTGGTTTGGTTAAACTGAGATTTTAACAAGAGTTGTGATGATAATATGTTAACTGTTGTTTTATCAAGATAGCTTGAATTCTCATTCCTACACCTAACTGCTGCACACTGTCCCTACATGACACACACTGTTGAATGCTTGAATACTGCCATTTAGTCTTCCTGAACACTGTCATATGAAGAGTCTATTGATGCAACCTGCAATTGGATGTATGCTAAGTATGTACTGTCACTTGGTGGTTTGAAACCTAAGCCTAAAACACATGTGGACACTCACCCTCTTCACTTTTCCCTCTCACACACTCACTGAATTCAGAGCCTCATGTACACTGCCACACCCCACAGGACACTCACACACACACACACACACACACATGTATTCACTCTACACAAGTCTCACAACACTCACTCTTTATTACACACACCCCTATTTATATGCCTATCCTATTTTCCTAATGTAGAGTATATATGTAGTGTATACTTTACTATATGTATCCATATATATAATGTAAAGTTGTGCCTTCTATATAGTTATGATGTATTATGAATAAATATTATATAGGAATATCTATTTGTGTATGGATATCATATAGGTAATGTATATATAGGGTACATAGACATTGGTGCTAAATAAATGTGTAAGTGTGATGTTAGTTGACCTAGTAATTGTGTAGGAGTACTAAGCTAGACTTGATTAGGCTAAGGTAGACTAGTTGGCCTAATTTAGACTTGGTAGACCTAGTTTGACTTCTAGGGTTGACCAGAGTTGACCAAGAGTTGACTTTGGCCTAGATTGACCTAGAATCATGTAGAATGCATAGTAGGATTTCATTTTACCATTTTGGACTTGTTGTGACTTGTGCTGTTCTGATTAGGAGCCAGACACCACTCCTCGGACAGTACTTTCATAGTGGACACTCAGATACCAGGCGAGTACATTATCTGATCATTTCATATCCTGCTTAGAACTATTTTCTGCAGTAGATTACTTTACTTGTACTGTCACGTTGGTCACACGGATTGGTACTATATGGATCCCTTCTTGAGATGTTATCCTTAGGGAGCATCGAGTACTACATGTTCTGCGCGTTTCACTTACATGGCGTATCACTATGCTTCATTGGTTCTTCGATCACTTGTGACATATACTCTTATGATCGCAGAGCCTTCCTAGAATCCTTATCCCATTTATGGGTCTACTATGTACCACCCTTCGGGGGCTTACCACCCTTCGGGGGCTTACTACCCTTCGGGGGCTTATCACCCTTCGGGAGCCTTACATAGTATCATAACATAACCTGGTTGGATCCTTGTGTATTGATTGGGGGTACGGAGGAGTAGAAGTGGACATGTGAATAATACACCAGTAGTATCTTATCAGAATCATTCCGTAGTGTCTTATCAGAATCATCCCATGCCATTTACATGTCCATGTTGTACTCTGACTCACTAGCCACATGTTAGCTCTTTATTTATAGTAGATATTTCTATTACAGCTTTCTCTCTCTGTTTACATACTGCACTTTACTGCATGATTATATCTTCTAACCTGCTATGAACTGTTGAGATGTACTATACTCGCTCCTGTCCTGACTGGACCTGTTGAAAATATTACAGAGGACGAGGAGGAGGCTTGCCTGGATACTTACTACGGGGCAGCCTTAGATGACATCTGCGAGCTGGACCCTTAGGAGGACCCAGCTCTAGCTGAGGATATCACACCGATTGCCTAGACTAGATTAGTTAGGTTTATCTTATTTTATGCAGTCTTGAGACATGTTTTAGCTAGACTTTATTTGGAGTTCAGAGTTGTATATATTCTTTCATTCTGTATCTGAGACCATGTACTTCTGGATATTGCTGGGATTATCTTAGACTACTTTTCATCTATTTATTTCCTTGAGTTCTATTTCATATCGTGCTATCTCTTCCTTAGTTGTGATTGAGTTTTACTGCTATGTCACCCCCATTCGGAGAGTATAAACTGTTTAGACATATATTGTTAGATTATGTTGACCTAGGACAGCGTTCTACCGCCGACACTGCGACGTAGGCTAGGCGTTGTTACGTTCTCGTACCCTCACAGTGGGTGCGGGTCGTGACAGTTTTAGATAAATATGGAAAATTCCAAAAATTATTTTTTTATATCAAAACTATACTATACTTAGATATAAAATATTACAGTCATAAATAATAAAAATAGCCTTTTAGTAATCATAAAAATATCTAATATATACTTACAAGCATGTATATGATTTAAAATAATAACAATAACAATAATAAAACAACAAGATATAAAGCTACTTACTAAAACATAATAATTTAATATGATACAAATATTTGGTGGTAAAATATTAATAATAATAATATAATAATAATAATAATAATAATCAAAACAAACAAAACCTATAAAAAGATCTACACGGCAGTACTACTGTTGTCTTCCCAAAATATAATACTAATAATAATAATAATAATAATAATAATAATAATAATAATAATAACTGCTGTTAGTAAAATAGCAGATACTAGAAAGAAAATAATAACAAAACACAAAACAAATAAAAAAATAAATAAAATAACTTAGACAGGAAAAAAATGATAATAAATAAATAAAAAAATAAATAAAAAGCAGTTGTTCTCTCTTTCGAGAGAACAGAAATGTTACTTTTAAAAAAATGGAAAAAAACCAAGAAGAGAGAGAGAAAGAGAATTGGAGGGGAGGAGATCGGAGAGAGGGATGAGAGAGGAGAAGGAGCGGCTGTGGGTGGCGGCAGAGAGGGGTTTCGGTGGGCGCTCGGCGGAGCTACGGAGGGGAAAGGAGAGGAGCGGCGGCTAGGGCATCCGACGGGGGTTTGGTGGAGGTCACGCGGACGGGGGCGGCGCTGATCGCCGGACGAGGATGAAGGGGGTCGGCGCGGATCGGCGAGGCAGGGTTCGGCGCTCCGGGCTGTCGGGGCTGCCCTTCCAGTCGCGGAAGAACGGCGCGGCGGCGCTGGCTCCAAAATCGCCGACGGCGGGGGTGAGGAGCCTCGCGGTGGCTTGGTGAAAACGAAGGCCGCCGGCGGTGAGATTTAGTGTTAGGGTTTTTGATTTCTATTTTTTTTCCTGGTGTTTGGTGGTGAATTTTGACGTGGTGGCGTTGGTCAGGTCGGGGATGGCGATGTCGGACGGTGGGTTGGTAGGGGTGTTGGGTTGGCCAAGGACGGGTAGCCGGGGATGGGGCTGTCAACAGAAGGCTAGAGTTAGGGTTTAGAATATGATTGGGTTTGCTGTGTCGGGTTGTCGACACAGAGGAGAGGGAAGAATCTGTATATGTAAAAAAAAATACTTATTGGAAAGACACCGGGGTCGGACCCGAGGCCGTCACGGCTGACACGGAAGAGATGGACACCGACACGATGCACGTACACTTTGTGGAAATTTTGTGGAGAAATTTATGGAGGATAAAAGTTATGGAGGAGTACCTGCCTATTTATAGGATGTGGGAATTCCCATTTGGATAGGATTAGGAATATTTAAAACCCAATTAGATAATTCTCAACTTAATTTAAAATCAAATCCAAATCTAAATACAAATCCAATTTAAATCAAATTAAATTTTAGTTTAAAATCGAATATGATAAATCAAATTTCAAATACTTAACTATTTACATAAATCCAAAATTTCAAATCAAAGCTTAAATCGCCACAATAATTTCGAAATATGTTTTCTAAAAATACATATAATAATAATTTCGAAAATTACTTTATTAATTAAAAATAAACTAATAATTAATTATGAGATATGTATGCATAATTATTTATACAAAATTATGCTTTTCTAGTATACAATGAAATATAATTTATTATTAATAAATGTTAGAAAGAGAAGGCTTAAAATAACAAACTTAGGAATTTGGTAAAATGGCAAAAATAATAATTATATATATCACTTCGAAAATAGGAAACATTTTTATAAAAATATGTACGCTCGCACGTATTCGCACTCGTCGAGCAAATTCGAAAAAATGAACTTCCGCACACGACGTACAATACGACTACGTGACGTACAATACAAAATTTTAAATCGGTACCAAATTTAATAAAAAAAAAAGTAAAAATTTAGGGATTTTACATCTCCGGCTGACATTGTACTAAATAACTTGATGGATTATTGGTGATCATTCTGGGAACGTTATAAAATGCTGTGTTGGTTTACATTACATTGTGACTTGAGTTTTTCTTAGTATTGTACAGCTTACTTCGTCGTGTCCATCGACGAAGGCTGGACGTGTCCGACTCGTATCCGAATATTCGGGAGCGGGTCGTGACAGGGGAGCGGAGGCACGCCGACGAGGTGACGGAGAGGGGGGGTTCAGCCACGGGGTGACGGGGAGGGGGGGCAGCCACGTGTGACGGGGAGGGGGGGGACACACAAAAGGAGACGAGGGCATTTTCGTCCAAAAAAATTGGTCAAAGCGATCAACTGTTAGTCTTGGACGAAAAACGTTGAAAGTGGAGGGTGTCATACATTCATGTAAACATCTGGGGTGCACCTTAAATAAGCGTAATAAAAGTGGGGTGCCACTCAAATTTTCTCTTAAAAAAATGGCTTAGTTGAGCTTGAATGGGACAATCCAAATCTTACCATACGTTAGCCGAGCCGAGCCGAACCGAACCGAACCGAACCGAACCGAATTGCCATCCCTAGGTGCTGGCGTACTCTAGGGTCTCCGGTCAGGGCTAATTAAAATGGAGAACCACCAACGTTCTTAGACAGAGAGAGCAAGAAGAAGAAGAAGAAGCGATCATGGAGACAGCAGCCAACAACAACGATAATGGAGGTGGAGGAGGAGTAAGGAAGTCAAGCCATCCTCTTCCATGGCTGAATCTGATGGTCACGGAGCCTTTCTACCTCTTCCACTTCCTCACCTTCTTCTCCTATGTTGCTGTCAGATCCTCCGCCTCCCAAAACCTCCCTCCCGATTTCTCTCGTCACCTTCTCCATAGAGTATATTTATATTTCTCTCTCTCTTTCTCTAAACCTTGATTTTATTAATTTCTTCTCTTGATTTCTTTTGATGTTTCTAAATTGGTTTCAGGAAGCCCAAGCCTTTCTTACGTTCTCGGTGCTCGCGGCAATAAAAGTACGTTACACTCTCAATCTAGTTTACTTGCTGAAATACTTTTGATTCTTATGTCTGTTTGTGAAATTGAACTGTGCAACGTAGGGATGGAATAAGAAATGTGTGCGCGTGTGTGAAATTCTTGTGGACCAATAGTTTTTGGTTACGTAAGGTTTGTGTAGAAGAGTATGATAAGTGGTTGTTTTGACCGGAATTTCGGTCTGTTGGATTTTTGAGTTGAAAAATCAAAATTTCTTACGTTTGGATCTATTTTAGGATTGTGTCAATACCTTAAAAAGATAGAATAAGAATTGTGTTTATTCGTGGGAAGTTAGAGGTGTCATTAAGGACAAGATGAGGGAGAATTATCTCTTGAGTGGTTTATACGTTGCCGATTTAGACATGTGCAATGCAGACTAATATATGTTTTGGTAAGGAGGAGCAATAAAATATTTGTTAAAGAAGCTAGGACTAGAGGTAGGCCTAAACGAACATAGATTAAAGTTTTAAAGAAGGATATAGTTTCTCTTAGCGTTACAAAGGACATGGCCCTTAACATAGCTGAATGGAAGAAAATCATCCAAACAACCAACCCCAAAAATTTGGGTTGACGGCTTTATTGTTGTTGTTGCTGGGTCTATTTTAGGATATGCATGTTATTTGGGTTATTTAAGAAAAGAAGATAGGCATTTCATGTCCAAATGCATTCCTAAGAGCATCATTAGTAAGGCTTAGCCCCGGTCCCAATTTCTAGATTCAGAAATTTGAAGCTCATTTGGTTGAAATAGTAAGCTCCATCTCGGTCCCAATTTCTAGATTTTCGATCCCATCCCAACCATAGGACCCATGGCTTGGGCCTCCCAATATCTAGATTCTAGATTGTAGGAACTCATTTTGTAGAATACTAAGTTCCATCCCCGGCCCCACTTTCTAGATTCTAGCTGTTACATTATTTTTTTTCCACATTAATTTTTGACCACACAATCTTTGGGATCGGAGCTCACTTTATTATTTCCTACTATTCTCATACAAGTCGAACTCATTCTACATTTATCTTCTTCTTCTTCTTTTTTTTTTTTTTTTTTTTTTTTTTTTTTTTTTTTTTTTTTTTAAATTTGGGCCTCAAGATGAAATTTTGAGCACCATCTACAAATGATTCTCTAAAAGAAATCAAAATTTAATTTGGGACAAGGGTGTAGAAGCTTCTTGTTGGTTAGGTAGGATGCTATACAAATAACTATATGCTATTATTATGTCATTGGCGAAGTTTGGTATGCCAATCTACGACGTACTGCTACGGTATCAGAGGAGAAGAAGTGGAAATGGGTGTTGGGAATTTGCATCTTCAAATGTACTTCAGTCATCAGTGTTAAACTGGTAGTGACCCACAGTTTGCTACGCGACATCTCCAGGACAGGGAAGAAACTATAGTGTGTTATTAAGAAGAGAAGGATAAGTTGTGGTTGAGCATTTACCTGCCACACTATCTGAGTGTTGAAAAATATGAAACACAAACAAATGAAACAGAAAATAAGAACCTTGATTATCAGTAATAGGCTTTGAGGCATGCCTGGAAAGGATATCTTTAGGATATATTTTCCCCTACTCGAGATACTACAAAACCTTAGATATCCTGGAGATGTTATTATGCAGGAAACCTTCTTAGGCTCTATCAAAAACTGTTAGAATTGTTCTTTCTGTAAGTATGAGCGACCACTCATTGTGTCTCTTTGATTTGGATTTTCACAGCAACATCTAGTAGTTTATGATTGTCTTATAATATCTATTTAATATATATGCTATTTTGAATTTGAAGTCTGAATAAACATAAACTGATCACTCAAATAATTGGGGCAAAACACCAATACCTAATATTTACCCTATGATCCTATGGTCCAAGTACAAGTGCTAAGTATGCCTAGTAAAAGTGCCTTCGCTCCCCCACTGACCATTGCACATGCTGTATGTTGGAATTTTATGCACGTTCGTGTGTTAGCCTACTTGACTAAACAAGTATACAATTCATCCTTTTACATATAAAGCATCGACAGCCTTCTCTCTAGCTGATGTGGGACTCATTCATGGAATGTTTATTTAACAGACCAAAAGCCAATAAAAATTCACCAAATGCAGTCTAAGAAGAAATCAATAGATCTTTATAATAAGAGAAGGGTATATTTGGCTGGTAGATACTGGTAAGAAAATAAGAGTGGGCCATGAGGTTCAGATTGAGATATAATCACACAAGGGTACAACAACCCCAAATATTTGGAGCTGGCTATTATAATGAATCTTGTAAGGGTATTAGGATTAAATATGACAATTATTCTTTTTTTTTTTTCTTTCTTGTTCCTTCGAATTAAGAGCCTATTTGGTTGTTGTGAATTGAGATCCCATAAATTGATTGAATTCAGGTAATTAACTATCATGGAGTTAGGGTTCCAATTCCATGTGCTCTGTGACATACTATAATTGGGTGGATTTTACTTCAAATTCCTTCGTTATGTTTGGTTGGCTTGAATTATGGGTACAAAGTGTCATATTCCAGTACCGGAATACAGAGAACATGATATGAAATGGCCAATTACGTACTACGGGGTACATAAGTACCTCGGAATACGATTACGGTTGTAAGAGTCAACGGGGGTAACTCTACAATCCAACAGTCTTGTTCCTGTGACCTACTAGCAATTCTATATCTCAATCCATAAGAAATAACAAATATTCGACTAATATAAACAGTAATAATGCATCCCAAAATAGTATCTCATATATGATCATGAAGCTAGTAGTCGCAAGTATAGCTAAGTACATGATCATAATCTAGTTGCATCCTAGAAGTAATATCTGAACAACGGGAACAGGCTCCCAGAAATATGAGCTAAGACATGCTCGATACTTAAATGCTTGAAATAATGATTAGGTTTTATAAGTCGATTATCCGTTTAAGTTCCGCCGTTTATCCTACAAGTGTCACGCTTGTGCGATATCGGACATACAAATCAATAAAATCACGAAAACAAGGTTAAACAAGAAATCTAGGCTGACACTAGTGGTCCATATCGAGCAAGGGTATATGTGGCGTGCAAGTGCGTGATACAATATCAGTACTAAAACACGAAAATACGAAATGCATTATACACATATGGATACCCATATGAAAATGCAGATATTGGGTGACGAGTCTCACAATGACCTTGTCTTTTATTGGTGAATCTTTCCAATATAAGCGAGTAAACAAACTCACAACTACCTTTTGTTTCGAGAGGGTAAGTTTCTATTGCCATATGGTAGTTACATTATTGTTTTTTATCGGATAATTTATTGGAAATCCTCTAATATTTGCTTGTTTATTAAGTTTTTCACCTAATGTTAGCGTATTGAATGAAAGAACCCTGCAGTTTAGTACTGGTAAATATTCCAGTTAAGTCATCACTTGAGAAACATTTGATCAGAAAAAGACTAAATTGACAAAAGTCTCCCTCCTTTACCATTCTTCCCATCTTCTTAAATCTCTATATCAGTTGCGGGCAACAGCGACAACGACATGTTGGTATTACCACTAGTAGTCCTCTTCCGTTTTCTCTTCTTGCTTGCGATGCTCTTTCCCCCACTCTGTCACTTTGACATCATTACCACTATCATTGCTAATTCACAATGTTGTCAATGGCGCATCATCGAGGTGCTGTGTCGCTCGTTGGTGCGAGTCGCGGTGCTTCATCGAGGGACATGCTTCAAATGCACCATGGCGCAAGGTGCATTGAGGCGATGACTCATGAAACCCAACATGAAAATTTGGGTTTTATTTTGTTTTATTTCATCCTAAACATGTAACTTTGTACTCTAATTCTAACCCTATTTATCCATACTCTTTAAAGTACGACTTACTCAATTCATTCTCCATACCCTTTCCACCATTTCCTACTTCCCAACAATCGTTATTGACCTTCTTTCATCAACTTTCGGTAATCTGTTGCCGATCAAAAGATTTAAGTTAATATTTAAAATTTGTATTTTCCAATATTTTCCATTTTTTTTCTTTTTCTTTTTCTCCTATTTTATATCTTTAATTTCACCTAAGCTGTTGATGTTCCTCCGATGAAACTCTACTGCTGAAGTCTATTAACCTTCATGAAGTGAGTTATTTTGTTTTGCAATTTTTATTTTGAATTATTTTACAATTTCTTTTTTAGTTTCTTTTAACTCTCTCCCTACCCCCTATCAAAATCGTTCCTAACAAATCGTTCGCCCCAAGAACTACCACTACCACTGATCTTCCTTTCCAGACAATCCGTCCTTGCCTAAGTTTATCAACCCTTATTTGGAATTATTCTAAATTATTTTCCAATTAATTTTCTTTTAAATTCTCTATTAAATAAATTGTTGATTAGGATATTGTTACCAATTTGTTGTATTATAAAAATAAAATTTAAAATGTGTGCCTCGCTTCAGTGAGGCACACGGGGCACACGGCACGCCATGCGCCTCTAGCGTTGAGTGTAGCCTGCACCTCACTATGCGCCTTGTGCTGTGACATCACTGTTGCTATTCCACCATTAGCGCTTTTCAAATCAGCCACACCAAAGCCACTACTCCATCTCTACTTTCTAGATAAATTCACCACCTAAAAATAATCAGAGGGGACTCTTCACTACACCATCACAAATGGAATATTACTATAACTAAACTAACAATCTTTGCCCATATTTATTGTTACATCACCCATACCATCCATCAAATGCCTCCAGGCATAATCAAACTAATCACCACCTTCCTCCAAAACTCCTCGGACCATACTATCTTCTTCTTCACCTCCTTCAATGTCTTGTTTCTGCTGTTGCTACAATTATTGCATTATCGTGTTTTCGCTGCCATGGGATCGTATGTTTTTATCTATGTAATTCGTTCTCTTTACTGGATTGCTGCATCAATCTATAGCTAGTGCATTGCACTATTGACGTATGACTATACCACATACTCTACTGACCCCCTACTTATCTTCTTATTCACCATGCTCATGCTGTACTGGGATGAATAAATCACGACCTATGCTCTTGTTCTATTCAAATTTTCATGAAGAACTTTATATATGCACCAAGGTTTGCATTTGCAGTATTGGTTATACCGATAAGTTTCTGCTGTATCATTTTGTTTTGGCCTTTGGCGATCCAATGTTGAAAACTTTACTGATATTAGACGATACCAAAATTGGGGCACTTTTTCCTAGTCAATTCAACAAAGAAAAAAAAAGAAAAGAAAAGAAGAGTACGACAACAAACAATGTTGACATGAATGATTCATTCGTGCCGAAGATCAACATGCTACACTATGTTGATAAGATTCCTTTTCGACACAATTTATTTTTAAGATTTCTTAATATGAAGGCAACTCTAGAGGGGGACGAATAGAGTGCAGCGGAATATATTCAAAAATAATGACCAATTAACATACCAACTAATAATTCAACAACAAGTATAGAAAATAGTGAGAGTAAAGAAGTCACAAACGCTAACATCACAATGTATATTGGTGTCCCTCGTGGAAGAATAATCCAGTCATAATCAGTCCCAGGTACTCTTGCTCGGTGTTAATCCACTATTCTGAAATAGCGTATAACACAAGCTTTGATCGAAGAGCTTGCCGACTTCTTACAACCACAAACTTTGATCCGAAGAGCTTGCCGACTTCACATGACCATGAGCTTTGATTCGAAGGGATCGCCGACTTTAACTTGGAAATCCAAGCTTTACAACTCTTTGTAGACTTCTAACCGAGATCGCACTTGGCACTTAGAAGACTTAGGAGAGTTGTCTTGGTGATGGAAAAGATTTATAGATCAGAATGAATAAGGTTTGCAAGTGAGATATAATTGAAACCGAGTAAAATGTATGGACGTTTATAGGGTAGTAGGGGGACCGAATTCGGGGCAGAGTTCGGTGTCCCAACGTTCATATTTTTGAACGTTGCACCCTGTTCTCCTGGAGGAACGAGAAACTAGGGTTGCTGGGTCACAGGGACCGAGTTCGGTCCGAGTTCCGTCCTAGTTCGGTCAGGGATGGAGTTCGGCCCGAGTTCGATCTCTTTAAGACTATAATGATTTTTGGCCAGTTGGGTCTAGTTTGAACTAGACTATGGTTTGAATTTGGTTTGAGATTTCTAATGCCAGTGCGATTCGATGTACATGAGTCCTAGACAAATAAAGATCAAATACATCAATAAAATATAAAGACACGAGCAGCAGATGATGGTATAGCTTGGCTTGTCTTCTTCCTTTATACGATGATACCTTTTTTCCTTGACGGTATTTGTCCGAAGATAAACAGATCATGAAATCTGTATACATGTTAGCAGAACCTCCAAGTGCGAGATCCCGGAGATGCCGTAGGCGGTTGTGAGAAATCTTCTGGTATATCGCTGTCTATGGCCTATCATGATTTTTCATTACATTTGTCCATGTTTGATCTTGTTTACTGCTTGTCTGCAAATACATGTTAGACGAACAAAACAACATGCATAGTAGCAAGTATGAAGAATTTAATGCACACTAGGACAATGCTAAGTTTAAGTATCAACATTATAGTGATTGAATGAATATTATTGATATCATAATGTTAAACTTAATCGATTAGCCATATTTAAAAACATAATACAATTATTGGGGTAACATTATAATCGTTAAAACTTGTCTAAGTTCGATAAATAAAAATTCATAATATTCATCCAAGTCGATATTATTCCATTAAGATTTATCTTTTCCAGAGGTACATTGTCTAAAAATATAAGTAAAAGAAGCAACAATATCTACTACAGATAAGCGATTCAACAATGTTGAATATTATAGCATTCAAAACTAACGGTAAACAACAAATAATACATATGATTATGCCTAAATGTATCAATTTTTTTTGATCTTCTAATCATTTCTTGTTTTTTGGATTTTTGAGACCAAGAATCCCGAAACTCGGATCCAAATTTGTTGAAACTGCCGAAATCATCATATAGTCCGAAAGTGACTCCGATATTGGTATCAAACCTTGATATGCAACTACATGAAATCGTCAATATCAATATTCTTATTATGATCAAGAATTAACGCGGATGCAAGAACCCTAGACAAGATGCTAGCTGTATGCAACTAGGTGAAGTTAACAGAAGTACATTGTCAGTGTACCTTAAGATGATCATATGCCACAGAAAAATTTATGCAAATAAAGCAAACAATTAACAATTGTTACTGACGTATAAATAAACAACTCTTCTAGAGCATAACAAGAATCACAAATAAATAAAATTCAAGATTAGGCTTTACCTGAGGATTGGTGAGGTAGATATACACAATCAAAACATGCAAAATTGTATCACAGAACTCCACTTCAAGCTTTCGTGTCCAAGATCAGACAAACAATCATGCTTCGATGTCTCCAATCTTAAGTTTGGATTGAAGGTACATGGATTTGGTAATAGGGTTGATTAGGTATTTGATGGTGTAGAGGTGATGAAGATGGTGTAGATGGTTGTTGTCGACTTCAAGGAGGGAAGGTGTGGTTGTGTTGTAGTCGGCTGCAGGAGGAAGATGGAGCCTGCTGGTTTGATGCCAACTGCAGGAGGAAGACAGGGTTGTGGTTGCGGATTGGCAGATGCAGCAACAAGAGATGAATGGTATTGGCTGCAGTCAGATTTGCTAGGAGGAAAGGCTAATTTCCTGCAGGTTAGCAGCTATCTATGTTGCACGAACACGACAACATGATGTCCGTAGTATCGTACCCGTACCCGTGTCCATATCCACACTCGTACAACATAGGTAATTACTTTTGTACCTATTTGAAATTGTCCGTATCCCTACCATGTTTGTATCCGTACCCATGTCCATATTTGTGTAACATAGGCAGCAACAGATGAAAGAGTGCAGGGGTTCTCAAGTTGCCAGAAGAGGAATAGTTTGGCGTCATGTGATTGTCACAAAGGAAAAATAGATAGATAGTTGGCTTCTATGGGGGAGAAGTTTGGTTAGAGTTTCCACACAAGTTTTGCAATTCACCTGCAGCTCTCCATTTGAAATCTCAACCCTCTATTAACAACTTAAAAGGTTTTAATACATCTCTTATTTATAGAGTTTTGAACTTGGGGAACAAGTTAGTCAGAAATAAATTAAGTCCTAAATAAAGTAAACTGCAAGCTAACGAAAATCTGACACACTCAAATAAACCAAAAGGATCCAACTAGACCCAAACTCTTGAAGAAAAATAAATAGACCAAACTCAATTAAAGCAATCTAAAATGTCTCAACTACTACGAACTCAAATTGGATCTCCATCACACTACCACCATATCCTCCAATTCACTGTTGCCTTTCACACCACCACTGCCACAATCTCTAAGACCAAGAACATCCACCCCGACCATGCCTCCTTTAAGGCTACCACAACCATGCAAGCCACCACCACCGCATACTCCAGGATCATCTGCCTACATGACCATGGACCTCCTCCAAGGCCATCACCGCTATCTACGCTATCCCTTCGTCCAAGGCCACCACCACCATCTGCACCATCAGCGTCTCCAAGGCCAACGCCATGACTTGCAATGCGGTCTTTGAAGCTTTTGCCACTACCATCACCTCTTCCTCCTAATCTACCTTTGGCTCTGAATCCTCTGCCATGCCCAATGTGACTACCAAGGCTGCCCCTCACCACTTTTTCTACTGATTCCTGCAGAAACTATCACCGCAGTTCATGAAGTGAATGATCAGGGGATTTTAGGTCTGAGGCTGTAACATGCTTCATTTTGATAGAAAAAAGTTAAACTGTAGGTGGGCGTCATGCAAAACCTAGAAATGTTAGGGGTGTTTCCAGTAATCTACCCATATTTACCATGAATTGTCTTTTCACCTAGCTTAATATATGTTAGGAACGCTTATGATACACTGCAACATAGGTAAGATTCTCCATTTAATTATAGGCTAACATGCTTCCTTTCCTTTTAGCTTTCAACCACAGTAGTTACGGTAATCCGTTAGTCTGGATTTATGGGTCTTACGATAAAAAATAATCTATATTCTTGTGGGGTGGGTGGGGGGAGCTAGGGGTATCTGGGTGTCCGGTGGTTTAAGCCTTTAGTATTTGCAGTATGTTGCAAGGACACGGCACCTATTTCAGTATTTTGGTGTTATAGAATATTTTGGGGTGTCTAATATGTGTCCGATACATACATGTCTCCGTGCTTCCTAAGTATTTGGAGTGGAGACCCTACTTTCAAAGATTATCATAAATACAATTTGAATTTTTCTTTCTCATTTTTTTGTTCATAGTATACATTTTAGCAAACGGTTGTTTTATTGGAGAACAAATTTATGATTGTTGTTGATATTTTATATGCCCCTTAACCCCCCCCCCCCCCAAACCCACCCACATACATACCCCAATGTGTCATTTCTGGGTCCACCCTGATTATTCTGAATATAAATCATCGTTTTATGGGTTTTAAAAAAGCATTCAACTTTGAGTTTAAAGAGTAAATTTCTTGTAGCTTATGAGTTTTTCTCTAAGATGTTGCACCAATGTGATGAAATTTATATCTATCAATATTGAACAGATGGTCAAACAAGAGACTTGGGAGGCCTTCATTGCTGATGCTTTGTTGTATGCAAAGGTATAATCATCTGGCTTATTACTTAGTATGGATGTCGATGTCTCCATGTAGTTACACAGCTTGAGGGTCACTGTACTTGTACCATTTCATGATTCCTACTGTGTAAAGGCTTGCAAGATAGAAGCATCAGATAGAGATATACCACACTAGTTCAATAACAACTGCCATTGTGAATAGTTTTCTACTCAACTTTTACCTAGTATGAGTATCGAGTTTAACTTGCCTTTTTTGGTTTGGCTCTCGCAGGGACTACTTTGTGCAGTTGCTTTAATCGTTGACAAACACTTGGCTCTCTGTTATCTGTTGGGTTTTCTAGGTACACGATTTCTTACAAGTTTGTTATGCACTATTGGTTACTAAATTTTAGCAATATCCGGATGACACCGGAACAAGAAAAGAAAAAGAGAAAAAATCTTGTATACGGCCACTCGTATGTACGCAAGAAACTGTTCATATTAGATTAAAACTTGGCTGCTTCTACTCTTCAGAAAACTAGGTTATGACACTATTCTTTATTCATGCGAAACACCTCTTGGGCTACTTAAATACATATTTAACGTAACAAACTTTCTTCTGGTGACCCCTCTTGCATTCTGCCTATAATTTATCATGTGTATGCCTTTCTTCCAGTATTAAACTAAATTGGTCTGGTTTTTATGTTGGACTCCTCACTGGTGCCTATCAACTCTAAAAAGTGGTTGGGTGGTTGTTTAATTAAATAGGTTAACACCCTGTAAATTCTATAGGTGGATTATTTGGAACATATGAACCCAGCTGGAATATTAAGGGTTCAAGGCCTTGACTCCAGAGGTGGCTAGGCACTTGCTACATAATGACAGTAAAAGAAGGAATATAAAGAACTATAGCTCTCTACAACTCTGATTTTATTTGGCCAACTGTATCCTATTGGTTGAGAAGTTCCTACTTGTCTACTTGTGGATCAGGTTACGTATACATAGTTTCTTAGTGTCATAATGTGTCTACTACCCTCCAGCCAACAATCCTTGCAAGGGTCAATACGTAGGTCCATTGATTGAGCAAAATTCTTACAACATTACTTAAGCGATATACCTCAATACAGAAGACACGTTGAAATTGTATAAATTCCTAAGAAGTTGACTCAACATAGACGTACTTATTATTATTTTTTTTTGGGAAAGAGCTAGAACAATATATATAAGAGACTTCATATAAGGTTCCCAATGTGGTACTAAACTAACGATAACAAAGATGAAGTAAATCATATACGAAGATATCTTTCTCTTACGTACCCTCGCAAGCTGGAGCGTAGATGCCAAGAACGTGCATCTTGGAGAGAAAGGGAAGATATTGTGATCAAAGACAAGTCTTAGTGAGGAAGTTTGCTAACTGAGAAGCAAGTGGAATGTGGTAAAGATGGTTGGTGAGGACATCGTACTACATACACGAGATTTTCGACGCGTATACAGGCACGGAAAGCGTCTCGGACAAGACCCAACATTGCTCATGTGGTTTTTGAGTTGATATTTTAGCATTAGGTTTATTTTAGTCTCACATTACTTGTGAAGAGTTTATTTCTTTTGTTTGTATTTTTAGTCCCACATTGTTTGTGGGTTAGTATATTACTTTTTTGTATGCCTTTATATAGTCTTGCTCTATTCATATTGGGACATCAAATAATGAACGAAATATTGTGAGGAAAAAGATTCTTGCGATCTATTTTTGAGGTTAGAGTGTGAAATCTAATATTCCCCTCCTCCCTGGGGGTGTAAAACCCTAGGATGGCCATCTGTCGAGCGTCCCGACTCCCTCCTCTCCCCAATTCAGTCGCCAAGTCGTCCGCCATCCGATCTAGGCGGTATTAGCACTTCCCCGTCGTTCTGCCTCCCGTCTCCGCTGCTCGCCTTCCTCCGTCGGTGCAACAGGCCGCCCGTTGTGAGCCTGTCCGTCGTTACGCTGCCCGCTGCTAGGCCGATTCACCTTCGACAGCGGAGCCGTCAACCAAAGTCCTCCTTTCTATTTAGAGTTATTAAAGATGCAGGTTCTACCATTCCAACTTTAATAGTATTTTCGAAATTACCACTGCATGCATAAGGATCTCTATAATCTTTTTCAACATTCATGGTTGCTATTTTTTTTGATTGTGAACTAGCGAATCTGTTTGATAAAAGACTTTATATTTGCTAAAACTGCATATTAAATTAAGAACTAAAATTAGAGTACAATTTTATTACATTAATCTTTTGATGAACAATGAATACAATATTTGCAGCATGTTATTGTGCTTATGCTTAAAGAACCATTGAGATATCGACATTGGAACTTTATAATTTTTATAACGTATCATTAATTCTTGTTCATCTTTCTGATTTCAACATCTCGCACAACATAGAGACATGTTAGAACTAATCAAAACATGTATTGCATCAAATTTGGTATAAGAGCATGGTTTGTGTATTTAGATCATGTTGCATAAATTATTTTAAAGGCAAAATCCGTACAAGATATGGTTGAGATTTCATCACCTATCCATAGCCCAAAAGCCACATTGAACTAAATTTAAAATTTATATAGACATTGGCCTTAAGGACTTCTAGTGCCAGTGTCTCCGAGCTGCCGATCAGACAGAGCTCATTAGATCTTTGAAGGAAGAGGTTGTGGTGTGATTTGATGTTAGTGAGTCCGTGCCACCACTTAATCCGAAAAAAATTAGTCGCTGATTTAAAAGAATTGCATTCTAGCGTTTGACATTTCATTTAATTAAAAAAAAGTTGAATTCTAGGGTTTAGTATTTCATTTTGTTTAATTTTTTAAAAAAAAATGTCATTTGCATTAACAACAATCACTTAGGTTTAAATAGTGCATGTCTACATGATCTGGTTGTTCATATTTGTTAGACAAAACTAGTTAGTCACCCCGAGAGTCAAGTAACCTTTTCCATTTGACACACGGATCTACTAAGGACATTATGAACCTCGAGTTAATTAGACAGCTAGATGCGCTAATGGACCATTGCTCAAGAGTGTAGGGCTATATGTGATGCCTTAATTGAATTTCAAAATGAAACAAATGATAGATTCATCAGAATTGAGAGAGCACGAAGTCGTACCCCACAGGAGAATGACATTGAGACTGCATAGTCAGACACCTCATAGGGATGAGTATGGCCTTCATGTTGATTACGAATATGGGGGTTCTCATTCCCCATGATGAAAACCAAAATCATATACCACAACGAAATGTGACCCTGAAGAAAAATATTTGAGAAGTATTAAAGTTGAGGCGCCGACCTTTGACGACAAACTCAACCTACGATTTTTTTGGATTGGCTCAAAGGTATGGACCGCTATTTAAGTGATATACCTTGATCGATGAGAGAAAAGTAAAATTTGCTGGTACGAGATTGACTAGTCAAGCTAGTCAATATTGGTTTAATGTAGAATACTTAAAAGAAATAAGAGACGAGTTGTCCGCGAGGACTTGGACTGAAATGAAACAACAATTGAAAGAGAAGTACCTCCCTCTCTCCTATTATCTCCGTTTATTAGATCAATAGAACCTCTTATGCCAAGGAAAAATGTTGACTAAAGAATATGTAGCAAAATTTGATGAGATCATAGTAAGATGTAGCACTATCGAAAGTGAGACTCCTAAACAAATTCTATCTAGGTTTAGAATTGATTTGCGAACTAATTGAAAACTGAGTTGTTCGCGCGAGACATTGATACACTAGAGAGATCTTATGCCCTAGTTCAAGATCCAGACGAAGCTAATCTACATTCGAGCAAGCTTTACGATCGTCAACAAACCAATACTCTAATCGAACTATTTCTAACCCACCCCAACCTAGGGTAGATACAAAGGGAAAGAGTGATGAAAATGAATTTTCAAAGATTGGCCCAAACGTAAAATGTTTTAAATGTCAAGGATATGGACATGTAGTTGCAAATTGTTCTAGTCCTTTTAAGAACAATTTGATTGAGGAACAATTTAATGAAGAGTCGGTACCCAATCGTGAGGAGCACATTCATCATATTAATGAAGACACGTAATACCTTGTGGAAGAAAATAACGGTATCTTAGGTTACATAGGTTTCCTACATTAGCTGTTGTTAGGTGCACCTTGTCTCAACCTAATGTTAGCGATGACTCGAAAAGACACTCGGTCTTTCACACTTTTACAAGAATTGGGGATAAGAATTACAAGATAATTGTAGATAGTGGTAGTTGCAGTAATGCTATTTCTGCGTGTACGGTACCTAAAGTAGGCCTTATGACAATGTCATATCCTAGTCCTTATAAGGTGTTTTGGATCAGTGAGAGTGTCCTCGAAGTCCAAGAAAGATGTCTTATTCCGCTTCAATTTGCAATCTATAAAGACTAGATCTGGTGTGAATCTTGGATATGGACGTTAAGTTTACGGGTTAGTTTTAAAAGACCCTTTGGCGCAAAATGAAAACAAACAATATTTTTTTATGGCTTTTCACTCCCATATTGACGATCTAATTGAAGTCATTAGTAAAACTATAGGAAACCTGTTGAGAATGTTAACGGGTAAGAATTTAGGAAATTGAGACCTCCATCTGTCCATTGTTGAATTTGTTATAATAATCTCTCAATAGGTCTACTGGTGTCTGTCCAGCTGAGATAATTTATGGTTACAAACTTAGACAACCCATAGAACTCATTCCTACGTCTGCTTCTCACAAGGTATTTGAGTCAGCATCTACATTCGCATTCCGCATCCATGATTTGCATAAAGAAATCAACAATCGAATCGAACAGAATAATGCCAACTATAAATTACGTGCTGATCTAAAAAGGAGGTTTAAAGAATTCAAAGTAGGTAATTATGTAATGGACCAGATTCGTCCGGAATGGTTCCCTCCAAGAATCGTCAAAAAGCTATATGCACGAAGTGCATGTCCATTCAAATTTTTGAATTTTTTTAATGATATCGCTTTTGTCCTTGACTTTCTAGAAGGGTTTACTTTAAGTTCTACATTTAATATTGAGGACTTAGTTGAATATAAAGGCACATTTAATCCAGACAACCCACTGGTTGATAAACTTATCCCTGAGCCTATTCTTGAGGGACCTTCTTCATCTCCACTACCAGAAATACAACCCACCGCAGCACATGATATTAAAAATATTATTGATGATCATATTATTTCTACTAGCAACAATGGTATTCGCAGGTATTTAGTTTGTTAGAGAGGTCGTCCTAAGTCTGAGGACACTTGGCTAACTCGAGATGATTTACAGAGACTTGATCTAGATGCATTGGAGTACTACGAGAGTAGCAGAACACCAACTTCGAAAGAGTCGAGCTCTCCCTCATCCGAAGAGAATGATGAGGACATCGTACCGCACATACGAGATTTTCGATGTGTATACATGCACAGAAAACGTCTCGGACATGACCCACTATTGCTCATGTGGTTTTGAGTTGACATTAGCATTAGGTTTATTTTAGCCCCACATTACTTGTGGAAAGTTTATTTATTTTGTTTGCATTTTTAGTCCCACATTGCTTGTGGGTTAGTATGTTGCTTTTTTGTATGCCTATATATAGGCTTGCTCTATTCATATTGGACATCAAATAATGAACGAAATATTGTGAGAAAAAATCTTGCAATCTATTTTTGAGGTTAGAGTGTGAAACCTAATCTCCCCCTCCTCCCTAAGTGTATGAAACCCTAGGGTGGTCGTCCGTCGAGCGTCCCCGACTCTCTCCTCTCTCCAATCCTGCTACCAATCTGTCTGCCACCGATCCAGGCGGTACTAGCAGCTACCCGTCGTCATGCCTCCTGTCCCGGCAGCCTGCCTTCCTCTGTCGGTGCAGCAGGCCGCCCGTTTCCAGGACGTCTCCCGTCCGCTGTCACATCCTCACGCCGCCCGCCGCTAGGCCGCCCGCCACTAGGCTACCAACGATCCACCTTCGACCGCAGAGCCGTCAACCAACATCCTCCTTCCTATTTAGAGTTATATTTAGAGTTATAAAAGATGCAGGTTCTACCATTCCAACTTTTCTAGTATTTTCGAAATTACCACTGCTGCATAATTATAAAAACTTTATATTTACTAAAACTAGATATTAAATTGAGAACTAAAATTAGAGTACAATTTTATTACATTAATCTTCTGATGAACAATGAATATAAGATTTGCAATATGTTATTTTCTTCTTCTTAAAGAACCATTGAGATCTTGACATTGGAACTTTAAAAATCTTCTGCTTAATTGGTCGTTCTTTATAACATTAGCATTAATTCTTGTTCATCCTGCTGATTGTGACACCCTGCACAACATAGAGACATATGTTAGAACTAATCAAAACATCTATTACATCAATGGTCCTCGCAGAAGTTAACCTTGTCCAAAATAAAATAATAATCGATCTCAATATGCTTGATGCGTTCATAGAAGACCGGATTCTCCGCAACATCAACCACAAACTTGTTTTCACAACAGAGAGATTCTGGGGAAGTAAGCGATATTCCAAGATCCATGAGAAGGCTTTTCAGTTATGTGAGCTCTGTAACCGTGTGAGACATCACTAGATACTCAGCTTCAGTTAAGGAGCAAGCTGCTATTTCTGTTTAGGCTTCGCCAGCTTAAGATGTGTAGAATCCGGTAGTCGACCGACTATTATCAATGGTCCCAACATACTCTGCACAACATATATCATATGGACTATTATCAATGGTCATGAAATGAAGATTGGTGCTTGAGAATCGCAGAAGGCATGCTATTAATCAGATGACAAGCTGTTAGAAGTTGGGTTAACTAATTTCTAGTAATTATGAGGAGCATTTATCTGGAGTAATTATGAGGAGCATCCATCATCTGGAGAAGTAATGTGTCATCTTAAGTAAATGTAGATTTTTTGTGTTCTGTTACACTGTTCTGTTGAGTATAAGAGCATAATATATGATAAATAACTATGAGTTATATAGAGATCCTGCAGATACTCTCATGCATTGATGGTGGGCAAAGTTTATAATTTATAGTAGTGGAAATATGTATGGTGAACTTGTTCCCCAATCAAATGCTGGTATTACTCAGGAATTGTTTATTAGATGGAAAACATTGGCAAGGGAATGCTAACTTTGGTCCCTATATAGGTGAATCTGAGCAACCCTTGGTGTGGCCGTTGAATGGAGATCACATTTTTGTTCCTTCTTCGAAACATTGATTTTAATGTCCTATCCAAGCTCTTTCGCAAGTTTGGCTTCATCTAAGATGTCACAACAATGACATGATTTATCTTTTGTAGCATTCTTCCAGAGTCAAATCAGGTGTCTCAAGAGAATTGATATTTTCTGGTTAGAGGTGCATTGCCAACTTCTTTTCGTCTTGAGGCCACTGGTGATCATAGAACAATGATCGCCTATGATGATGGACATGCTAACTTATTTATCATTATAGATGGTTATTGTGCTACAAATGCCTGAACTCCCCTATTTGTTCGTCTAATGTCTTTATGTAAATCCTTGAATATTTGATATACTTGTTTGAGCCTTAAGGAGCAGCTAGAATACCCTAAGCAAGCCAAACTAGTGAAACACTTGCAATAGATGATAACACATCGTCCACGGGGCAAATATGGTATCAACCTTTTAAAAAGGGTTATTTAGTAATAAGGTCTCATATAATATTTGATATTAGGGTTTGGGTTTTCATAATATCCAACATTAGAGTTTGGGTCTCCATAGGTCTCCAAATTTGTAACAGATTTGGACATCAACAATGAATATGAGACCTAAACTCTAATATTGGACATTGTGGAGACCCAAACCCTAATATCAAATATTATATGAGATCCTATTACTAAATAACCCTTTTGAAAAGCCTGTGAGGCGCATACCTTAGGCTCGAGGCTCATCCTTGCTCCTCGTTTTCTATGAGATAAGGCTCATTCACCTAGGTTCACTTGAGGCTAGCACCTTACCTACTTTTGAGATGCGCGCCTCATACCTACTTCATAGGAGCACTTGAAGCGCATTGTGCTCATTAACCTAGTATTTTCTTTTCATTATGTTTGTTCTTTTTTTAATAGATATATTTTAGTATTTTTTTATTTATATAATACTTCAAGTACCTTAGGCTCGAGGCTCATCCTTGCTCCTCGTTTTCTATGAGATAAGGCTCATTCACCTAGGCTCACTTGAGGTGACCGCCTTACCTACTTTTGAGATGCGCGCCTCATACCTACTTTATAGGAGCAGTTGAAGCGCATTATGCTCATTAACCTAGTATTTTTTTTCTTTTCTTTTCATTATGTTTATTCTTTTTTTAATAGATATATTTTAGTATTTTTTATTTATATAATAATTCAAGTAATCGTTTTATTGCAGTTATATGTCTTCTACCTGAACTTTTGATATTATTAAGTCAATCAATAAAAGTTCATTATTGAAAATATTATCACCAACTCGATCCAAGGATTAAAAACAATCAAATGTATCAAGTTGACCAACTAATATGTTTATTCTAATTAATAGATTTTGAATTGGATGGCGATAATAACGATGGAGGATACAAATCTAATTAATATTATCATATAACTAGTGTTTATGTATACGATAATATGGACGATGGCAATTTTTGGGGTTTTTTATATTAATTTCCTATTAACCAAAGTCAACATCTGCAAAGGCTATGATTAACAGTACAAAAGGTCTATAGAGAAGGCATTGTCCAAAAGTTTCCTTTCTATTGCGTAAAATCCTTTCAACAACATAAAGATGAGAGGTCAAAGGATTATGCATATAATGACTCACCGTACTCACTACTTAAGCAATGTCTGGACGAGTGACACTAAGATAAATTAGCTTCCAAATCAGTCGTCTATAACGTCATGGGTCAGATAGAGGAGGTCTGATGAAGAGCTCAATCTGGATAGTTTGACTATGGAATCCATAGGTGTGTTTGCTGATTTGCAACCTAGAAATCCTGTCTCAGATAGAAAATCCAACACATAATCGCGCTGAGAAAACTGCAATTGTCTGGAGCTCTACGATACCTCGATACGAAGAAAGTCTCTCAATGGCCCAAGGTTATTTCTATGAAAAATGAGAGGCTAAGTATTCTTTCACCATGGAAATGCTAGCGGGATCATTTATGGTGATGATTATGTCATCCACATAAACAAGATGGCTATGTCCTGAGACCTCTACTATGTAAATAGGGACGTATTTGATCTGCTACAAACAAATCCAATATTCTGCAAGACTTGCTGAATGTCAAACTACGCACCTAGTGACTGGTGACTGCTTCAGACCATACAAGGACTTCTCTAGGAGACATACTATAGACTTCCTCGGTTGCTCAAAGCCTAGAGGCTGCTGTGTAAAAATAGTCTCTGAAAAATTGCCATTGAGGAAGGCATTCTTCATATCTAACTAATGAAGAGAGAAATTCCTAGGAACTGCTAAATATGATTGTCAAAGGCGCGTCTTGGGAGCGCATCGCAGAAAGGCGCAACAACTGCACCTCAAACCTCACTAGGCAAGACACCTTTATCCGGGTGCACCTAGGACACGCCTTTTAGCAAGGCACAACCAAGAAAAGGCACGCCTAGGCGCGTCCTATGATTTTTTTTATATATGCAAAAAACTTTAAGGCATGTAAATAATCCTTATCTCATACAAGTGGGAGGGAAATAGTCTTTTATACAGTTGTCAAAGTTGGTTACAGTCGAACTAGAGAAACTAAAATTTACTAAAAACATGGTAGGAATAATACAAACTCTTGTTAGTTTTGTTGACTGCTACTTCTATTACTGCTCTGCTAGTTCACTTGGTTATGTTTAAACATATTTTTGTTGATTTTTTGTTTTATTTCTTGCATTACTAATTTATTTTTTTATGTATATTTTTATGTATATTTTTTTTTTGCGCCTCGCTTTGTTCTAATATATAACAATTCAAACAAGTGCGCCTTGCGCTTCGGACGATATGGACCCTTTGTATCTCAAGTGCGCTTTGCTCCTTTGACTACCTTGCTGCCAAAGAAGAACTTGGATATAATTCAACTTAACAACATGTGAAAAGTCTCAACATAATCTAACCCATAATATAAATATTTAACCCTCAACCTTCACTACAATTATAAAGTTTTGGTGTAATTCTAAGGACTTTAACATGAGATCAGAGCAACTCATTCAGGTTTAAATCATTTGGCACACAATTTAAGCAGATTTTATAAGAAAATGTACCGCTGTGTGAATCCAGCTCTTTGCCCAAATTGGATCTTCGACCTGCGGGTATATGTTAGAATAATATAAATATTTAACCCTCAACCCTCGACCAACATGGACGTGAACAAGGATAAAAGGTATTGTTATTGTTCTTCGACCTGCGGGTGTCTGTTAGAATAATATAAATATTTAACCCTCAACCCTCGACTAACATGGATGTTAACAAGGATAAAAGGTATTGTTGCTGTTGTTCATGTAGAGTGTGGAAGATTTTTAGTTTCTGTATAAATAAAAAAATAGAGTTTCAATAAATTATTATGTAATCTATTTTATATTAACTTCAGCAAGTTGCTATTTTCTTATTGGATAGAAGCAGAGAGAATTAGAGAATCAGATGTTTCCAATCCTGGTATAGGCTTAGGTAGTAATTAATTATCATCCTGTTCAATAAGCACTCAAGCATGTGTATGGTCTTTTAGGCAAATTATGGGGTGCACCTGGGCTGATGCCTAGGGCCAATGTGAAATAACAAAAGAGGCCATGAAGGTTGTATCATTGTGATATACAATCAATGGATAAGAAAGCATTGGTTTTGAATTAAAATAGCTATGTCAGCATAGTTTTAATTTACTTGTAGAGTTTCCTATTGCAAATATCTGATTTACTTGTTTTTTTGTTTAATTTATATATTTAATTTTCTATTTGTCTGTTCAAGTTTCATTCATCATTCTCTGTACACTAATTTTAGTATCAGCTTATTTAAGGTTTATGCTTACCGAAACTCTTTAAAACCGTCATTTTACAGCTTTGAATGGAAAATGTATGGAGCTTTAGTGTATTGAATATATCACATAAGTAACTTCTCATAGCTCCTCTTTACCTTGCAGTTATTTTTATCTTAACTCAGCAGCCGCCATATGATGGTCTAGGTATGTTTATTTTGTATCCTTCACTCTCTTTCTCAACATATTACATGGACTTCCTCGTTTTGGCATTCTTGACATAATTATTATCATAATCACCAAAGCCCTTCATAATAGAATTTTGTTGAGCATTGGACTTGAGAAAGATCCATAAAATATTTGACAAAATTTTCATGACCATTGTCCACCTGACATCAACCTTTGTAGGCACCAAATTTCTCGACAATATACCTATGAAAAAGAGATGGCTTGTATAAAACCTATAAAGCTATGGAGGCCTAGATTCGATGTTTGAGAAATCGGTTATCAAGTTCATATCGGTTACCGGATGTCGGATATCGAAGATATATTAAAATACCGGATATCAGTAGAATAAGATTGCTAGAGCTAGACTTGCAGCATCAGTTTGGCATGTCTGGAGGGAGCGCAACAGGCGTATATTTGAGGGACTGGCTACTCCGCCAGTAGGAATTCTACATAATATAGAATTCGATATATCTGTAATGGCCCCTTAACTGGGGAGGGAGAGATGTGAGAATAGTGTATTGTAATACCTTTACTGCGATTTGCGTGGAATAAAATTTACCCTTATTCCAATATATATATATATATATATATATATATATATATATATATATATATATATAAAGTACTGAATAGTTATTTCTATCCACTCTGTTTATCATTTCCTCGATTCGATAATCAGGAGCCAAGACCTTAATATAGCATTCTCTGGCACGACTAATTTCTATCCAACAATCTTTCTATTCAACAAACTAAAGTTTAATATGAGAACCACCATATATTTATCGGTAGAATAAGACACTCGTCTCCCTCCCGAGTGTCCTCATTGCAGAAGAAGAATAACAAGCATAAGAAGTACAAGAAGAAAATGCAACAACAGACGAAGGACAAGACGCAGTAGTAGTGAGTGCAAACTTGAGAGCTTACCTGATGAGGACATCCATTTGAAAAAAGAAAAAAACAAATTCAGTTTTTGTTTTGTTTTATTTACCTATTCCTTAGGAATTTGTTGTTAAGTTTGTTGAGTTGCTGAAGTTGTTAGTTATTTTGTTTTGTTTTTTGTTTGTTTGTTGAAAGGTAAGCCTATATATATAGATGGGCTGAATGTTTCTAGACAATGAATGAATGAAAAGAACTTTTTTTATAACCTCTACTTTTTCTATGGCTGAGATGGCGTAACCCCTCTCCCTCTCCTACCCTCCCTCATTCCTTTCCCCCCTTCGGAGACGCAACAGCAGTAGCTGCAACAGCAGCAGAACCAGCTGCAGTCGCAGCAGCAGTAGCATAAGACGAAGCAGCAGTAGCAGACGCAACAGCAACAACAGTAGCCGACACAGCACAGTAGCAGCGAAGCCGCTGTAACAGCAGCAGGAAGAAGCAGCCAGCAGGAAGATAATGGAAGGATAAAAGCTTATCTCGAGAGTCCTAATGTTGCATGACATAGAGAAGGTTCTAGAGAAATAAGGAATAATATATGGAACAATTATCTAAAAGATTGACAAGGAGTATTGTGAGAGTGTACTAGAAGAATGGAGGAATATAGGCATTCTAGATTTCTAGAAGAATCCAGATCTGGTGTTGAGATCTTAATACTCCCCCTCATGAATGACTCCTCTATCTTGTATCGCCATTGTGAATCCTTGCATCTCTCAATTTCTCAATCTCTCTTATGCTTTGTACTATTGTACCGATGGTTGTTTTTTTTTCTTATAATCTTTATTGAGTGCAATATCTGTATAGTGTATATTTTAAGGCTTTTTTTTTCTTTTCATATAAACCTTTAAGGTTGTCATGTCCACTCTTCATTAATATGTTCCATCTAGTTAGTGTAACGTCCTCCGCTATATAATACATGTCATCCTTCTATGCTTTTGTCTCCTATGATTTAGGTGAGCTAAACTTATTTTGCTCCCCAACTTTTCTTTTTGTATCTCGACTCAAGTGTAGAATCTAGTAACAATGCCTCTCGAGATGACCATGAGGATGAAGCTTCCTCGATGATCTCATCACTTTACTCGTGCTTCACTCGGCCAAAGACATGCGAGTAGATGAACTCTAATGGTTCATTCGCCTTTATATTTAATTCCTTGTTAGGTAGTAATTGTTGGTGTTTTTGCTTGTTGTCGTCGGTGTTTTGCTTTAGAAACTAGAAAGATAGTCCCACATTGAAAAAACCAAATGGATGGTATCTCTATATAAAGCTTTGCTTATGTTGAGAGATCACATGAAGTGTGGAGAGGCACATGGGTGCCATATGTTTTCTAGTGGAAAGAAGGCTAAACCAACAAAGAAGCATTAATGCTTTTTGTCATGCTCATGGGATAATTCCCTTGTGGAGCTAAGCCCCGAAGGGGCTTAGCGATTCGGATTCGGACTCGGACTCGGACTCGGGCTTGGGCTCGGGCTCAGACTCGGACTCGGACTCAAGGGTGCAAAGTGGCGCTTTGTTGGCGCTCTTTGCACTTAGCAAGTCAGCATCGGCGCAAGGCGCCTTGTGTGCAGTTGATGCGCTCGTGCGCTCGTCTCTGCGTGAGGTGCATGCGCAGGGGCCGCGCAGGTGCACGCCCAGGAGCTGCGCAGGGGCTGCGCAGGTGCACGCATAGGAGCTACGCAGGAGCTGCGGGACTGCGGCGCAGCTTCGCGCTTGCGGTGCTGCGCGCGTGCGGTGCTGTGCTGCGCGCCTACGCACTTGTGGTGGTGCTGCGCGGTTGCTCGCGGGCTGACGGGCTAGAGGGTGCAGGTGGCTAATGATGTGACTGATTGGAAGATTTGAACGGTTATGGAAAGATTGAGTTAATTGATCATATCCGATTTTTGTTGGATTTGAATTTAATTCATTCAAATCTTTCCATTATTCGTTCCTATCTTTTCGTAATCAGTTATGGACAGGATTAGGATTAGGGTTTTGGCCATTCTCTATAAATACTCTCTTCGTGCCTTCATTAAGGACTTGTGCTAAAATAAAGAGACGAAGAGGGTTGTGCCGCCGCTGTCATTGGAGTTCTTCGAGTTCGTGAAAGGAGGTGACATCGAGCGTTCCAGAAGTTCTTTCGAACTTGCTGGTTCCTGGGAGCAGATCGCAATAGGACGAATCTTGCTTTGAGCAACGGTGGTCTTTATCACCCCAGCAAAGTCGTTGCATCAACTTCGGTTGAGAACGAATATTCATCTTTGTTGCATCAAATTTGATTGAGAACGAATATTTATCTTCGTTGCATCAACTTCGGTTGAGAACGAGTTTTCATCTCTTAGGAGAACGAATTTTTCGTCTCTCTGGAAGTAAGAGATCGAGATTTCCATCTAACGATCTGTTTAGGGAATAACAATCTCAAAGCAAGATTCAGATCTGATGGAGAACAACCGTGCACAGCTTCTCGATACAAGTTTTAAACTTGAGAAGTTTGACGGGAAGCATTTCAACGTACGGAAGAGAAAGGTCAGTCTTAATCTTCAACTCATGAGCGTCGATTATTGTTGACAGATCCTGAGCCTTTGATTCCAGAGGGTGAAAATGCTCGAAGGGTTGCTGAAGCCATAACTTTGCAGTCGAAGTGGCGAAGGGATAACAACCTCTATAAGTTGTTGATCCATAACTCGATGGAGGACTCTTTGGCGGAGTCATACAGCAAGACGGTCAATGCAAAGGACGTCTGGGAGTCTGTAGAGAATCTCTACAAGGCAAATGAGAACAGAAACAAAATCCACGTGACCGAAAAGGTCTGGAGGATGCGGTTTGAGGACGACAAAACCATGTTGCCTCAAGTCAAGGCGTTCCTCAAGTTACGTCAGAAGCTGGTGGATGACGGCATGCCCTTGGTCGATGCTTTTGTCGTCGGGGTTATTGTCGCCAAGCTCCCACCTGGGTGGAGCAACTTCATCGCGGACATGCACCGCAAGAAGATGGAAGTGGATCTGGAACGCCTCATGTACTGGATACATGTTGAAGAGGAGTTGAGGGCTTAACTCAAAGTGGACGCCTTGTCCAAGAAGATGGCTAAGGCTAACATGGTGCAAGGAGGAAATTCTAAAGGAAAGCATAATGCTCCCTACCAAAAGAAGAAAGACGTTCACCATCTGAAGGTGAAGTCGGCTCAGTTCAAGCCCAAGTCCAAAGATCTTGAGACTTGTTTCAACTATGACAAGAAATGCCACTGGAAAAGGGACTGCAAAGAAAAATCAAAACAAAAGGAGCAAGGTGAGGCTAACTTTGTTGCTATGATTGCGCAGGTTGACTCAGCTGGGATTGACACGGACTGGTGGATAGATACTGGGACCTCGTGTCATGTTGGCTCAAAGAAGGAGTGGTTCACCACGTATCAACCTGTTTCTGAGAAGGTTATGGTGGCGAACCAGACACAAGCTGAAGTACTCGGGATCGGGACGGTGGTATTGTAACTGACTTCGGAAAAGTTGCTGGCGCTTCAGAATGTGAAGCACGTACCTGCTATAGCCAAGAACCTGGTCTCTGGAAGCCTGCTCTGCAACGCAGGCTTGAGGATGGACATTAACGCTGGTCAAGTCGTTATGTCTTATAAAGGAACATACTTCGGAAAAGCTTTATGTACCGAAGGGATGTTTAAACTTCAACTTGTAACTCCTATGGAGATAGTGAATGCAATTTCTTCTTCTGATTATTCTCTTGAGTTGTGGCATAAGAGACTAGGACATGTTCATTGTAAAAGAATAAATAAGATGTCTAGTCTAGGGCTTATCTCCAAATGTGGGAGTAAGGAGTTGGAGAAGTGTGAGGTCTGTGCGTAGACGAAGATCACAAGAAATCCGTTCAAGCTGGTAAACCGAAGTACATATCTTGTGGAGTTGGTGCACTAAGATATCTGTGACTTCAAACAGTTCTCCTCAAAGGCCGGGATGAAGTATTTCATTACTTTCATCGATGACTTATCAAAATACGCGTTCGTTTATCTGCTCAAGTCTAAAGATGAAACATTTGAGAAGTTTAAGGACTTCAAGGCTGAAGCCGAACGTCAAACCAGACAACAACTCAAGAGACTCAGAATTGATCGAGGTGGAGAGTATAGGTCCCATGAATTCGTATCGTTCTGCAGAGAACATGGAATTATCAACGAGACAACTGCTTCGTACTCCTCTTCAATCAAATGGTGTTGCAGAAAGGAAGAACATAACATTAACAGAGATGATGAACTCAATGCTGTTGACTGCGGGTCTTCCAAATTGCTTCTGGGGTGAAGAAGTGCTTACAACTACATTCATATTGAACAAAGTGCCACATGCAACTTCGGAAGTCACTCCTTATGAACTCTGGTTCAAGGTCAGACCCAACTTGAATGTCATTCGAGTGTGGGGTGTCTGGCGTATGTGAAGCTTCCGGATTTAAAGATTCAGAAGCTGGGAACAAGGACTACGAAGACTATATTCATTGGTTATGCTGATAAGAGTGATGCTCGGAGGTTCCTTGATATTGAGTCAAATCATATCATTGAATCTTGCGATGCAGAATTCTTTGAAGATAAATTTGCAAGGCACAAGAACATTGTTCTCGTGGACATTCCGAAGAACAATGTGAGTGCACATGAGGCTCAAGTTCCTTACGAAGAGGTAGTCCAAGAAGATGTTGCTGTAGAAACAACTATTGAACCAGAACTCGCGGAACCTGTATTTAAGCGAGTGAGGAGACAGAAGGACTTCGGAGAGAATTTTGTCACATATCATATAGAAGCAGACCTGCTTACCTATGATGAGTCGATGAAGACCAGAGATGCTGTCTTCTGGAAGTAGGCTATTAATGATGGGTACGACTCGATAACCTCCAACAACACGTGGGTGTTGGTCGATCTGCCTGAAGGAGCAAAACCAATCAGATGTAAGAATCTTCAAGAAGAAGATGAAAGCCGATAGAATTGTTGACAAGTTCAAGGCAAGATTAGTTGCCAAGGGTTTTTCTCAGAAGCAGGGGATCGATTATTTCGACACATGCTCCAGTAGCGCGGATGACGACCATCATGATGTTGATTGCTCTGAGCGCAATTCACAAGCTGGTAATTTATCAGATGGATGTTAAGACTGTCACGCCTCGATCCGGGAAATCGCTCGTCCTTGCTAGATTTCACCCGAATCATCGTCCTCGCTGGGACGTAATGCCGCACGAGCCTGGAGTTGCGCTCGTGTAAGGCAAGATAACATGTTCACATAAGATTATCTCAAATTGATAGCATAAGCAGCGGAAGGAAAATAGAGTATAACATAAGAATCTCTTTTATTTATAATGAACTGGAGGTTACAAAGGCTTGAATAACTCAATTACATATGCCAACTGGCTACAATGCTCATGATCTCTCTAGCTCACAAAGGATTACATTGTTCCATACATTATGTCTCTTTATAGTCAATAAGTAGTCTTCGGCCGAACATCTCCATGTCGCAAGTCCGAATGCCTATGCGGTAGCTCCTCTTGAAACGCTAAGGACTCCATGCCTCGGCGCATCCAAGCCAAGCTCTGCCCCGAGCCAAATCATAACCTGAACCTGCAAGCAAACTAGTGGGGGATTAGTGCTTTCGTCCTCGCTTCGCACTGATCAAGACACACTCGCACCCAAACCAAACACTAAGTATATTTAGTGAAACATGCATCTTAGTTTGTGATCTTTCTATTTAGCCTTATGATCAGTTTCATGGCAATACTTAAGCATAGCACCTTATCATAATGTGTCCAATACCGTGTTCCTGCAGCAGATACAGTTAGGCATAATATGAACATAAACATAGTGATCGTGCTCATCTCCGTCCCATTTGCCTATCCTGCGATGGTTAGAACTTACATAAGAAATCATACAATTCACGCAACCAATCAGCCATACTTAGACATATGCATAAGGGTCGCAGGCCATGCGCCTGCACCCAACTCTCATCTCAGCCCACCGACCCTATCTATATGAAGGTCACGGTGTTTCGCACCGTAATGGACTTGGCATCCTTATGTGTAAGCCTATGATCGCTTCGATACGGGTTGCTAGCCCAATATCCGAAGTATCCCAAACTTACTGATATCATAGCTTATCACAACACTGGACGGTCGCAACCCGTCCGAATGATGTGCACCATAAATACCATACATAATTTCCTCCTAGGCCGAACGGTTCCGATGCCCCGGTCGTAACCGTCCGAGGGAAGCCGCACCCGTGCACGGCCCATCCGAGTCCATTGACCATGCAATATGCGCCATAGCAAACAAGTCATACCATACCAACCAATCTCACGTTCCATAAACATAATCCCTCATCTTTATTTGAAGTTCCTTCGACATTATGCCCCAACACATCCGTATTGATGCACGACACCCAACGGCTTAGACTTCTCGTACTTATATTCAACGCGTTCCGTTCATAAGTTATTCACATAGCCTACTTCCGTAGTTACTTAGTCATTTCCTAGCTTCCGTGCACGAGGGTACGCTTAGCGCCGTAATCAATATTCTAGGCCTATTGTTCAATGTTCTCGGAGTCGTGCACGTGATGCACATCTCGAAATTGCCTTTCAATGTTCTACCATCACCGCCCTACCGCAACCCGTACACTTGATGCACGTCGCTTTAATTGTTCAATGATCAATGTTCTACCTTAGTGTTCGACACATACTAAGACCTTTAATCGTCTGAGCCACGCTCGCTAACTCAATATCAACTTACGCATACAAGGATACATTTTATTAGACGTGAAGGAATAGGGAGAGAGAGTTAAGAACCCGCCCACCTTAAGCCGATACGCCTTGTCGCCTCGCCGAGCTGATGCGGCTCGATTCCATAACTTGGTTGCACGGCTAACTCTTCTGACTTAGCCATTCCGTTGAACTACTCGACTGATTCAGCCTATCGCGCCCATGCCACGATCCGTTGCACGGCGACGATTTGGTTTCGTGGACATCATTTTGAAAGGCAAAAATGTCGACTCTTTACAATCCAGCGTAAAAGCATAGCTGCACACCAGATCAACTAAAATCAACACTTGCTCATACGGGACTTAAGCTTTGCATCGATTCGCATCGATACTTCATCGGTCAATGCAACTCTTCGAGTCAACGACTCATCATAATGCACCGTGCGGAGCGGGACATTACAAAGACCGCTTTCCTGAATGGTGAATTGACCGAAGAGATTGACATGCAATAGCCAGAAGTATTCGTCGTCAAGGGCCTCGAAGACAAGTCTGTAAGTTGGTGAAATCTTTGTAAGGTCTGAAACAAGCTCCCAAGATGTGGCATGAAAAGTTTGATAAAGTCGTAAGATCAAATGGCTACAGGGTCAGCGAGACGGACAAGTGTGTGTACACAAAGTTCGCTGATGGGAGATGAGTTGTCGTTTGTTTCTACGTGGACGACATGCTGATCTTGGGTACAGATCTAGCAAGTGTCACTGAGACGAAGAAGTTACTCTCATCTAAGTTCAGCATGAAAGACTTAGGGAAAGCTGATGTTATCCTGGAGATCAAGATCATCCAGACGAAAACTGGAGTGTCATTGTCAGAGTCTCATTACATTGAGAAGATGCTCACATGCTATAGGTATCAGGATCTTCCAGGGATCGATACGCCATATAGGTGTGATAAGAAGCTGAAGTCAAATCCAAGGGAAAGCGTCAGACAGCTGGAGTACTTAAGCATCATCGGAAGTTTGATGTATGCGACTACTGCCACAAGGCCTGACATAGCTTTTGTCGTGGGGATGCTGAGTCGGTGCACGAGCAATCCAGGGATGGAGTACTGGAAAGCTGTGAAGTGGGTTATGAGATACCTCAAAATGACTCAGAAGTATGCACTGCACTACTGCAAAGATCCAAAAGTAGTGGAGGGCTTCAGTGATGCAAGCTGGTGCTCAGAAGTAGAGAGTGAAAGGTCCACAGGAGGATATGTTTTCTCTATGGGTAGAGTTGCTATATCGTGGAAGTCGAAGAAGCAGACTATGTTGTCTCACTCTTCTATGGAATTTGAGTTCTATGCACTGACGGCTGCAGCGGATGAAGAAGAATGGCTTCGGGAGCTCATGTATGGTCTTCCAATGGTTGGTGCGCAGATACCGGCGGTACCGATATACTGTGACAATCAGGCGACTGCAGCGTTGGCATCGAATGACCTCTTCAATGGTAAGAAGAGGACTGTGCGTTTAAGGCACATGGCGGTAAATGATCTTATTAAAAGAGGAGTCATTGCCGTAGTTGATGTTCGGAGTCAGGAGAATCTGGCAGATCCGTTCACCAAAGGTCTCAAGCGCCAGCTGGTTGAAGACACAGCAGGTAAGATGGGCTTGAATACACTCTGATATTATGTCTTTGTAATTCTACTACAAAGCTTTATGCTATTAGTTAAAGAGAAATCTACTAAATCTACTAGGCATCTAGCTTTTAGTTCAAAGAAGGACCATTGACCGGAAGAATATCAGGAGCAGTGGGCAACCCTTTGGAATGTTGCGGGGTTATGAACCCAGAACCAATGTTGTCAACTGATTGTTCTTTACAAAGAACAAAGTCCTGTGGGAGGATGACTTGGAAGCCTTAATGAGTTCTCGGACATCTGGGATGTCTGGCGTGCTTTACAGGAAGCACGGGTAGCACAACACTACAAAGGAGCATAGTACTCCATGCTACAGTAGGGTGACACCACATGAGGTACCTAGTGAGGGTAAAGCCTCGGCTTCGGGTCAAGTCACAGCGGCGTAGCACCGCACATAGGCAAGAGGGCCTAATGCTGTATGATGAAGAGTGGTAGGCAGCACTACAAAAAGGTTAGGCCTCATGTTACAGTGGGTGACACCACATGAGGCAGTACCTCGACTTTGCAAGCCATATCACGGCGGCGTAACACCGCAAAGAAGCAAAAGACTTCATGCTGGGTAGTTTGGCACTACAAAGAGGCTGTACCTCATGCTACAGGTGGTATGATACCACATGAGATAATCTCGGCTTCGGACCATGTCATAGCGGTGTAGCACCGCAAGGAAGCAAAATGCTTCATGCCAAATTCTCTTTAAAAGAACTCACCTAAAGTGTATGGATACAGATGTAGGCCGTCTCTTGAGGAAAATCTTGTAGACATCCAAAATACATACACCAAAATCAGGCTGCCACAAGGCCTTTAATGTGCAGCCAGAAGCGCAGTTGATGTCATTATGTGAGTGGGAAGAATTGCAGTTATGGCGCATAATTCAAGGCTTAGTCCATTCTTGTATCATGCTGTCATTTAACCCATGCGAAAAGATTCAAGTCGTAGCGACATCTATCCTAATGCATGATTGACTGTCACTGTGGGAAACGCTCAACCCATATATAGAGATATGTGGGGAATTGTTGGTGTTTTTGCTTGTTGTTGTTGGTATTTTGCTTTAGAAACTAGAAAGATAGCAAAATAGATGGTATCTCTATATAAAGTTTTGCTTATGTTGAGAGATCACATGAAGTGTGGAGAGGCACATGGGTGCCATGTGGGAGCATTTTTCTAGTGGAAAGAAGGCTAAACCAACAAAGAAGTATTAATGCTTTTTGTCATGCTCATGGGATAGACTAGGGATCGGACTCGGACTCGAGCTCGAACTCAGACTCGGGTTCAAGGGCGCAAAGTGGCGTTTTGTTGGCGCACTTTGCACTTAGCACGTCAGCATCGGCGCAAGGCGTCTTGTGCGCAGTTGATGCGCTCGTGCGCTCGTCTTTGCGCGAGGTGCATGCGCAGGGGCCGCACAGGTGCACGCCTAGGAGCTGTGCTGGGGTCGCGCAGGTGCACGCACAGGAGCTACGCAGGAGCTGCGGGTTTGCGGCGTAGCTTCGTGCTTGCGGTGCTGCGCGCGTTCGGTGCTGCACTGCGCTGCGTGCCTGTGCGCTTGCTGTGCTGCGTTGCGCGCCTGCGCACTTGTGGTGCTGCTGCGCGGTTGCTCGCGGGCTGACGGGCTAAAGGGCGCTGGCGTCTAATGATGTGACTGATTGGAAGATTTGAGCGGTTATGGAAAGATTGAGTTAATTGATCAGATCCGATTTTTATGGGATTTGAATTTAATTCATTCAAATCTTTCCATTATTCGATCCTATCTTTTCGCAATCAGCTACGGACAGGATTAGGATTAGGATTTCGGCCATTCTCTATAAATACTCTTTTCGTGCCTTCATTAAGGACTTATACTAAAATAAAGAGACGAAGAGAGTTGTGCCGCCACTGCCATTGGAGTTTTTCGAGTTCGTGAAAGGAGGTGACAGCGAGCGTTCCAAAAGTTCTTTCGAACTTGCTGGTTCCTGGGAGCAGATCGCAATAGGACGAATCTTGCTTTGAGCAACGGTGATCTTTATCTCCCCAGCAAAGTCGTTGCATCAACTTCGGTTGAGAACGAATATTCATCTTCGTTGCATCAACTTCGGTTGAGAACGAGTTTTCATCTCTCTTAGGAGAACAAATTTTTCGTCTCTCTGGAAGTAAGAGATCGAGATTTCCATCTAACGATCTGTTTCGAGAATAACAGTAATTGTGGCAATTGTGGCTTCTTGTTGGATATGCGGAACAAACACATGTATACAAGATGATAGATGCTCTCAACACACATAAAGGAAAATGCTAGCAAAATCACACACACAAGGGACACACTCACAAATACGAGCTAACACCAAGGCTCATGTATACAAGATGATACAAGCTCTCAACACACATAAAGGAAAATGCTAGCAAAATCACACACACAAGGGACACACTCACAAATACGAGCTAACACCAAGGCTCTCACGCACGCTAGCTCTCTTGCTTTCTTAGCTTGGTGCTTCTTATTTCCATATAAGGACATTACCCTTATTTATAGGTAACAAGAATGAGGTTGGAAGAAAGTGAAAGGATAAAAGCTTATCTAGAGAGTGCCAATGTTGCATAACATAAAGAAGGTTATGGAGAAACAAGGAATAATGGATGGAAAAACTGTCTAAAAAGATTTGAGAGGGAGAATTGTGAGAGTATACTAGAAGAATGGAGGATTAGAGAATATTCTTGATTCTAGAAGAATCCAGAGGTGGTGCCGAAATCTTAATACTCCCCGTCATGAATGACTCTATCTTGTATCGTCATCGTGAATCCTTCTTTTCGTTGTAAATTATTGGTTTCATATACTTTGACTTTGGCATTTGTTACCACATTTGCTTTTGGTTTATATCCTTTTGTTTGTTGTTTTTCTCCTCTCAATTCTTAGTACTATTGCGCTGATGTATGTTTTATCTTTTAATCTTCATTGAGTGCAATATCTGTATACTTTAAGGGCTTTTTTTTCTTATCAACTTCGAGGTTGCCATGTCCACTCTTCATTAATATGTTCTTACTAGTGTGATGTCCTCTGCTGTCCAGTGGTACATGTCATCCTTTTATGCTTGTCTTGTGATTTGAGTGAGCTAAGCTTATTTTGCTCCCCAACTTTTTTTTTTTTTTTTTTATCTTGACTTAAATGTAGAATTAGTAACAATGCATCTCGAGATGACCACCAAGATGAAGCTTCATCGATGATCTCATCACTTGACTCGTGCTCCAGTCGGTCAAACACATGCGAGTAGATGAACTGTAATGGTTCATTCACCTTTATATTTAACTCCTTGTTAGGTAGCATTTGTGTCTTCTTCTCTTGATCCTCCAGATTGGCGATGTTGTTAATTTCCTCCTTGGATGAGAACGACTACTTCCCTCTCTGCCTCTTTCATCGTCTAGTTCGTTGCTTCCACCTCCCCCTCCATCGCTACCTTCTTTGTCACTGCCACCTCCATGGTCTCTGCATTAATCTCTCTGCTACTTTAGGCTGTGCTATGGCCTATAAAGACTTCAAACTCAGATGGTTTTGGTTGGTCCTCCTTGGCCATGTCATTAACAACTTCCTCAACATACACATAGATAAGGTGTCCCTTTAGCTACTCAAATGTCGAAATTCCATTATCCATTTGAGTAGGCTTCCTCATCAATCATTGTTGCAGCAAAGGTTGCTGAAAATCCCACTATTCTTTAATATCGTAATGGGGTTGCTGAAAATCCCATTATTCTTTAATATTGTCATGGGGATTGTTGTCACCAAGTTAGTTTAACAGACTTCCTGATCCAACAATCTCTAGTATAGCTACCCTTTTTGCCACATATGTAGTATTCAACATTCTGTCGTGCATTATTGTTTGAACCTTGATCATTCCATCCTAATTTTGTTTAGTTCCTCGTGATTTGGAGCTTCTTTCTTGTCTTTGAGTTTTTTTCCCTTTGCTTTTTCATTTGGGAGTGCCTTGCCCTACTGGTCTTTCTTGGGTTTTCTTTTATTAATAAAGAAACCTTCTCCTTATCCTTTATTGAGATTCAGATATTTGCTTGTCTATATCCTCTTGATTTGCCACTATATCGTCCAATTCTATCAGCATTGGTTGTTGGGCTTATTGCTCTGACAAAATGATGATATTCTAAACTCAAACCACGAATAATAGTTCGTCTCATCTTTGTTTTCATGATGGGATTCTTAGGCTCTAATTTCGAAATTTCTTGACAGAAATTGTTTACATTAGTAATGAAGTTACTCACCGTCAATTTCTGCTATGGGATGCACAAAAGTTCATTCTCAAGTGAATAGAAGAATTTAGCATCGTCACTTTGTCAACAAAGTTGCTATTGTGTCCCATACTTCCTTTGATGTCTTTGCGTCCTTGATATGCTGCACAAGCTCTCCACAATTACAACAATGTGGACATTGCCTTGTCGGTCTTAATCTTTCATTTCCTTGGTGTGCCATTTTGAATTGGTGTAGTTCACTGCCACTAATAGCGTTCCAAAGATCTTGCCTAGTAAGGTGGAACTCCATGCGAGTGCTCCAATTGTTTGAATTGTTGCTATTGAGCTTGTTCTAGTTGCTGCTATTGAGCTTCTCAGTTACAGTGACTTGGTAATATCTCGTGCTTTACTAAGCATGGACCCAGTCTAACCAATATCACAAATTTGAATAGTGTACCATTAAAATTTCCTTGTACCTCGGTCCCTGACTTCATCTGTCTTAATACCAAATTGTTGGATATGAGAGAGAAATAACACAATTGGAACATTCAATAGAATTTTATTGATACACACATGTATAGTTATACACAATTATAAAAGCTCAAGAAACAGTTACAAAGAGAAGTGCTAGCACAAAACACACAATGAACACTTACAAACATGAAGTTACACCGAGGCTCACTTGCACTAGCTCTCTTGCTTGCTTCTTTCTTTGTTTGCTTAATTTGGTGCTTCTTACTTTCCAAATGAGGACATCACCCTTATTTATAGGTGAGAACTGATGTGTGAAAACTCTACAAGAATGAGGAGGTTGGAAGATATTTGGAAGGGATGAAGATTTACCTATAGAGCCCCTATGTCTCTATTACATAGAGAAGGTTCTTGAGGAAGAATGAATGGTGCATGGAAGAAATATTTAGATGGTTAAGAGGGAGAATGATGAAGGGAACTATAGAAGAATGGAGGGTTGGAGAATATTCTATAAAGATCAAGAGATCATTCAAGAATATTCTAGAAGATTTCTAGAAGAATCTGGAGTTAGTGCTGAAATCTTTACAGAGGGTTTGCAGACTTGTAGAGTGGGAAGAGGTTTGGTACTGTTCTAGTTGTTGGATTTTGCATGACAACTGGAGCTGCCAGATTTGTTGCAGGACGGCAACAACACTGGAAAAACAGCAGCAACAAAGGAAGATAAGAGAGCAACAACAAAGGCAGATAAGAGTTAGATGAGGTTCCTGTCAACAACAGATACAAAGAGAGAAGTGCATGGGTACTGTAGCAACAAGGGCGGGGGTACCTGTAGCAACTAACAAAGTCGAAGAACAAAGCAATTCCTTATAAATTTTGGTGGAAAAGTAGAAGTACATCATTAGGAATAGGAATCACTCCACAAACTTGCTAAATTTCTCACTCTCTAAAATAAAACCAAACACTACATAGCAGTATAGGTCGGTATATATTGGCCATATCATATCTGTTTTTGTCTGTCCCTATCCAATACTGACCACCACAGGTACTGGTCGATACTTGATGATACTGACATTGTGGCTCTCTTTAAATGACCTTGAAGTGTTTACCTTCAGAAAATAAACTTAGATAACAATGAGGTGGTTTTTTTTTTTTTTTTTTTTCCTTTTTTAACTTATTTAAGGATCCAGTTGACATTATTTTTTCTGAAGAGAAACTGCATCATATGAGTTATGACTTATGGCTTTTTACTGGCTTCTTCAGGTGATGCGAGTCATCTTACTCCATTACAATTGGAAAGCAAATTGACCGAAGGAAATACTTCAAAATTTTGGCTGGTTAGTTATACATTCTTCACTGGACAACTTTTCGTATCCATCTGAATAGATTCAATATCTTGTATCCCGTACAATGGTGCATGGAAATATGGAATTACTATTCCATTAGTTACTACTAGCTTATGAAAATATGTTCAGTCAGAGTCCAGGAACCAAGAATTCCACAATGAGGACAATCATTGTACAGAAAAGGGATTAATCAGCGTCAGACAAAAATCAGCATTCAGATGCTTAATGGAAATAAATCGGGTTGATGATCAATTGTCAATTGATCAATAAAAATTCTATGGGTTAATTATTTGAGCAATCTGATTAATCAGTAACCACTCATTGACCAAATGCGTAATGAAAACGGCTTAATATAACATTGTTAACAATGATTGTTTAGTTTAGAAAATCACATGATCAATGGTGTTTTCGTGTTTGTGCTAATAAACATGATACAGAAGAACTCCAACACAAGTTGGCAGTAAACCTACATCATTTATTGCCATCTAAATGTACAACAAGGTATCCAACATAAACATATAAGGAATCAAACTCCTCGATTATGCATTCTCTAGTCTCAACAGCCATCATAGCTGCGATCAAACATCATTTATGCTGACAAGCAAGAATGTTCTACATTCAACGATTAACAAGTAACAATATAATACATTGGATAGAAAATTTCAGCAATGATGTATACTTAAAAATGAGCAAAGGAAACATAGGAGGGAAACAAGAAAGTTGTTCTTCTAAATTTAGGACCTAAACCCTAAATGAGTAGAGGTGGAAGCCAAAAAAAGAGGGAAAGCAACCTAAAATAGAGTTCGAGAAACCCTCCTAAAAACCAAAAGTTAGCCAATCCAATTGAGGCCTTTTGGTAGGGGAATGGGAGGTCCAACATTCAAAATCTGTTGGGACAATAATATTGGCCTTGTTCTCGAAATGAAAAAAAATAAACTGAAAAAGAAATCAAAACATTACATGGAGAAACTGAAGAAATCCAAACTATAGAAATTAAACACGTAGAAACACATAAAAGAAATATCCCTAGTTTGGGAAAACTAGTTGTTTGAGTTGCTAAAGTTGTTAGAGACGATATTGTTGTGGCTAGACATGTTTGATGTTGTTGTTGGAGATGTTGGTAGTCGATGAAGGATACCATAAGAGATGTTAATTAGGAAATTAACTTGGAAGATCCAAAGAGGAGGCTGTTTCTGTTCCGAAAACTTTAAAAAGGCTAAAGTGCACTTAAATACCCTCAACTATCCACTTTTGGCAATTAAATACTCAAACTATTTTTTTGAGCACTTAAATACCTCAACTTTGTTTGTAAGTTTTTGTGATTTACACCTTTCGTTAGTAGCTATCCCATCTAATGGTCAAACTATTTGGACACCTTTTCCCCTAAACAACCCAACATTACTATGTTGTTTTTGTAAAAACAAAAAATAAAACGAGAAAAGTTAGAAAACATAAAACAAAAACAAAAACAAAAACAAAAACAAAAACAAAGGAAAAACAAAGAAAAAACTTGTTTCCCCAACCTACAAACTCTAACCTTAAGCCCAACCCTACTCCTGCCACTACCCCCACTTGTCGCCTGTTGCTGTTTCCGCCGGCTTTGCTTTTCCTTCTCCGCCCTGCGTCTCTGGCCCCCTCCCGCCGCGGTTGGGCCCCTTCCTCCTTCCACTTTGATGCTTGGAAATGGCAGCACTAGTTGGATTGGTGAATCAAGAACATGATTAACAATTGGGAATTTGATCAAACTCCATAATCACTTACCTATATAGCATTGGTACTAATAGTGTTAGGTTCTAATTCTAGTGTCTATCAGGTTCTTTTCACAACCTCTACATAAGTTAGATATTGATATCTTCATAAGTTGCAAACATTGATATTATGTATTTTCAGTAGACACACGTAGAATGTTGCAGAAGTCTGATATTGATAATAGGGTATTGTTTAGCATGAAGACTTTAGATTTTGCAGTTTAGGTGCCATGCAAGACAAATAGGTCCCTTGATGATTGACTCTGACAATATCAAGCTGGAGATTTTATGGGATCTGGGGATAAACCCTGTATTCGATGTTGAGGACTTCACGAACATACTTTGAACTGATTTCACTTTCTACCACCTTCTGAGGACTTGTAGAACATTGTTCCATGAGTTCCAATGCAGCCTTATCCACCAATATCACCTTCGAGGCATCATAAACAAGTTCCAGTACTTCCTCCTCCAACATGACCATCTTGGTGGCAGCCCGAACAGGAGGTCACATTCAGTTTGGATGACGAGCTCATTGTTGTCGCTGAGGACTAGATTGTGCGCTGAATTTTGATCTATGAGAAATTGGTCTTTTTTACTGTGTAGCCAAAAATTTAATGTCAAGGTAGTAAGGTGGAAAAATAACGACATGAGATTTACTGATAAAACATAAATGTTAGAGGGGAGATATTTAACCCTACATTACTAGTTCTAGCCTAGTAATATTAATGTTTGAAGCAAGGTATGTAGTATTGGCTTGTATCAATACGTATCAGTCGTATCATATCGCTTTTGGCATGTCCGATCCAATACCCACCTCAAACCGCCGATATTGTAAGTATGGCTATCTTTCCAGGTCAAATCAGCAAATAAAAAAGAAAAGAAAAAAGAGAGAAGTATGGATGAAGTAACATCGACACAATAATTTGATCGTGAGGAAGATCAATATGCTAGATTGTGTCGATAAAATTTGTTATCAACACAATATAACCATTACCTTGGTCGAACTTGTATAATATAAATTCAGAACATTCATGCATCTTAATATTAAGGTTTATTTACAACTGAATACCTGAAGCATCACTTTTTTGCAAGTAAATACCCTAATTATTTTATTAATAACTAAGTAACCTGAAGTATTGAGGTTGCTTACTGTCAACTGTTGCAAGAAAAAGATCAAACTACCCTTTTGGCGAATTGAAAGAAAATAAATCAATAAAATAATATTCAAAGCTACATTTTTTCAATCAAGTGTATCATCTTATTCATTGATTGAGTTTTGTCATGGAATTATTATTTGGCTTCATGGTGCATGAAAATGCGCTCGTTGAGATGGGTTTCTGTAGCTTCCATTTATTCTTTACTGTAGCATTTTCTTCTTCAACACACCTTTTCATACGGTAGCCTGGGTTACAAACAAATTCTATCACTTTTGACTAATTTTCTTGGATTAACAGCTTGCATGGTGATGAGATGTAATTTTCTATCCGGTGTTCACCATTTACTATTATCTGCATAATATTATCATTCTCAAGATTATCCTATTGCAGTCTTTACATCACAATACTTATTTTCTAAATTTTTGCTTTCCACTATACAGGTTTTGTCTATATTCTTTTTTTTAAAAACACAGGTCTTGTGTATATTATTAATAGCAACTGAAAACGTTACTGCAATATATTTCTCTACATTGTTGCTATTTCTGGTATTTATGCATCTTTTAGTTTTCTTGTGTATAACTGTTTGGAGGTTGAATATTGTTCTTTTAATGTAGATAAGTTCAATTTAAACAAATTTAATGCCAAGTCTCTGAAGAAACAAAGCACCAAAATGAAAAGGCACACAAATTGGAAAACGAGCAGTAAATAATGACACCATTTTGCTCTTGCTCTCGTTCCTGAGTAAGCCTGTGATTTTAGCTACTTTAGTAAACCTCTGTATGGAATAGCGATACGGAAAAACAAACATGAAATGTCAATAATTTTCTTTTGTGGAGATGGCTAATTCATCTGCAGATCCTGGTGTAACTGACTGAATTACTATCACCAATGGTTCTTACAGAAGTTATAAGCTTTTGACGTTAACAGCTTAATCTTTGCATATTATGTATAGAGGGAATTCTATGTTGATACCTATTTCCTTGTTTTCTGTCCATTCTCCCTATAAAACTTGTCTTGGTTAAGGAAAATGTACTCTTGCTAATATTTCTTGATTAGTAAAAAAGACCATAGATTAGGAAATCTGGAAGCATATGATATTCATTTTGGCAGCAGAGGTTTCTACTTCTGGTTTTTTATACCAATTCAGATGAAATGGCAACTGCAAAGTTCTCAGTATTCATTTGTTCCCCCTTGTGTTCATGATAGTATTAGGCCAAAAATTTGAGTTTATCGGAAGCTTGGTCTAATAAAATTTCTGACTTTTTGTGATTACATTTGTAATAATCCAGCAAAAAGGAGATTATTCAGAGCAGGATCAATGGACAACGAAGATAGAATAGGTTAGGTCACCACATCTTTAGAGAATAAAGAAGGGCACGAGCTTTTTGCACGCCGTATGCCCACTTTCTTTGAAACATTCCCGGTAATTTTGTTTTGGTAGATGGGGATGGAATTGAGAGGGCCGATGTTCCTTTTAGAAGGGCATAATCAAAATATAATGTTGAACAAGTAGGTGTAACTGTTGAGTTCTATGGTGACAAACTCAATGGAGTCGGTTATAGTGATCTTGAAATATGCTAGACGTTCCCAATTAGGTGAAAATTTTAATTAGATCGGGCTACTTTGAAATCAGATGGTGTTTTTCATAGTAGTCCAGGGGTTGGTTCACTTTAAGGTATGCTACGTTTGCTTTCCTCTTCTTTTCGGACACATTTGACATGACGCTAGAACCTATTCAAAGATATTTTTGCTGGTATTGATCCAGATTTGGATACCAAAGTGGAATTTGGATACCAAAGTGGAATTTGGAGCATTTCAGTACCTTCACTTCAAAGGGGGGGCATTCATTCTATTCCGGAAGTTTCACTCTTTCAGATTGACTATTGATTCATTTCCATCAAACCATCTTTCAAAGAGAAAGAGAGCACCGGATGAAATCCGTCCTGCTTCCATCATGATAAGCGGGTTCTTTCTTGGACTGGTAGTTCAGTTCAGCGAAATCATATATTCAGTTGAATTTTCTCCTTTGGGTTCTGCCAAATCAAGTGCAACTGTTTACAGATAAATTGCTGCTTCTTATAGGTTGAGATATTCTGAAAGGGACAACTTTACTGGTTGACAGGTTGAATTTCGATCTGTGTGCTCAGCATGTATACGCACAAGCCGTATATTTCCTGATCTTTCCACTGTGTGAGTTTTCTTTTCTTTATTGCTACAATGAAATTTGTCGGTCATATTGTCAAACTTGAAGTTTGTTAGTTATTTGGAACTGGCACAATTGAGTTCTTCCATATGGTAATGTATTACAATCTTATTTTTCCAAAATTTTGATGTAGTTTGATAAAGGTGTTTATGGCTATTTACTGTATATTATACTACTGGCAGATACTCAAATAGAAATTTATCGTTTGGGATTGTTGACCTTGGGCACTTCCCTAATGCTGCAGAGAAATTTGGGATAGCGTTGAATGGTAAGATTCTTAAGGACATGAATGATACTTTTTTATGTATTTGTTATGAAATCTTTGATATTTATTATTACAAATTTCTAGACATTCTAAATAACTTCTGCATCAACGTCCTATTAGGCCCCTTTTGACCAGTTTTGTTTCTAACTACAGACCCTCTTCCGATTTATATTTTATTTGAGAACAATGCGGAAGTTGCTCGGTTACCATATATCAACAGTGAATCTAAAGCTTCCATGCCAATTATTAGGAAGGTCTGTTTCCTTAACATTACAGTCAGTTCAAGTATTTCCTTATAGATTCAGTTTAATTATTATTTTTATATTGTTTTATATAAGTCGAACATTCTTATTCAAATGTTTGGTAGTGGAAAAAGGTATGCAACTCTCTTTTTAGTCACTTCTAGAGTCCTGAATCTAATAAAGTACAATGAGGTGTGTACACACACACATATATATATATATTTTATAAATGGAGATCGACTCAGCGGGGACTAGGGCTTCCTCTCTGCCACTCGATGGCAGCAGCGGTGCCATCAGAAGCAGCGGCGACGACGGACTCCGGTGCGGCGGCGGAACCTAGTGCGTCGTCGGTGATGGTGCCGTCTATTTTGGGGTTCTTCCCCTCTTGTTCTGGGCGGCAAGCTCGGGGCTGCTCGCGACTACAAAGACGACGACTGGACAATGGTCTACAGCTGTAAGGGGAGGCGCTAGAATAGGACGGGTGACGTACGGCTGAGATCATAGTCTAATATCCTATCACATTACTCCGTGGATCCAAATTTGAAGAAGTATTACCCATTCTCTCTGGAGATCTTCAGAGAGCAAAATGACTTGTAAAGTCTTGTGACATATGCCTTCGTATGATTGTAGTAGGGTCTCCTTCCTGCTACTTAAGCAATGATATTGTCAAACGTGCCTCGCAAATTTAAGCGTTAGACATGTGACTGAAAAGTCGACTGTGTCACGTAATTGACATAGTGGCAATGATAGGTGGTGGATGACCGGTCGTACCCTGCTAGTCGATAAAATAGTGTTAGATAGGTGGTAGTGTCGACCGTGCCTAGCTAACTTAAGCATTAGATAGGTGAGTCGTAGGTCAACCATGCCTCACGATTGATATAGTGGCCAAGGTAGGTATTCGATGAATGATTGTGCCCTGCTAGTCGACAATACAACATTGAGCAGGTAACAATGCCGACCATTTCTCACAACTTAAGCGTTGGATAAGTGACTTGGAAACTGACTTTGCCCGGCAATTGACATAGTAGCAAGGGTAGGTGGTAGATCTACCACCTGTTCGGCTAGTTGAATAAAAATCGATCATCAAAGAGAGTAGAAAATGATAAAATGCCAAGAAGTTTCATTCATTCAACTTTGGAAGGGATTACATTCTTGAACGGTCGTCTAAGCGACATGGTAAAACTTCTATGTGTTTGATATTCCATGAGCGTGGGAGGGACAATTGTCACGCCCTAGAACCATAATACTGGAGAGTAGGGGTATGACATTGTCACGCCCCACATCCGGTTGAATGGACACGAGTTGTGAGCGCGTCTAGCCTACACCACAGTATCGACGGTAGTCAGTTGTTCTAGACTCAATAATCATCAAAGGCTTAAAATAATCGATCTTGCTTAATCGCAAAAACTAATAAAACATGAAAACCAAAACCCAGCACGCACATGATCACCAGAGTCCACTAGTATGGTTTAGTATATAATATATGTCAAATCTCCGGAGACAAATATGGTAAAATTACGATATACATGCCTCATCAAATATACGTCAACTTTATACAACAATCTAAATCTTCCAGAATCTTCTAGAACCATCCTCTGTGCTGATCTTCATGACCTAATATGTCACTATCCAGTCAGTACTAGAGCAAAGTACATCTATACAAAATGTCACACGATACGAAATAAAGCAGTAAAAAGAAATGCTGTAAATAAAACCAGATAATGGGATACTGGATGCTGTAATGCGATGCAACCTGCAATACGAAAAACTATGAGAACATCAATGAACAAGAACAAACACGACTAGAATCTATGTGCAATTGAAATGCCATGTTCAATATGTGGTCAGACTAGGGTAATCTAGCACATTTGAAGATGGCTATTAAACGATAGGATCCGGCACGACATATGTGAGGTGTATGTGTGCTATTTAACGATAAACACGAACAATACGGATGTGACCACATATCTACTTGGCATTTTCCCTCCTACGAGACACGAAACAATATCAACACAAGATAAGCACGTAACATGATCAATAACCGGATTACGATCAATATACATGCACGATCACGTGTCAGAATCGTGTCACAATATGAAACATGACTTGACAAGGAATAAATGATATATAATGTATTGAGAAATATAAGTAAAGAATGTACTTGTCTCTAATCCAAAGCTAGCTGATGTTGTTCCTAATCCGACTTATTCAAAAATACAAGATTTTGTTACAAGACTTTCTAGATATCTCAAAAAATGTCCTATTTTAAGCTCATGAGATTCCTTAAATACCTTTGGCCCAATATGCCCTATATTAACCCATCCCCCAAATCTAAATCCAAAGACCAATCCAAGCCCAACTAGTTATTGCTAAATTACTACTAAGGCCCAAAGAAAAATCTTATTAAAACTTATCTTAAGCCTCAAATCCAGTGTATGTATAAGGCCCAAAATAGTCTTTTTATAGTTTATTAAAAGTCCAAAAGATATTTCTAAATTGATTTATACTGAAAGCCCAAAACATTCCTTCTGGCCCGTATATTCATTCCCTACAATACTTAGGTCCAATCCAATGAATCAGCCCACATTCATTTCTTATATCAGCCCATTATCCTTATTACTTAAACCCCTTCTCTAATTTAAGCTCATTAACTAATCTAAAGCCCAATGCTCATTATCAAAAAATGGGCTTAGTTAATTTATTTAAAGGCCCTGAACAACTCTTGAAGCCCACAGTCACACTTTTTTCCTATACTGATAAAAAAATAGAGAGAGGGAAGAGAGAAAAACGAATTCGAGAAAGGAGGAAGGAGAGTAAGCACTTACCGGGAGATTGTGGTGCTCGACCGCTGCCACGTGGCAAGGAGAAAGGCCAGAGTCATCGACCACTGCTCGCCGGTGGATCTAGATGGGATCCAGTCATTAGAGGTAGATGATGCCGCTCGGGTCGAGGAGGTACGAGTTGAGGATCGCAGGGTCGATCAGCCGTGAGAAGCGTGCTCGAGCGGTTGCGCGTGGATCGGAACGCCAATGAGAGGAGTCTTGAGGTGGTCGGATCTACCAGTCGAGCTCTTCGATGACGAGGTTAGGCAGATCAGGGAGTGGATCAGCTCGAGGCGGTAGGAGACCAGTGGGGCCAGAGGTGGCTACGCGGCTCAGGGAGAGATCGGCTACCGGGATTGGTCACGACGAGGCTCTGGCGAGGTTCGGGCTCAAGAACTGTCACGACCCGCACCCGGTTTAGGGGCACAAGTACGTGGATACGTCCAGCCTACGCCGTAGTATCGGCGATAGAACGCTGTATAGGTCGTCTATAATATCTAACATCGAACAGACATAGAGTAACCTGTCAACTCCGCACGGAGGAATAATATATATAATCTAGAACATATACTTAATCACAGATATCTAAGGAAGATGATAGCACGAATAGAAGGAAGATGAAATGAAGAAATAGAGTTTAATGTCATAAGTCAAAATACAACATAGTCTAAAAGTCTGTAAATAAGTACATAATCCGAATTATATAACAAGTCTCAAAAATACCAAGACTGGAGACAGATCCAACAATAGTGATACTATCTAGCTAACGCCCATTTAGGAAGGCTATGCTACTCTGCCGGGGGATCAACTCCTTGGGTCTCCGGAACACCGTAATAAGTAGGACATGTATCCGCGAACTCGTCAACTGAAAAATATATATCCAGTCAGGATGGAACGAGCACATCTCCTCTAGCAGTTCCAAATAAATGACAAAGACTATAAACAATTATAGCAAGTAATACTTGATGAACAGAATAGAATGAGTAAAGAAATGAAATAGAACAACAGTTAATTAAAGTACAAGAGAGTAAATGTAATTAACCAGAAGAGCATGGTAATAGAGACTGTAAATAGAGATAACTGAAGTAAAATAGATGTAATGTGAGTCCAGACAGTACAATGTGAGTCCAGTGTGAGTCCAGACGTACAATATGAGTCAAGTGTGATTCCAGTACACGACACTAAATCAGTGTGTTTTGAAATACCGCTTTCGACATGTAAACGGGTAGGAGGTAAATACGGTTCATTGCACACTTGGCAAGTGTGCGACTGCTATCATTCCAGATTAGACCAGTAGTAAGTACGACACATCGCACGCTAGGCCTAGCGGCAATGGCTATCTTTCCATATTAGACCAGTAGGAGCGGTTCCAGCATGATTGGGAATGTTTATGTCTACTCGAGTATTTTTTCGCCTGACAAGTACAAGTGAATCCATAACCTGACACGTAAATCAAGTACAAGTCTAGCCAGAAAGTAAGTGATGCCTGTAGGTGATTCCAGTAGGTGGTTCCAGTGAGTGATTCTAGTAATAGAGGTCAGACAAGTAAAGTATGTGTGTCGCATGCAATGGATCCAGAAATACCAATCCGTGTTGTGCCAGAGAATCAAATAGAACTATCCTAGAAGCTGAATCATAATAACCATCAAGTAAATGAAAACTATCAGAGAATGTACTCGTCTGATATCCTGAGCAACGACTGAGAATCGATGTCCGAACCGACGTCACAAAGACCTAATATCAATTAACATAGTTACTTGGTGTTCTAGAGTAAACAGTATATTTAAATACACTAATTATATGCTTCTAGGCCTTTTCTAGGTCATGAAAGATAAACTAGGTTAAAGCTAGTCAAACTAGGTCAAAGCTAGTCTCTATAAGCATTATTCCTAATAATATGAATGGTAAGTTGTAGGTTATTAAAATATCAAGTTTGCATCTCGTTATTCGTACATCGAAATCTACTACACGCAAATCGAGACAAGACGATCAACCGTAAGGATAACAATCTTATCTTAGCGATCCACGCAGTCATCTTGTCAATTTCAGCAATGTGAGATCACTGGAATCGGCTGATCTCAATTTCGATGCACGGATTTCAAAATACGAACATAATAAGAATTGATTATAACTATTGGTGATACATAAGGGAAAAATCTACAGACGTAGGATGATGAAACAACCATCACCAACGTGTCCAGAATGGTCAAATTAGCTAGGATAGCCTACCCATAAGTCCAATTTGGACACAGGAGCAAAATGGTAATTTCGGATAAAAATGATGTCCGTCGTTGGATTCGCTTTACACCAAAAAATGTGCCAGGATAAAAGTCTACTAAACTTAGCAAATTATATGTCCACGCATCCAGGATGACGATACGAACCCAACGGTATATCCAGAATTGGATTCCGATGAGCCGACCTCAAAATGATACGTTGACCTGGACATTTGGAATCCGGTTTGTACGAAAATGCATGCCAGAGCCAAAGTCCTCTAAACTCAGCAAATTATATATGAATTCATGCCAGAACGACGCCACGAGTACACTGGTGGTGTCAGAACTGGAATCCGGAGTCCCAGGTTCAAAATTGGAATTTTACAAGTTGTAAATTACGGTTTCGAGAGGCCAACTTTGGCGTCGATTTTAACCAACCAAACGACATCCTATGAATCTGAAACTTTTATGGCACGAATGTGGTTATACCTGCTGCGCGCCGGAGTTGGTGGTTCGTCAACCGGAGCTTTGACTAGAGAGAAACGAATCCGCGAAGTTGGTTCCACGAATCTGTCCAAAAATAACGTAATTTAAATGGAGTGAATGTGGTTATACCTGCTGCGCGCCGGTTTTTATCTATCAAACGATCGAATTAACGGTTGAAACTTTAAAGGAGTGAAGGGGTATATACCGAGATTGAGACGGAAGAAAAGGATCGACGATCCAACGGTTGGATTGTCCAGAAAATATGCCTAAAGTCGCTCTCCCGAAACGTGATTTCTGAGTTTTAAACTCGCGCGTCACGACGGAATTCCATGCGAAACGCACGAATCGCCTTTGTTGTGAGTCGAGGAGGATGGTGGCATGTTTGGGGGGGGGCTTGCCGGAGATTTGCCGGAGCTGGGCGGCCTCGTGGGGGCCCGGGTGGCGGAGCGCGGCCGTCGCCGCGCTGCTGTACTGTGCTGCACACGCACCTGCATGGCCGCAGGCCCGCAGCTGCTGCTGCATGGCCACCGCGGCTGCACGGCGCTAGCCCAGGCCGCGCCGGTGGCCGGGCGGAGTACGACGAGGTTTGGGGCGGCGGTGGTCGAAGGCGACGACGCACGAAGGCTGTGCGTGATGGCACGCGGTGGCTGCGCGGCCAGGCTGTGCGCAGTGTGGCCGAGGCCGACGGTGCGCGGCCGCGGCGCGAGGTGGTCGTCAGAGTTGGCCCAGCTCGGAGAGGGGGTCGTCATGGTGGAGACGAAGTGTGGTGAGGAGTAGTGAATGTTGTTGCTGCTGGTTATGGAAGAGGGAGAAGAACAGCAGGAGGCTGTCGGTTGGTTTGTATACGTACATACCTACAATCCAAATTATGTATTTACGTATATATATTCACCCCAAATATATATATATATACCTCCAAAATATCACATATACTCTAAAATATTTATATGTATAACTATACTCTAAATAGGTATAGGAATACCTAAATACCTATATATTTGTATATATTTATATATACTCTACATAATATCATTTGCACTCTAATATACATATGAATATTGATATATTCACTAAAACATTACTTGTATCTCTATTCTTCAAATTGTATATATACAATTATATGCCTTAAAAAATATGTATTACCATGAATATTTAGTAGCAGTAGCAAAATAAAGGGGAGGGGGTTGTCAAATGCACTTGGGTTGGGTGGTTTGGGTTAGATTGGGTTATGTTTGGGCTAAGTGTGATCAATGGCTACAAATTTAAGTCATTTAGATCATTGATGAAATACTAGCATGAGGAAGCTCAATTGGATGGCACACAAGTGGCATATGCGTAGTAGGCTCAAAATAGGTCAAAATCATATATTGGGTCGACTAGGTTGGATCGATGTCGAGTCCCGAAATTAAATTGGAAGTCTGGTCAAATTTTACGGTAGATGGTCAAACGGCCTAAATTGACCAGAAAGTTGTGCGAAGCAAAAATGATACAAGGGAACAAGTTTGAGTGGGACATCTTATACCAAAATGAAGATAATCTTGTGATGAGAACATCGTATCGCGCACACGAGATTTTCGACACGTGTACAGGCGCAGGAAGCATCTCGGAAAAGATCCATCGTTGCTCATGTGGTTTTGAGTTTGAGTTAGTATTTTATTAGGTTTATTTTAGTCCCACATGACTTGTGGATAATTTGTTTCTTTCTTATTCACATCTTTAATCCCACATTGCCTGTGGGATAGCACTTTGCTCTTTTGTATGTCTATATATAGGTTTGCTCTTTTCATATGAGATCATCAATTAATGAATGAAAATTTGTGAGAAGAAAATTCTTGCTACTTAATTTTTTGATATTAGAGGGTGAAACCTAATCTCTCCCTCCCCCTTCCCCCTTCCTCCCTGGGCGTGTGAAACCCTAGGGTGGTCGTTCGTCGAGCGCCCTCGACCTCCTCCTCTCCCCAACCTCGCCGCCAAGCCGTCAGCCATCCGATCCAGACGGTGTCAGCAGCTCCAAGCTATTCTGCCTTCCGTCCCGGTCGTCCATCCTCCTCCCTTGGTGCAGCAGGCCTTCCGCCGTCAGGCCGCATGCCGTCAGGTCGTCCTCCTACTGTCGGTCGCAGATCCGACAACTAACATCCTTGTTCCTATCCAAAGATCTAGGTGCACCATTCCAACTTCTTTAATATTTGCGAAATCATCACTGTTAGGATAAAAAAAATCTCTTTAATATTTTCAATCATTTATGGCTGTTATCCTGCTTTGATTGTGAGGAACAAATCTGCTTGATAAAGGACATTATATTTGCTAAAGAATTGATATTAAATTTGGAACTAGAATTGAGTATAATTTATTACATTAATTTTCTAATGAATCATAAATACAAGATTTGCAAATATGACTATACTTCTTCTTAAAAAGAAAACCATTGATATCCCAACATTGAACATTAAGTCTTCTACTTAATTAGTCGTTCTTCATAGATTGTCATTGATTCTTGTTCATCCTGCTGATTTCCATAACCTGCACAACATAGAGACATAAAATAGGGTTAATCAAAACATGTATTACATCACTTTGGTATCAGAGCATGGTTTGTGCATTTAGATCATTTTGCATAAATTATTTTAAGGGCAAAACCCCTACAAGATATGGTTGGAATTTCATCACTTATCCATAGCCCACAAATCACATTGAACTAAATTTAAAATTGATTTAGACACTGGCCTTAAGGACTTCTGGTGCCAGTGCCTCGAGGTTGCCGGCCAGACGAAGCTCATTAGGTCTTTGAAGGAAGTGGTTGTGGTGTGATCTGATATCAGTAAGCCTCGTGTCACTGAAGAGGTCCATTCACTTAATCCTGGAAAGTTTAGGAGCTAATTAAAAAAAAATTGCAGTTTAGAGTTTAGTATTTCATCTCATTTTAAAAAAAATTTGCATTAACAACAGTCATTTAGGTTTTAGTAGTGCATGCCTACACGATTTGGTCTTTTATATTTATTAGACGAAACTAGTCATTCACCCCGAGAGTCAAGTAACCCTTTGCATTTGACACACGACTCAGACAGTATGGACCCTGAGTTAGTTAGAAAGTTAGATGCGTTGATGGGACATATGGGTACCATTGCTCAAGAGTGTAGGGTTACCCATGAAGCCTTAACTGAATTTCAAAAAGAAACAAATGATAGGTTCATCAGTATTGAGAGAGCACGAAGTCGTATCCCACAGGGGGATGACACAGTGAGAGTGCGTAGTCAGACAACTCATAGGAATGAGTATGACCATCAAGTTGACTACGACCAGGGGGGTTCTCACTCCCCACGACGAAACCAAAATCATCGACCACAACGATATGACCCTGACGAGCAATATTTGAGGAGTATTGACGGTAAACTCAATCCATAATACTTTTTGGATTGGCTCAAAGGTATGGACCGCTACTTTATGTGGTATATCTTAACCGAGGAGAGAAAAGTAAAATTTGCTGCTATGAGATTGACTGGCCAAGCTAGTCAATATTGGTCTAATAGAGAACACTTGAGAGAAATAAGAGGTGTGTTGCCCGTGAGGACTTGGACTGAAATGAAACAACAATTGAAGGAAAAATACCTCCCTCCCTCTTATTATTCCCGTTTATTAGATCAGTAGAACCTCTTACGCCAAGGAAACATGTCAACTAAAGAGTATGTAGCAAAATTTGACGAGTTCATGGTGAGGTGTAGCACTATCGAAAGTGAGACTCCTAAACAAATCATGTCTAGGTTTAGAACTGGTTTACGAATTGATCTAAAAAATGAGTTGTTTGCACGAGACATTGACACATTAGAGAGAGCTTATGCCCTAGTTCAAGATCTAGACGAAGTTAAGCCACATTCAAGTTTTAGGAGTCAAGATTTTCGTCAACAAGGTTCACGGTCATCAACAAATCAATACCCTAATCGAACTATTTCCAATCCACCCCAACCTAGGGTAGATAAGAAAGGCAAGAGTGTTGAGAAGGATTTCTCAAAGATTGGCCCAAACGTAAAGTGTTACAAATGTCAAGGGTATGGACATGTCGCTGCAAATTGTTCTAGACTTTTAAGATCAATTTGATTGATGAACAATTTGAAGAGGAGTCAGTACCCGGTGATGAGGGCTATGTTCATCACATTGATGAAGACGCAGAATATCTTGAGTAAGGAAATGACGCTGTCTTAGGTTACATAGGGTCTCCTACATTAGCTGTTGTTAGGTGCACCTTGTCTCAACCTAAGGTTAGCGATGACTGGAAACGACACACGATCTTTCACACCTTTACAAGGATTGGAGGTAAGAACTGCAAGGTAATTATAGATAGTGGTAGTTGCATTAATGCTATTTCCGCTTTTGTGGTATCTAAAGTGGGCCTTAAAGCTGTTCCACATCCTAGTCCTTATAAGGTGTTTTGGATCAACGGCACTGTCCTCCAAGTCCAAGAAAGGTGTCTTGTTCCACTTCAATTTGCAATCTATAAGGACAAGATTTGGTGTAATGTCTTAGAAATGGACGTAGGTCAAATAATCCTAGGGAGACCATTGTTGTACGATAATGATGTTCATATTTTCGGCCGTTCCAACATGGTAATGTTTGAGCATGATGGAAAGAAAATCAAGATTCATCCTATACAACCGAAAACTAGTGACCACAACCTAGTCCAAATAAGCAACCTAAGAGGTTGAATTTAATTGGTGCGAAAGAGATGACTCGTGAAATTACCAAAGGAACACCTATCTTTATTTTCACCGCCGGTGAAGTTCCTAAAAACCCCGACAAATTGACCCCTACCGAGATCCTTCCTGTAATGGAGGAGTTTTCTGATGTCTTTCCTGAAGACCTTCCCGATAACTTACCCCCGATGCGTGACATTCAACACGCAATTGACCTTGTACCAGGAGCAAGTTTGCCCAACTTGCCACATTATCGAATGAACCCAAATGAAAATGCGGAACTAAAAGACAAGTTGATGAGTTGCTTAGGAAAGGATTTGTACGAGAGAATTTAAGCCCTTGTGCAGTACTTGCCTTGTTGACACCCAAGAAGGATGGTACTTGGCGCATGTGTGTAGACAGTCGTGCCATCAATAAGATCACCGTTAACTATCGATTTCCGATCCCTCGGTTAGATGATATGCTAGACATGATGTCTGGAGCTACAATCTTTTCTAAGATTGATCTCAAAAGTGGCTATCATCAAATTCGCATCCGATCGGGTGATAAGTGGGAAATTGCCTTCAAGACGAAGGATGGCCTATACGAGTGGATGGTTTTGCCCTTCGGGTTGAGTAATGCTCCGAGTACATTCATACGAGTGATGACACAAGTTTTACGACCTTTCATGGGACACTTTTTGGTCGTATACTTTGACGACATCCTCATTTATAGCCAATCTCGTGAGCAACATTTGGACCATCTACGTCAAGTTTGTTCTGTCTTGAGAAAAGAGCAATTGTATGCTAATCCAAATAAGTGCACCTTTCTCACAGACAAAGTAATTTTCTTGGAATTTGTGGTCTCCTCTGAGGGAGTCTATGTTGATCCCGAGAAAATTAGGACAATCGAGGAATGGCCTGAACCCAAGAGCATACGAGATGTGAGAAGTTTTCATGGACTTGCCACATTTTATCCGAGATTTATTAAGGGGTTTAGTACTATTATGGCACCTATGACTAAATGCTTAAAAGGAGATGAATTTAAGTGGACCAAAGCTGCTGCTAGAGCTTTTAAGGAGATTAAGACAAGGATGATAGAAGCTCCTGTCATGCGCCTTCCTGACTTCTCGAAGGTGTTTGAAGTCACTTGTGACGCTTCGGGTATTGGTATAGGTGGAATTCTATCCCAAGAAAACCACCCAATTGCCTACTTTAGTGAGAAACTGAATGATACTCGATAGCGTTATTCTACTTACGATAAGGAGTTCTACACAATAATACAAGCTCTTCGATATTGGCGTCATTACTTGCTTCCACAAGAATTCGTTATCTTTTCATACCATGAAGCCCTTAAGTATATCAACTCACAAAAGAGCTTAAATTCTAGACATGGAAGATGGGTAGAGTTTCTGCAGGGTTACACTTATACCATTCGACATAAAGTGGGTGTTGAGAATAAGGCTGCTGATGCACTCAGCCGTCGATCATTTCTCCTTTCTGAAATGAGGGCTGAAGTAGTCGGTTTTGAACGAATTAAATGAGAGTATGCGTCATGTCCTGATTTTCAAGATATTTTTATCTTGTTAAACAATTACAACATTCGTGAGATGGATGATTTCATTATCCATGAAGGATATTTGTTCAAGTGTCGCAAGTTGTGTATCCCTAGCACATCTTTAAGGGATTTTCTTGTTTGGAAAATTCATGCTGGAGGTCTTGCAGGACATTTTGGGAGCAATAAGACTAATGAAGTTGTAGAACGTCGTTTCTTTTAGCCGAGCATTAAACGAGATGTTGTTAGGCTTGTTGGTCAATGTCACACTTGTCAGCTAGCAAAGCAACGAAAACAAAATACCGGTCTTTACACACCATTACCTGTCCTAGATCGCCCTTGGCAATATATTAGTATGGACTTTGTATTAGGCCTTCCTAAGATCGTTAGGAAGCATGATTCTATTTTTGTGGTTGTGGACAGATTTTCTAAAATGGCATATTTTATACCTTGTTCCAAAACCAACGATGCTTTCCGAATTGCCAAACTTTACTTTGATTGGGTTGTTCGATTACATGGATTACCTAAGACCATCGTGTCAGATAGGGACGTTAAGTTTACGAGTTACTTTTGGAAGACCCTTTGGCACAAAATGAAAACAAAACTGCACTTTTCCACGACCTTTTACCCCTAAACCGACGGTCAAACGGAAGTTGTTAATAGAAGTTTGGAAAACCTGTTGAGAACATTAGTTGGTGAAAATCTAGGAAATTGGGACCTTCATTTATCCATTGCTGAATTTGCTTATAACAACTCTGTCAATAAGTCTACCGGTGTCTGTCCAGCTGAAATAGTTTGTAGTTACAAACCGAGGCAACCCATAGATCTCATTCCTACATCTGCATCTCACAGGGTATCTGAGTTAGCATCTACATTTGCATCTCGCATCCATGATTTGCATAAAGAAATCAGCAAGCGAATTGAACAGAATAATGTCAACTATAAATTACGTGCTGATCTAAAGAGGAGGTTTAAAGAATTTAAAGTTGGTTGTGATGTAATGGTTCGGATTCGTCCAGAACGGTTTCCTCCATGAACCGTCAAGAAGTTGCATGCACGAAGTGCAGGTCCATTCAAAATTCTAAAGAAAATAATTGATAATGCTTTTATCCTCGACCTTCCAGAAGGGTTTAATTTTAGTTCTACATTTAATATTGATGACTTAGTTGAATATAAAGGTCCAGATTTTAACCCAGACAACCCACTGGTTGATGGCCTTACCCTTGAGCCTATTCTTGAGGGACCTTCTTTACCTCCACTACTAGAAATACAACCCACTGTAGCACATGATATTGAAAATATTATTGATGATCATATTATTTCTACTAGAAGTGGTGGTATTCGCAGGTACTTAGTTCGTTGGAGAGGTCGTCCTGAGTTTGAGGACACTTGGCTAGTCCGAGATGATCTATAGAGACTTGATCCAGATGTATTAGAGTACTATGAGTGTAATAGAGCCCCAGCTGCGACAGAGTCGAGCTCTCCCTTACCCGGAGAGAATGATGAGGACATCGTATCGCGCACACGAGATTTTCGACACGTGTACAGGTGCATGAAGCATTTCGGAAAAGATCCATCGTTGCTCATGTGATTTTGAGTTTGAGTTAGTATTTTATTAGGTTTATTTTAGTCCCATATGACTTGTGGAGAATTTGTTTCTTTCTTATTCACATCTTTAGTCCCACATTGCCTGTGGGATAGCACTTTGCTCTTTTGTAAGCCTATATATAGGCTTGCTCTTTTCATATGAGATCATCAATTAATGAATGAAAATTTGTGAGAAAAAAATTCTTGCTACTTAATTTTTTGAGATTAGAGTGTGAAACCTAATCTCTCCCCCTTCCCCCCTCCCCCTTCCTACCCGGGCGTGTGAAACCTTATGGTGGTCGTTCGTCGAGTGCCCTCGACCTCCTCCTCTCCCCAACCTTGCTGCCAAGCCGTCGGCCATCCGATCTAGACGGTGTCAGCAGCTCCAAGCTGTTCTGCCTCCCGTCCCGGTCGTCCATCCTCCTCCCTTGGTGTAGTAGGCCTTCCGCCGTCATGCTGCATGCCATCAGGCCGCACGCCGTCAGGCCGTCATCCTACCGTCGGTCGCAGATCCGACAACTAACATCCTTCTTTCTATCCAAAGGTCTAGGTGCACCATTCCAGCTTCTTTAATATTTACGAAATCATTACTGTTAGGATAAAAAAATCTCTTTAATATTTTCAATCATTCATGGCTGTTATCCTATTTTGATTGTGAGGAACGAATCTGCTTGATAAAGGACAATATTTGCTAAAGAACTGATATTAAATTTGGAACTAGAATTGAGTATAATTTATTACATTAATTTTCTAATGAATCATGAATACAAGATTTGCAAATATGACTGTGCTTCTCTTAAAAAGAAAACTATTGATATCTCAAGATTGAACATTAAGTCTTCTACATAATTAGTCGTTCTTCATAGATTGTCATTGATTCTCGTTCATCCTGCTGATTTCCATAACCTGCACAACATAGAGACATAAAATAGGGTTAATCAAAACATGTATTACATCAATTTGGTATCAGAGCATGGTTTGTGCATTTAGATTATTTTGCATAAATTATTTTAAGGGCAAAACCCCTACAAGATATGGTTAGGATTTCATCACCTATCCATAGCCCACAAATCACATTGAACGAAATTTAAAATTGATTTAGACATTAGCCTTAAGGACTTCTGGTGCCAGTGCCTCGGGGTTGCCAGCCAGACGGAGCTCATTAGGTCTTTGAAGGAAGCGGTTGTAGTGTGATCTGATATCAGGAAGCCTCGTGCCACTGAAGAGGTCCATTCACTTAATCCTGAAAAGTTTAGGAGCTAATTAAAAAAAATTGCATTTTAGAGTTTAGTATTTCATCTCATTTAAAAAAAAATTCATTTGCATTAACAACATTCATTTAGGTTTAAGTAGTGCATGCCTACACGATCTGGTCATTCATATTTATTAGACGAAACTAGTCATTCACCCTGAGAGTCAAGTAACCCTTTGCATTTGATACACGACTCAGCTAAGGACAGTATGGACCCCGAGTTAGTTAGAAAGTTAGATGCGTTGATGGGACAAATGGATACCATTGCTCAAGAGTGTAGGGCTACCCGTGAAGCCTTAACTGAATTTCAAAAAGAAACAAATGATAGGTTCATCAGTATTGAGAGAGCACGAAGTCGTATCCCACAGGGGGATAACACAGTGAGAGTGCGTAGTCAGACACCTCATAGGAATGAGTATGACCATCAAGTTGACTACGACCGGAGGGTTCTCACTCCGCACGCCGTCAGGCCGTCCTCCTACCGTCGGTCGCAGATCCGACAACCAACATCCTTCTTCCTATCCAAAGATCCAGGTGCACCATTCCAACTTCTTTAATATTTGCGAAATCATCACTGTTAGGATAAAAAAATCTTTTTAATATTTTCAATCATTCATGGCTGTTATCCTGCTTTGATTGTGAGGAACGAATCTACTTGATAAAGGACATTATATTTGCTAAAGAACTGATATTAAATTTGGAACTAGAATTGAGTATAATTTATTACATTAATTTTCTAATGAATCATGTATACAAGATTTGCAAATATGACTGTGCTTCTTCTTAAAAAGAAAACCATTGATATCCCAACATTGAACATTAAGTCTTCTACTTAATTTAGTCGTTCTTCTTAGATTGTCATTGATTCTCCTTCATCCTGCTGATTTCCATAACCTGCACAACATAGAGACATAAAATAGGGTTAATCAAAACATGTATTACATCATCATGTCTACTACAAAACTCATAAAAGAAGTTTTGAGTGATTGCAATCCCTGGCGCTCCAAAAATTAATGTCAAGAAAAAGAACATTTAATGATAAAAAATAATTATAATAAATTATTTATTGAAAATAATTCATTTCGAAAATTTTAAAATAAACCCTAAAATTCAGGGGGCTCACAAGATCGGCCGATAGAGAACGGACGCGAGGTCCGGATCGGTGTTAGACGACGGTTATGGGTTCCGACGATGAAGGTGCAATGCCAGCAGCAAGGTCGGCCAGCTCCAATTAGACGCAAGATGATCGAGGAAGCAATTGGTGGTCTGGCCACCGGATCTATAATTGTCTCGCCTGAGTGGGCGTTCGAAACTCGCCAGCACCGGAGGAATGTAGTCCCAGATTGAGAGGCCAGAGTCGGCGTCGGATCGAGCAGGCAGTGCAGGCATCGGACTTGCCAGGAACAGAGGTCAGATCCGGTTGAGTTGGATGTAACCGTGTCCTCGGGGTAGGACGGGGACACAAGGAGAGTGTGTCGGGATTGGGGATTGTGTATCGGTTGTGTCGTATTGGACACAATAGGGTTTTGGAGATGTTGGATCTGTTTGTGTCGGACAGAGAAATATATTGGAACTGAAAAGTTACATTTACATTTATATAGAAGCAGGAATATTACATTTACATATAAGTCTACACTTATTTAGATATCACGTAACGACACGTATATCTTAGCAGGGATCTTAATTTTCTATTCGCTTGTCAATCCTCTTTTTCCTCTTATCATCTCTCTGCCCAACGTTCAGCTTTGTGGATACTTGGGTCCCCTCCGTAATGTTCTATGGCTACTTTCCAACTATGCTGTTCTAGTAAGCATTATTTGGCAATTGACTATTTTCCTCGTACTTTAACGATTACACTCTTTTCCTCAAACTTCTTTGATGCCATCCTTTGAGATCGAATGGTTGGTAAAATCATACAAATTGGTTGAGTATGGTCAGTTCTTGGCTGGCTGGCTTGTTTTTCTTCATTTGGTCACAAGTCTTCTTGTAAAGTATTTCAAACGAGCTTCAATTGTTTTCAATCACTCTTCGCACGTCGATGTTGTTGATAAGGAGGGAGACCATGAGGGGGTCGTTGTACGTGACATGCACCTCCTTCATACCTCTCTTGTAAATGTAATTCTCATATTTCTGTCTTGGTTGACGGCCCGATAAGGTTTACCTCTTTGGTGTCCTTTCTCGGTTGCACCTCTTTGGCATGCGAATGTATTTCTTTTGCGTTATTTCCCCCTCTTGTGGGTCCTCCATTGATGGCGACAATAACTGTAATAATTGGCTCGTCTCGTACAGTCGTACTTCTACCTTAATCTCATCAACTCGGTTAGCACGTTGATTATCTCGCTCGGGAGATGCTCAATCCTCGTTGTATCGATTGTCCTTATAGTCCCTCCTGCGTTCATCTTGCCGCCTATAGAGTGTATAACATTGTCTTGGTGGTGGCGATTGTTCATGTATCAATGGTTGATCGCTGTCTGACTCCCTTCACTTGGGGTTCTTCAGGAACAACATGAGCTTTCCTTCTTTACTTTGTCGTTCAATCTCTCAGTGAAAGTCCGTGCAATCGTTCCTGTAGTGATCGTAGCCCTTATGGTACTTGTAGTATGATCTGCTGGTTGCCTTGGCCCGAAGAGGTCGAGACGACAAGGTTTTAGGATCTTAATTGATATGGAAGAACAAGGTTTGTCGGATTGATTGTTAAGAGAAGTCTGATGAAAGTATTTGGCGGCCGTAGCCCATTATCGTCCCTTGCTCGGGTTTTTTTTTCTTGTTGACTTTTTTGCAGGCAACTCCTGAGCGATGTATTCAAGGGCGAGGCTTTGTACGACAACAAAACTTCTCAGGACATGTAAGTTTACTTCATGCCCTCGCAAGCACCTTTCTTGAATGCGAGCATTGGCACATGGTCCGTAACACAATCAGTTTCGCAAAGTTCTGTATGTTCTCGTCTGGGTCAGGTGAGCGGTCATATTCGATCACTAGTGGTGCCTTAAATTTCTTTGGTACTTTGACTTCGAGAATATGACGCATTCGGACTATGTGGCCTTCATGTGCACTTCGCTCAGTAGTAGAGAACGTAACTAGAGCGGGTGGTTTGTTAAGCGCCTCTGAAGTAGCTTGTCCGGTCGGCATCTGACTGGTGTAAATGCCTTACGGTGCCAAGTCATTTGTAAAGTGGGTTAGGTTAAACGGTCGGAGCCAGTGGTGCGGAAGTGGTTCTATGGAATGGGTCGGCTTAAAGTCCTCCAAAGCCTCAAGGTGTTGATGCAAGCTTACCATTCGACGGATAGTCGCGAAGTTTGGTCTAGCTTCAGCTGGGCATGGCGACAGTAGGATGGCTCCCACATAAATCAATTGAGGCTGAAGGAAAAAACTGGCATCATTCAAAGATCCCTCTAGGTACATGTCCTGATGTTGGGTGGTAGAGAGGGTTAGTATGGACACTCAGCCCTATCAAACTTGTACCGGTAGATGTGGTGGAGAGGAAATTTATGACATGTTGTGGCATTGGGTGTCACGTTCTGATTCCGAAGAATCGATAGTCGTCTCCTGGACGTGATGTCGTGCGAACCTAAGTTGCGCTCGCATAAGGCATAGTCATAAGGTTATCCGAAACACATCTAATAGAGTACGCAGAGAACATGAACAACACATTTGAAACAGAAGGAACATTTCTTTTCATTGATAATAAACATCATTTATAAGACTCTATTACAATAGTTGTCGCACGGGCTTACAACTTGACTTGACTTACAAAATAAGCGCTGATGAGATAGTCGTTCCATACATTACATTCCCTTTTATACAACAAAAATATTTGAAACACATGCTATCGTGTGGAGTCGAACCATCTTTCTTTGGACTGAAATGCGGAGTCTTCAAAATGATTGAAACGAGCCTTCGGCACACGGACGAGACTTCAAAACAAGCTAGCGTCGCCTTCAGCTAAGTGACACATCCTTGTTGATTCGGAGCACCTGCGGAGAGCGAGGATCAGTACATTGCCGCGTACTGGTGGGTGATTGATTAAATTCTATGTTCTCATTTGGTTCAAGAAGTTGTATGATATAATTGGTGATCTTTCTAGCCATCCTAGTAAATTTCATGAAAAAACTCAGTAGGTATAAGCAATGTAAACTACCATGAAACTTACCCATGGCAGAGCGTGGTTGCAGCATGAACTTACCATGTTCTTCCCTATTAATTGTTATCATAGTTAACATGAATTACATGTGTTTTATGTGAATGTTACTGGCAAGTCTAGCCATCCTGGACATTATAGCTTGGTTTAGACAGCGACCCTTGTGCACACGTGCTAACACCCAGCACAACTATTCAGGTTCCTCCTAGGCCGAATCGGTCCCGTGGCCCCCGGGATACCGTTCGAGGAACCTAACCCTTGTGCACAAGTTGTCGATGACCGTGCAAGACTACGTTACTTACTCGAGCATGGTCTACAAACATCGTGAGACTTAACCCATTTCAATATATCCCGCCTTACTATTGTGACATTTATTCATAGCATCAATATTTATGTAACACAGTTCTTTGGCATATATGTAAAGGCAAGCATGTAATGGTTTTACGAATTATGTATGTAAGTACAACACTTCTATGAAAATAAGCCTTTGCGTCCGTGCATCTACTGCTAACATTTCATTCGCATTTATAGCATCGATTGGTTTGAGACAAGAAGGTCAAAAGGGAAAGAAGGGTCAGTCACTTACCTTGATTTACTTGAGGTGAGAGGAAAATGTTGGTTGTGCTAGACGGCACCTACGTAATCACCTGAAATCGAATAAGCAACATATCAGCACTCTACTCTTCTATTCCGAGTTCGATATAAAATGCGAAGTTCGAAGAATGCAAGCAATGAAATTCATCGAAAATATTCACGAAAACATATTCAGAAAGCCAAAGCAAAAGAAGCAAGTGTGACATGAAAAACAGAGCAACGAGAGCTCTTTTCCGACTCAGTTGCAGAGTCCATCCTCAAGGCGCATACTGCTGAATATAGGACTTGATTCTGAAGAATCCATTCCATAACGAGGAAAGGATCTTGATTCAACGGTCCCGACCAATCGATAGCGACAATATTTCATAACCGCGTTCCCCACGTCGCAACGGAGAACGGGGTAGGGTGTTGGGACGGGACACTACATCATAACCAACTACGAAAATGTTTCGTCCTCGAAACATAAGAATATAACCTACCTCTAAGAAAATAATGAAGAAAACTTCTTCATCTCTGACTCGACTTCCCAAGTCGACTCCTCGACCGAATGGTTCCTCCAGAGCACGCGAACAAGAGGGATCACACGATTTCGAAACAATTTATCTTTATACTCCAAGACTTAGACCGGTTCCTTCACATACGATAAGTCTGCCTTCAGATTCAGCTGACCAAAATCTACCACGTGGCTCGTATCGTGTACGTACTTTCGCAACTGAGATACAAAGAAGACATCATGTACATCCGACAGTGCTGACGACAATGTCATCTGATAAGCTACTGGGGCGATTCGCTTGAGTATCTCAAAGGGACACAAATCTTGGACTCAACTTGCCTTTAGCTCCGAACCCGGTGATTCCTCGCATGGGCGTTACCTTCAGAAACACGTGATCGTTGTAGAGAGAAATAGTGTATGATTTATTAATGAAGTGGAGTTACATATAAATAGGAGAGGCTAACCCTTCTCCCTTTTGTTCTAGGCAATGTGGGACTAAAGTCCACTACTATTATTATTAATATACTCAACACCCTCCCTCAAGCTGGAGCATAGATGTCAATCATGTCCAGCTTGTTACATAGAAATTGAACCCGAGGACCCAAAAGAGCCTTTGTGAAGATATCAGCTATCTGATCACCGGTCCTCACATGGTGAAATTTTATTATCCCTTTTGTGTACTCATCACGGACAAAGTGGATGTTGATTTCAATATGCTTCGTCCTTTCATGAAATACATGATTGGTAGCAATATGGATAGCATACTGATTATCACACCACATATCTGCTGTGTTCGATCATGCTTCTTCTCCCAATTCTTGTAAAAGATGTTTCATATATAACACCTATGCTGTGCCATGAGCAATGACTTGATATTCTGCTTCTGAACTTGATCGGGCTATTACATTCTGCTTCTTGCTCTTCCACAATACCAAAGTTTCCGCCAATGAATATCGAGTAGCCAGATGTAGACCGTCTATCTGTCAGACTTGCACCCCAGTCAGCATCAGTAAAGCATTCAACACGAGTGTGTCCATGATTTTCCATTCGAATTCCTTTTCCTGAATTCTTGACTAGATAGCACGAGATTCTGAGAATTGGTTGCCAGTGTAGAACTCTTGGAGAAGCCATGAATCTACTTGCAACACTAACTACGAAAGAGATGTCCGGACGAGTCATGACTGCCAGGTAGTTGAGTTTTTTTAACTACTCGTCGATACTGATCTGGATTGGTCATCAGGACCCCCTCGTCTGGAAGTAACTTAGCCCCTGGATCCATAGGTAAGCTTGCTCCCTTAGCTTGCATCATTCCTCCATCATTCAGTATGCCCAGTATATACTTCCTTTGAGACATTACAATGTCCCGCTTACTCCGTGTGACCTCAATGTCCAAGAAATAGTTCAATCATATCCTTGGTTTGAAATTGTTCTTCCAGAAACTTCTTGAGGCCTGCAATATCCTGGTTGTCGTCTCCTGTAATTACAATATCGTCAATATAGACACCCAGTAGTATCCTCCCAGCTGATGTCTGTCGGTAGAATACTAAATGATCCTTCTTTGATTGACACATGCCGAACTGAGTAACAACATGTCTAAATCGACCAAACCACGCACGAGGTGATTGTTTTAGACCATAGAGAGCCTTCCGCAGATGACATACTTTACCCTCCCTTGCAACGAATCCGGGAGGTTGCATTACATATAGTTCTTCATCAAGATTCCCGAGGAGGAAAGCGTTCTTGATATCCAGCTGGAGTAATAGCCAGTCATAGCGAACAACCAATGCCAAAAGTACACGAACAGACGTCATTCTGGCAACTGGAGAGAAGGTCTCAAAATAATCCTCACCATGTCTGAGAATATCCTTTCGCTACCAGACGAGCTTTTAGGCGATCAATAGAGCCATCTGGTTTCACCTTGATCGTGAATACCCATTTGCAATCTACTGCCTGTTTACCGGATGGTAAATCGACCAAGTCCCAAGTATGGTTTTTCTGGAGAGCTTTCATCTTCTCGTTCATAGCAGCACGCCAACAGGAATGTTTGAGACCCTCCTTAGCATTTTTGGGAATCTGAATCCCATCAATAGTAGACACCATAGACTGAGTGTGACTTGTAAGTCCTTTGTAGTTGTCAACATACAAGGGATGATTACGACATGCACGGCGAAGACGAGCTGCAGGCGGAGAAGGCGGGGTTGCTGGTGGAATAGGTGGAGACGAATTAGTAGAGCCAGAGGAGGATGACTCTGTAGGCATCATTGGCGATGTTTGTACTGGTGACGTCAACACAGACTGAATTGGTGTCTCCGGACCATAGGACCTGGAAACTGGCTCAGTAAGGGAGGGCACCCGTACGGGTGGCTGTTGTGTTTGATTAGGAAATATCAAGAAATCATCTTCTGGATAAACTTGGGAAACCGGATCCGTTGTTTGTGGAAGTGGAGGAAATTCGTTTCAACAAAGGTAACATCCTGAGTAAAAAAAAAATCTTTTTAAGGCAGGAAAAAACATCGATACCCTTTCTGATCTTTAGGATACCCAAGAAAAATACATTGTATTGCCTTAGGATCTACTTTAGAAAAAGCCGGTCGGGTATTCCGAACATAGCATAAGCAACATAGCATAAGCAGCCACAAATTTTGAGAGGCAGATAAAATGACTCACGTCCTGGATATAGCCTAGAAAAAGGGAGTATTACCATTGAAGGCTGATGGTGGCATGCGATTAATAAGATAACAAGCGGTAAGAACCGCATCAGACCAAAATCTTTTTGGAGTACGTGCATGAAACATGAGAGCACGCGTTGTTTCCAAAAGATGACAATTTTTTGCGCTCAGTCATACCATTCTGTTGTGGTGTGTACGGACAAGAAGTTTGGTGAATAATGCCATTGCGGGCCAGATGACTATTAAGCTCTTGAGTTAAATACTCACGACCATTGCCATCCGAAATATTTTAATTACACCAAATGTGAAATAATTCGGGAACGATTTTTCATCAGATAAACAAAAGTGACACGCGATAATCATCAACAAATGTAACAACGTATTGAAAACCTTTTATTGATTCAACCGGACATGGTCCCCATACATCAGAATGCACCAACTCGAAAAGAGCGGATGCAATTTTATTATGACTCATCGGATAGGGAACCCGGTGATGCTTAGCCAAATTACACGACTCACAATGAAAGGAAGCAGGAATATCTAAAGAATGATACATTTTCTGGAGAGTTTGGATAGATGGATGTCCTAACTGACAATGTAACTCGAAAGAACCGAGTTTTACGCCGACACAGATAACAGAAGAAGGTACGTCAAACAGATACAAGCCTCCAGCCACATATCCCTTACCAATAGTCTTTCAAGTTTTCAGGTCCTGAAAAACACAACCATCAGGAAAAAAATGTTACCGAGCAGTGCAGTTCACGAGTAATTTGACTAATTGAAATTGTACTGAAATGGGTTCCAAGGTGTAAGCAATACAGAATTTGAGCGTCAGTCCGGAAGAAAGACTGGCCCTTCAACGTACTCGGACTGTCAGGGAACCGCTATTGGCAACAGTAATGCCAGAAACACGACGAACATGGACATAATTATGTATCATACCTGCGTCGCCAGTCCTGTGAGCAGACGCTCCAGAGTCAATTATCCACTACTTTGGCTTGACTATATATGCTGCTGAGTATCCGGCTGTGTATCCAGACGTGGAAGCGTCACAACGACGTTGAGCCTGAAAATCAAGGAACTCTGTATATGAATCTGATGTCAGTTGAGACACCATCATCAGGAGCATCAGTTGTGATATTAGCAACATGTAGATTTAGTGCATTGTCTGTAGAAATAGCCAAGCTGACCACCATTAAAGCATGTGCGTGGTCGTCCTCCATTGTGACCACCATTACCACGACTAGTATTGCGGCCACCACGTCGTCTACCACTACCACCACGAATGCCTGTAGGAGCAACACCAAGAGCAGAGCGATCAGCAGGTGCATCACTCGGAGTGGTTTCTACGACTTTTGCTGCTCGAAGGACACGATAATGTGTGCTTCCATTAAAGATGAAACTTCAGATCCAGCAATAACTTGAGAACGCACAGAGTCCGCATCATGACGTAGAGAGGCAAGATATGCCATAACATAAAGTTGTTCACGTTGAGCCCTAAGTTCATTGATATCTGTTGTTAGGGGCAATATACGATCAACCTCATTAGACATAGTCTTAAATGTCTTGAAGTGATCTTTATGAGATTTGTCTCCCTGATTTGTTCTGTATATGCCAACGATGGAGTCATAAATGCGAGAAAAATCGTGTTTGCCATCAAACACCGTTGCTAGGACCGTCCATAATTCCTTAACGGAGTCTGTATTATGAACCATGTCTTCCGCCGATGGTTCCATGGAGTTCATCAACTGTGTAAACAACCGACTATCATCTATCTTTCATTGCTCAAAGATGGGATCAGTCTTTACGGAGGGGGTTGTCAGTCAAATATTTGGATGACCCCATCCATAGAAGTGTCTTCTCGACCTTCTTATGCCATGTCGAGTATCCCTCTGGTCTGTCCAATTTTCGATCGACAAGTCGAATTGAGAAAATCGTTGTACTAGTGTCCATTGGTTCCGCCATTGCGTTTCCAATGCTAGTACCAATATCACTGGCATGCGTCCCAGTGCTATCCATCCTTCAGATATCGGTTCCAAGTGTCGAAAAAAATGCCAGTCACAACAATATCCACAGTAGAGATGTAGATGAAACAAGTCAGGATAGAGAGGATACTCTCGAGACAGATCCTGATGTCAAGATCAAGCAAGGAAACGAAGAATCATGCAAGACGACCATAATGTCTGCTCTTTGTTAGCCTTTCCGAAGCCAATCGTTGGGGAGTCAAAGTTTCCAACATGGTTGCTCTGAAATGTCTAAGTCAATAGCCAACTTTGAGAGTCAGAGGTTCTTGTAAACAACTACGTTATTTATCCTCGAAGATTCCCAAGTGAATTTAGGACAGTTTCCAACTTGGTTGTTCTGTGAATCCCAAAGATCAATATTGGAAAGTCAGAGTTTCCAACTTGGTTGCTCTGAAAAGTCCTTTTTTTTAAACTTAGGGTTTGGATGGGAGTGGGTGGTGGCTAGGGTTAGGGTTTACACCCATGTGGAGAGGGGGGTGCTGGAGTAGATGGGGAGTTGCCAAAGGGGGAGGTCGCCGGAGGGGGGGGGGAGCCGGGGGGGGGCGCAGCAGCAGTAGACCGGGGGGAGGTCACTGGACGGGGGTGAATGCCGGGAGCAGCAGCGGCATCAGTGCTGGTGGGGGGGGGCAGCAGTGGAGGCGAGGCAATGGATTAGGGTTAGGGTTTTTTTGTGGTAAGGGGTGGATGGATTATGGCTCTCATACCATGTAGAAAGGAATAATGGATGATTTATTAATAAAGGAGAGTTACATATAAATAGGAGATGCTAACCCTTCTTTCTTTTGTTCTAGGCAATGTGGCACTAAAGCCCACTACTATTATTTTTAATATACTCAACAATCGCCTTCCAGGAACTCGAGAGATCGTCGATGGGTGTCGGCATACCTTTTCTGTTGACTCTGTGCAATTTTTAGTCTTTGACTTTCTGCACGGTCTGTTCCACTAGTTCCAGTCCAAGAATCTGTCGCTCCTCGACTTCATCCTAGCAAATGTGTGATCTGTACTTCCGTCCGTACACGGCTTCGTACAACGCCATCTGAATGCTGGACTGGTAGATATTGTTGTATGCAAATTCCGCTAGCTGTAGATGAACGTCCTAGCTTGACTTCAAGTCTATCGCACATAGCCGTAGCATGTCTTCGAGAATTTGATTCACCCATTTTGTTTGGCCGTCGGTTTGAGGATGGTAAACAATGCTAAACTTCAACTTAGTCCCCAAGGCCGATTGAAGGCTACTCTAGAAGCGCGACAAGAATTGTTCATCCCGATCTGAGACGAAGGATCTGGAATTCCGTACAGTCGCACTACTTCATCAAGATAAATCTGGACCAGGCGATCGACGCTCCAAGTGACTTTGATGGCGATGAAATGCACTGACTTGGTTAGTCGATCGACGATGACCCGTACGACATCGTTCCCTTTTGGCGTCTTCGGCAAACCAATAATGAAATCCATGCAGATATGCTCCTACTTCCACTCTGGAATGGCAAGGTTATGCATTTTCGTGCTCGGTCTATGGTGCTCAGCTTTCACTTGCTGACAGGCCATGCATTGCGACACGTAGAGTGCTACATCTCTCTTCATCCCGTGCCATCAGAATGTTGCACGGAGGTCCTTGTACATCTTTGTGCTACCTGGATGCAAGGAATATTTCACATAGTGCGCCTCCAACAATATCTCCTTTTGAAGTTCTGTGTCATCCGGAACACAGCCTAACTTTCAGCCGTAGCACGCCGGTCTCATCTTCCGCAAAGTCGGTCACCGCCATTGAAATTAGCTCTCGTATCTTCTTCAGGTACGGGTCGTCCTTCTGAACGGTCTTGATCTTTTTCCGCAAGCTCGACTCTAGCTGTAGTTGCGCCAACTGCACTCCCTTGAATCAAACCCGGAGGCCGATGCCCATGTCTTCTAGGTCCCGTAGTAGCCTGCTGTTGACGGATAGCGAAGCAATGTATTTTCGGCTCAGAGCGTCTGCCACAACATTTTCTTTGTCCGTCGTGTAGTTAATCGTTAAGTCATAGTCCTTGATTAGTTTTAGCCAACGCCTTTACCGTAAGTTCAGCTCTTTCTGGGTGAAGAGATACTTGAGGCTTTTGTGATCGGTGTAGATGCTGCACGCCAGGCCATAAAAGTAGTGTCGTCACAATTTTAATGCGAACTCAATTATCGCTAACTCCAAGTCATGCGTAGGATAGTGCTTCTCGTGCGGCTTCAATTGTCTTGAGACGAAAGATATCACCTTGTCTCGCTGCATGAGCACACATCCCAAGCCCTGGTCTGAAGCATCGTTGAAAATTTAAAAACCCTCTACCCATCCGGAAGTGCGAGTATATGGGCCGAAACGAGCCGCTGCTTCAGTTCCTGGAAGGTAGCTTCACAGTCGTCCGACCACTCATACGCAACTCCCTTTTGAGTGAGACGAGTCAAGGGCGATGCAATCTTCGCAAAATCTTTCACGAATCGTCTGTAGTATCCCGCCAAGCCAAGAAAGCTTCGAATCTCACTAGCTGACGCAGGTCGCTTCCAATCAATAACGGCTTCGACTTTCTTCGAATCAACTGCAATGCCTTCTGCGGAAATGATGTGCCCAAGGAATGACACGCTGCTCAGCCAGATTATACACTTGCTCTGCTTTGCATGCAACTGATCTATCGAAAAGTCTGGAGTACGGTCCGCAGATGTTCTGCGTGTTGCGCTTTGTCCTTCGAGTAGACGAGAATGTCGTCGATGAAAACTACTACGAATTTGTCGAGGAAGGGTCGAAACACCCGATTCATTAGATCCATGAAGGCAGCAGATGCGTTTGTCAAGCCGAACGGCATTTCCAGGAACTCATAATGGCCGTATCGAGTGCGGAAGACTGACTTCGACACGTCGTCGGCTTGACCTTGAGTTGATGGTAACCCGAGCAAAGATCAATCTTCGAAAACACCGAGGCGCCTTGTAGCTGATTGAATAAGTCGTCTATGCGGGGCAGTGGATATTTGTTCCAGATGGTGACTTTGTTCAGCTCTCGGTAGTTAATGCACAGACGCATCTCGGTAGTGCACAGACGCATCGACCCATCTTTCTTCTTAACGAACAACATGGACGCTCCCCATGGCGAAACACTAGGCCAGATGAATTCCTTGTCGAGCAATTCTTGCAACTGGATCTTGAGTTCCTTCAGTTCTGCAGGAGCCATTCTGTGCGGAGCCTTAAAAATTGGTCTGGTATCAGAAATGTATTGATGGTGAGTTCGATATCTCGATCGGGTGGCATACCGGGTATCTCGTCCGGAAACACGTTGGAAAATTCTGCCACACCATAGATTTGACCCCCGTTTGCACCATCCTGTCTCGTGTCGCGGACGAACGCCAAGTATCCTTAACAGCTGGAATGCAACATTCTCTGAGCAGAAATTGCCGAGATCACCATGTATGTTGCTTACGCTTCACCACACAGTAGCAGAGTTCGGTCTCTCCAGGCAGGCGGAAGGTGACCTTTTATACGCAATCAATGGTGGCATAATAAGCTCCGAGCCAATCCATTCCTAGTATGATGTCGTAGTCCTTAATATCTTGAACTATCGCATCACGATACACCTTTTTACCTCCAATACAAACGATTCCGTCTCTGCAGCCTGAGTTTGCAAGTAGTTGCATGTCCGACGGTATGCTAGCACTAAGGTTAAGGACTAGCGGGGTTATAGAAAATTTGTGTTTCTCAGCAAAATTCGTCGAAATAAAACTATATGTGGCGCCAGAATCAAACAGTACACGTGCATGCTTATTATTGAAAAACAGTATACCTGTCACGACTGTATCTGAGACAAACGTCTCATCTAGAGTCATGTCGTAGACGCGCTCTTAGGCATTAGGACGACGATCTTGACCATTCGGTAGTGCGGGCTTAGGAGCTCGAGGTGCTGGACCTCGATTTTGTTGGTGTTGATGTTGAGGGACGTTTGGTCTTCGCTGGCAGTCTCTTCGCTAGTCCTCCCAGATGAACTTCACAGTCGTTTGTGTGATGATGTCCGCTGCTACCGTACCTGGTGCAGCAAGACTCCGAGTTCTGCCCGTGGTAGCCGCAATTATTTGGACGCTTTGGAGCGTTGTTGCCTCCCGCATAGCTAGGGCGTTTGTGATTTGAGTGCACAGCGTCAGCAGCGGCTGGAGGATATTGACACTCAAGGCAGCGAGCGTGATTCAGAGACTCGCCTACGGTCTTGTATTTTGGTACCGACACGTGGGCATAGATAGGGGGCCGCAGACCCACTTCGAATCTTCGAACGAGAATCTCCTCTGTAAACAGAAACGCACCAGCAAATTTGGACTATTTGTTGAACTCTACCGCATACTATTGCACTGTCATATTCCCTTGCGTCAACTGCATGAATTCATTCTCCTTCTCTTGACGAACAGCTGAGGGAAGGTACTTGACTTCGAAGGCTTTGCGTAACGTGGCCCAAGAGATCGGCACAGAGTTGTTGTCGCGTCGGATCGCTCGTTTATGCACGGTCCACCAGTTGTGCGCGTTCAAACATAGTTGAAGTTGTGCGCAGGCGACTTGCTTAAATTCTTCAATGCCGAGGAGCTCGAAGTGGTCTTCCAGCTCTTCCAACCAGTCGATCGCCATAGAAGGGCCTTCGGTACCACTGAAGGATGTGTGACACGGTTTCTTGAATTCTGACACCTTAAAGTTTTTCGGTGCTGCAGGTTGGGGCAGGGGCTCCTCTGGATCGACTTCGATGGGAGCATGCGTTGTGACGGAGTTGCTATTAGCCACAACTGTTTGGACGATCTGTTGAAGAGTATCAAGCTGCTTTTGTTGCATCTTGAATTGCGCCTCGAACATGGTTTCGAATTGGGCCTGTCGTGCCTCCGTTTGTCGATGCTGGTTTTCGATTTGTTTTTGCTATGTCTCCATCATGTGCAACATCCTATCTATGGCGTTGGCGAAAATTTTGGCCCTCGAACTACTCGAGTACTCGAAGTGCTCGTCTTGTTCTCGGCCGCGACTTTTCCAAATTCTGAAAATAGAAGGCAACTCATATTAGTCTTAGAAAATATTACAGACTCATTGTATAGAACAACTCATCTTATCGTCACGAGGTCAAGGGTTCGAGACTCAGGACGGAAGTCCAAAGGACGTAAATGCGGAGTCTTCAAAAGAATTGGAACGAGCCTTCGGCACATGGACGAGGATTCAAAACAAGCTAGCGCCGCCTTCAGCTAAGTGGCACGTCCTTGTTGATTCGGCACCTGTGAGAGTGAGGATCAGTACAATGTCGTGTACTGGTGGGGACTAATTAAATTCCATGCTCTCATTTGGTTCAAGAAGTTGTATGATATAATTGGTGATCTTTCTAGCCATCCTAGTAAATTTCATGAAAAAACTCAATAGGCGTAAGCAATGCAAACTACCATGAAACTTACCCTTTGCAGCATAAACTTACCATGTTCTTCCCTGTTAATTGTTATCATAGCTAACAGAAATTACATGTGTTTTATGTGACGGTCACTGGCAAGTCTAGCCATTCTTGGACGTTATAGCTTGGTTTAGACGACGACCCTTCCAGCGCGGTTGCGAACCCGTTGGAAGTTTTCCGAATGACCCCAGCTAACGCCCAGCACAACTATCCAAGTTCCTCCTCGGCGAATCAGTCCCGTGGCCCCCGGATATCGTTCGAGGAACCTAACCCTTGTGTACAAGTTGTCCATAACTGTGCAAGACTAAGTTACTCAAGCATGGTCTACAAACATCGTGAGACTTTACCTATTTCAATGTGTCCCGACTTACTATTGTGACATTTATTCATAGCATCAATATTTATGTAACACAGATCTATGGCATATATGTAAAGGCAAGCATGTGATGGTTCTACGAATTATATAGGCAAGTACAACAGTTCTATGAAAATAAGCCTTTGTGTCCGTACATCTACGGCTAACATTTTATTCGCATTTATAGCATCGATTGGTTTGAGACAAGAAGGGCAAAAGGGAAAGAAGGGTCAGTCACTCAACTTGATTTACTTTAGGCGAGAGGGAAATGTTGGTTGTGCTAGATAGCGCCTACTCGAACATCTGAAATCGCATAAGCAACATATTAGCACTCTACCCTTCTATTCCGAGTTCGATATAAAATGCGAACTTCGAAGAAAGCAAGCAATGAAATCTATCGAAAACATTCACGAAAATGTATTCAGAAAACCAAGCTAAAGAAGCAAGTGCGACATGAAAAACAGAGCAACGAGAGTTTTCTCCCTACTCAGCCGCAGAGTCCATCCTCGAGGCACAACCCACTGAATATGGGACTTGATTCAGAAGAAGTCATTCCATAACGAGAAATAGATCTTGATTCAACCGGTCTCGACCAATCGATAGCGACACTGTTTCATAACCGCGTTCCCCGCGTCATAAGGAGAACGGGATAGGGTGTTGGGACGGGACACTACATCGGGTTCGACGAGAGCATGGTGGTGGTGAGCATCTACTGTGGTGGTGGTGAGCATCTACTGTAGCAGTTGTGGGTTGGCCAATACTACTTGGTGACATAGTCTCGTATGCCTTGCGGAATCTCGCACACTTATTGGTTTGAACGTTTTTAGGTTCGACTTGCTCCAGGCAGCCGACAAAGTTGCCTACGTGTGGGGACCTGTGCGAGGTCTCCCCGATCAATTTATTCTTGAATCTTGACGGATCGTTCAGTCGTAGAAGCGGTAGGACAATCGTCGTGCTCGTTTCTCCATGGGCTGCATGGTCATGCTAGCTAGAAAACATAGTTTATACCATGGTGATCGGGTGTAGGAGTTTGAGGTTCCTACAGATGGCGCCAAACTGATGCTACTTTGCATCGATCGGTAAATAAGCTTATTCTTCTTGGAAGAATGCTCGGCCTGCCTGCACGATCAGTTCTTCTATGTATCTTGGGACTAGAGGAACCTCGTCCTTCTGAGGCTCCTTCGGTCTTGCATAAAGGCGTACGTAACAATCTGGCGGGATGCTCGGTCGGGCATCCCTCCGATGACTAAGTAACTAATCTAGTGACGCTTAATAGGAAAAGAAAATAAATAAGATTGTACTTACCTTCCCCACTTGGAGTCGAAGTATTTATGAGTGAATGAAGTGAGATGAAATTATCATTCTGCTGCTGGGCACTTTACAATTGTCAAAAGGTATGCGGGCCCTGGGTATCGGTGTTCAGATCTTGTGGACTGGGCCGGGGCATACCTTCTCAATAAGCATCCTCTACCCTTTTATATGAAATCAGGTTGCAGGGATACCGATGTGAGGCAACACAACAATGATACAGGGACACAAACAAGACACCTATTATGGTGTGTTCTAGTGTATTTTGGAGTGTCAAAGATGTGTCCAATAAGTATCCGATACGTGTCCATGTTTTCTAGACTTAAAATAGGATATTGAACGTTGGAGGATGATAAAACATGATGATGTATTTTATTTTCTCTATTCTTTTCTTATCTCATCCTTATCAAAGATGTAGGATCTTTCCTTCGCTAGTGTTTCTCTCTTCTCAATTACATATTTTTTTTCCTCTCAGATTCTTTCCTTTCAACAATAATAATTAGTAAAATGATTATAAACTTTAGTAAAAAAAAAAAATCAAAATATTAATATGATTTTTTTCATATGTATATTTAATACGCCAATTGTACAAAATATGAGCTAACTAGTGTGAACAAGATTTCAAAATCTAATATTGACTGGGATTTTGTAATCCAAGTGACAATCATGGGATTAGAAAATAATGTGTAAAAAAATACTTTGGAATGCAAATCCAAACTCAAGGTTCTAAATAGTTGTAGACGGTGTGCGGCGGAGAGGGTCCGTTTGCCGCTTGGTACATTTTGGACTTTTTTTTAATACTATTTTACCATTATTTATTTTTTATAATATGCATATTTTAAGGTTGTTTTATGCTTAACTACGTTGTATAATAAAGATTTATGAAGTTTCAGTCTTTTAAAAGTGAACTGTAGGTTCATAATGCTTGCAAAATTGTTTTGCCAAAATATCTTGTCCGGTATTGTTCCGCCTAGGCGTTTGCTTATGTCGTATCACCTCGTACGCCACCAAACCTTCGTTGGCTGCCTACTCCGCCGCCAACCGCAAAAACGGCGCGGAGAGTGGCCGCATCGCGCCTAGGTGCCGTCTAGGTGTCCGTCTCGACCGCCATTTAGAATACTGTCCAAACTATATCGTGAAATGCATGTTGACTAACCCCTCCCTCCTCGTATATACAAAAATTCTATTTCCTCGTGTACAACTACAAAACATGAAAAATATACGTAAAGAAGTATGAATGCAAATTCATCTTACTGACAGAAAGAAGGTTATGCGACCTTGCTATCTAGTTTGAGAGAGAGAAGGTTGTGAGACCTTGCTATCTGGGAAGAACTCATACTATTGAGTCTCCATTGGTTGTTTTAAAATTGTTCCTAATGAAGTTTGAGTCTCCATTGGTTGTTTCAAAATTGTTCCTAGTGAGACAATGGTTAATTAACGGGAAGTAATCTGGGAAGAACTCTATTGATCTGTATATGTGTTAGCATTTTCTGGCGATAGATTAAAATAATAAAGATTGTTCAAATTTAAGATCCGTAAAAATCTCATAATTGGTTATTTGAAAGCCCATCCGATTTGATCAGCCCCTACGTTGCATAGTCCGAATACTCAGTTTTTTCTTTTAAATCTGTTGATTCAGCATGAAGTATGTTCATGTTTCAGGTATTTACATAGTGGATATGGCTCTTCATCAGTTTTGTGTACTGGTGGTTTCATATTTAATTCCTGTACATTGTCAACAACCGAGTAAAACAAACTTGTTAAACATGTTTATGATGATTTCCTCTTAATAACATGTTCATCTCGTATTAACCTGGATTGAACAGACAGCCATCAGAGTTTGATCATTGTTTCTATGTTTGTCATTTGCAGAACCTTCTTTGCCAGCATTTTGAGCTTGATAGACGGCTTATAGAACATATCTCTAGGAAATAGCAGCTTCAGATTTTGCTACCTGCTACCTGTATTATTGTGCGAGATAATCTATAATACTTATTTATCAATTTACGGTCATAATGCAGTTTTGTAGTTACTTCGTGGCTAATATATTGTAAAAACTTATGTTATCATTGTAAGGTTACATCAAATGACTCCGGTAACAATTTTCTCGAAAACAGCAATTAATTGATAATTACTGTTGTACTGCTTAATTCAATTTGCAGTACGATGCTACTCTTTCAGCCCTCAAGATTTTAGATATAAAATTGGAGCAACCAATCATGATCAAGTAATTCAGCTTCAATGATTAGGTGTAAAAAAGAAAAAAGAAAAAAGAAAAAAGAAAAAAGAAAAAAGAAAAAAGAAACTTGATCTGGATAGGACATTTTATTCTGTTCAACAAATTTTGATCCCGTTCAAAATATGTATATGATACTTATATTTTTTAGGTTTATATACCTACTATACATATAGAATGATGACATCTTCGATGGGAATAGCCGATTCTTATAGCGTTAGAGTTTCGACCGATTCTTAATCTGATGATGTCTTCGATGGGTATCTGAAGATTCTTAGAGTTTCAATGACCACAAAAGGGAGAATGAAGAACCGAAGAGGGGTATTTTCATTCTTAGGTTTCCTTGAACTTACTTGGCTTCTTGGGGTTGTTGGGAAAGTGTGGTATTTTTTGTGCTGTGAAGTTAGTCTCAAATCAGATCTTGTAAGAGTTGGGGAGAGAACTCCTGTAGAGACTTTAATATTGACATTCATATAGTGGATCCCTTCATCTTCCAGTGGAAGTAGGTATTCTTATAGAGTTTCTGTTAGGACGTCCTAACTGACCTGCCATTGCTGTCGTTCGAGTGTAGTTGGCCATTAATCCTGAAGAAAACGTTGCATTAGACAAAGAAGAAGACTAGAAATTGGGAATTGTAACTAGGGTTTATTTCATTGATATAAACGGAAAGGAAATTCCAAGGACAAATTGTAAATGCACAATGTAAAGGAAAACATAGAAAACAAGGAATTAAGATTCAACTTTCTGATACTGAGCTGCTCTCTCTCCCCTCCCTTATATAGCACGAAATTACAATTACTAATTCAGTTATTTAGAGCTAACTAACTTGGCCAGCTAATTAATTGTTGGTTGAGCTGGTGGTAGTGACTGATTGGTGGATAGTAACTGACCTGGAGGTGGGTAGTTGCTGACCTGGAATGACAAGTCGTCAGTTACTAATACTTCATCAATAAGGAGAGGGTAAAAGCCTCTGATACTCTTCAAAACCCCATTTTGATACTGAACACTGAAGTGAACACTGAAATAAACTGGACTGAGCATTCCGTGATGGATCCCTATCATTTCCTTCCCCTTAAATTGACCTCAAGGTCAAAAAAGGAATACATTGATCCTGGATCCCATACGGTTATCACCAGTTCTTCTAACACACTTTTGATGACATGAATACTTGAGGTAACTATCTTCTTCTATATCAAGTTTGAACATATTCACAAGAACCCAATTATTAGAAAAGAGAGAGAGAGAGAGTTTCTCCTCCAACCCTTTCAAATAATCTGAGATATAAGCCTTCTCATCTTTATATTTCAAGAAAGGATCATTCAGAGTAGTTGATCCATATTTCTCAAACATGCTAGAAACCATGAATTCTTTATCTAGTGTGCTAGTAAGGTTATGTGCCAATCTTTGAAGCAAACGACAGCAACAGCAAATGTGATTTCATACCTGCCCATTAGGCAAGTCTATTTGATCGTTCATGTTCATCCAGCAAGCAGAGTGGTTCTTGACTAATGAGACTGGGTTTATGAGGCTGACATCTCCATTACTTAAACATCTGACACGTGCCATTCTCCAGCAAAATCCTTTGCTTTCTCCATGACCTTCTGTTAGAAGCACGGCTCCTTTGCTGCACCAGCTGCCATTTCTGATAATGGTTGCTTGTTACTCAGAAGAAATCCAACATGTACTCGTAAATTTTAGCAAGTCCTGTTTAGCTAGACTAGCTTCTTCGACTTCGGCCATTGCGGCTTCCATTTTCAATCTTGAATTTTCATCAGCTATATATCGGTTCTTATGGTCATGGATCTCAGGGTCTTTGACCCAAAGAACATCTCTTGACAAATTATTTTTGTCTGCAATAGTGGAAAAGTCTCCTTCAATTTCTGCAGTGTCTTTGTGAAGCTTCTGGTTCTCCTTTAAAACCCCAAAAGCTTTTCGCCGGTTTTGTCAAGCAAGGCTTTTTCCCTTTTTATTTTACTGTTTAGGATTTTGATGGAAGATCGAATGCCGTTCATATCGAAGTCAACATCTGCATGTGCTGACCCAGCATGGCCGTCACTAGAGTTTGGCATTGTTGACTCCGAATCAATTATTGTATTACTACTATAATAGCTATCAACTCCAAAAGGTCTATTGTAAACCACTACACTGTTAGCACTTCTAAGCACTTGACCATTGTCATGCATTTGGTGATCTGCAACATGTATATTAGCTGCTGATGTACTAATTTTAGGAATAACATCTGAAGGTATGTTGGTAGGATCAACTCCTACCTCAACATTCAAACTATTATATCTCCAGTTTTCGACTCCTTTGCATGCATTTTATCAAACACCCAGACCTCGCAGTTAGGATTTCCATGGGCTTCTTTTCTCTCAGACATATCATCGAACACATACGGAGAAGTATGGTACTGCTGCTGCAGATACATCAGCGGAGAGCTCTGCAACGACTGGTGGTACTGCGGTGGAGGGAAGTACGACGGAGTTGCGTACAGTTGCGATTGCTCCGGATCATAATACGGCAGAGCCGGATACTGCTGCTGCGATGGCGTAGTCGTCGAGAACTGCCATTGCTGATGCGACGATAGTTGATAGCAGTAGGAGTCATGTTCAGGTGGTGGTGGCGGAGGAGAGTACGACGATGATTGTGGACCCCACGTCGACGATGACGAACTCACGTACAACTGCGAATATGAAGCAGGGTATGTCGATGCCATCGTATGCGGCGGATAGTGACCGTACGGATCAGGCAGTGGCTGCGGTGGTGGATCCATGGCCGGGGAATATATCGGAAGAACTTTTCTCCTATATTTCATCCACTCTTCCAATATATCCATTTTATGAGCTAGATCTAGAAGCATACCTTCGATAGATCGGAGGCTCTCCTCCATGTTGCGGCGGCGTGGTTCCTCCGTCTAGCAGCTCGAGATCGGTGGCTCTGATACCAAATTGTTTGGAGCCCATCCTAATTGACCCGCCATTGCTGTAGCTCGTGTGTAGTTGGCCATTAATCCTCAAGAAAAAGTTGCAGTAGACGAAGAAGAAGACTAGAAATTGGGAATTGTAACTAGGGTTTATTCCATTGATATAAACTGAAAGGAAATTCCAAGGACAAATTGTAAATGCACGATGTAAAGGAAAACTTAGAAAACATGGAATTAAGATTCAACTTTCTGATACTGAGCTGCTCTCTCTTCTCTCCCTTATATAGCGGGAAATTACAATTACTAATTAAGTTATTTAGAGCTAACTAACTCGGCCAGCTAATTAATTGTTGGTTGAGCTGGTGGTAGTGACTGATTGGTGGATAGTAGCTGACTTGGAGGCGGGTAGTTGCTGAACTGGAATGACAAATCGTCAGTTATTAATACTTCATCAATAAGGAGAGGATTAAAGCCTCTGATACTCTTCAAAACCCCATTTTGATACTGAACACTGAAGTGAACACTGAAATAAACTGGACTGAGCATTCCATGATGGATTCCTATCAGTTTCGATGACGTTTTCAACTGGAATCTGAAGATTCTTATAGAGTTTCAATGGGCCACGAAAGGAAGATTAAAGAACAGAAGACTAGAATTGTTCATTCTTAGGTTTCCATGAGCTTCTTGGCTTCTTGGGGATTGTTGGGAATCCTTGTGTTTGGTGCTCTGAAGTTATTATCAGCTCTGGTAAGAGTTGGGCAGAGAACTCCTATAAAGATTTTAATATTGACAATCGTATAGTGGATCCCTTGATCTTTCTGTGGAAGGAAGTAGGCACAAACTTGTTGAAGTAGGTATTGTAGCAAATGTTGATCTTTGGCTCAAAAACTTCTCTTGATACCATATATTATTTTGGCAAAAGGAAGATTTTGGAATTATTGGTTAAATTATGAATTCTGCTTGACTTCGAATTTGATACACAAATACCAAGCTGCCTAGCATTTTATATTTTCCATTGGATGTTGAGAATTTTATATTTTCTATTGGTTGTGGATTTTACATAAGATGTTTATACTTTCAGTTGACTATAAATTGTTTTTTGAGTTTGTACTTTTAACAACAATTTTAGATGATTTTCAATATGATGCATACTCATGATATATTGTTGAGTCTTGTTTTAAATTGATAGAACATCTAACTTTATAATGTAGTTATAAACTTGATATTTGCTATGGGTTTATGTTAAGCTATATCCAAACCCAAGCCATTATGGGTTTCAATTGTCATGTTATTGAGTTAATGGTTACATTGGCAGCCTTAACCAGCATAAAAGAAAAAGTTTAGAAATCTGTAAGTATCTTGTTTTGCTAGAGTTAATAGGCTAAACTACTAGCATCCCCTTTTTTCTTTTTATCTTTTCCTTTTGGTTTTTTATTTTTGTTTTTAGCTCTGGCTTGGACTCGAATCCAACTGGCGAAGCAGGAAGCATACAATAGTTTCCTATTCCTCCCAGTCCTGAGGCCCAAGCCAACTTGCAATCCTCATTATCTATAGGATATAGCTTCCATCTTCATCTTGTTATGCTGCCGTAAAGATGGCTAGAAATCCATATACTTGGAGCATCTCCAACCCTATTAAGTCCTCCAATGCAAGTGTCAAATAAATTATGAAGATGATATGGCAAAAATATTGTGAAGTTGATTTTTTATTTCTAGACAATGCACTTGACAATAATTTTACTTCCACATCATCAATTATGAATAAAAATATTTATAAAAGAAGAAAAAATAGGAGTTGTCTTGGAAGTTGAAAAATATTACTTCTATTGTCTTCTTAATACTATATGCATTAACTTTACTTCGTACCTCATTATCTTTTGTGAATATAATTTTGCCACCTATAAAATATTATTTTATATCTTTTGTCGAATCATACCACGTAACAAGACAATAAGGTTGGAGATGCTCTTACCGTTGTGTTGTAGGCAAGCTCATCTACATATTACTTGTTGGTCTTGATACCTACTTTCTTGTAAGTTGTCAGTCAACATATGCAATCATTGGGGGTGAGCATTCCGTTAATTCGGTTCAAACTGAATAACCGAAAATCGAATTGGACCAAAAACCGAATAAGCAAAACCGAAATCGAAGCGAAATGACTCATAACCGAATCAAACCGAACCGAATTAAATCGGTTCGGTTTTTCAGTTTATTTGCATTATATATATATATATATATATATATATATATATATATATATATATATATATATATAAGGGGCGGATCAAAAGATCCGCTTGCGGAGCCCCGCCAATGCCCCACCCTCCTTGCACCATCGGATCGGGGGGCTCCTGCGGGGCTCTGCGGGCGGGGCTCCCGATCCACCCCTATATATATCATGGAATGTGCGTGGTGCGTGCTCGCTAGGTAGATGGAAGGAAATCTGTGATATCTTGAGAAGGGAGGAGTGTGGGATTGTTGCATTGCTAGAGACTAAAATCAAATCTGCCAAGTTACTAGCCAGGAGAACTACTAGTTACTAGAAGCAGGTAAATAACCGTGTTAGATGGCTAGAATATGGGTATGATGGGACACGCGCTGCTGGGACGGGCAAGTTGTTCATCTCTCTCAACAACTTATTGTACTACTATTCACCAACAAAGGTGGATACAGGTTTGAATTTGGGGCTGTATATGGCCATAACGACAAGATGAGTAGGGGAGAACTGTGGCGGGATGTGACCATACCAGTAGGAGTATGGAGGCTCAATTTGGATTACCAATGGTGATGGTGGGAGACTTCAATGCCCTACTATATCGGCACGAGGAGATCGGAGGGCGGGAGGTTCCGGAGTATCTTCTACATGATTTCCAGGCTTGCTTGCTGCAGTCTAGACTTCAGCCAGTAGAACGAACCGGATACTTATGGACGTGGCACAACAAGGCAACGCATAATCGGGTCGCCTATCAACTGGATCGAGTCCTTGCTAATCAAATCTGGCTTAACCAATTCCCAGAAACAAGGGCAGAGGGACTCCCAGTTGGCTCATTCGACCACTCCTTACTTTGCTTCAGGCTTACCACTCAGTCCAAGATGGGCGGCCGAACTTTTTTGTTCAATGATAAGTGGATCCATATGGAGGGGTACAATGACACTGTGATGAGGATGAGGTGACTGGAGCGGGAGGTTCGATGGAGGTTCGCGGGAACGCCCAGTTCCAATTAGTTTCAAAACTCAAGGCCGTTAAGACGTAGCTCAAGGAGTGGTCCAAGCTTACGAAGAATATGGCCCAATTTGAAAAAAAATTCAAAGGAAAAAAAATAGGAGTCTTGAGGAGTATGGATAACCACTAGGGAAAAAAATTCTAGGAAGAAAAAAATATTCACATAACATTGAATTCGAAGAATATGGCCCAATTTGAAATTCAAAGGAAATTTTAGTCATTGTACAAATAAGATGTATAAAAAATTGATTTGAGAATAATTATTCCTAATGATATCACAGTTTCTTGAGAGAAGGTGATGTAATAGTTTTCGAGTTCGGGGTATCTCCATAGCCAATTTGGAAAATTAATTCTCAAATCAGAGGCTGCTTTTGGTACTAATCTTATTTCACACGATCCAGGAACTTCCATAACGTTGGCGTGATTCGGTTTGAGCAACGGATCCTAACATGATACATCTTCGTAATGAAAATGGAGTGGAAACATCATTATGAGATTGGCCGATTTTTTTTAGAATGAGCACTGTGAACTATCCGCTTCAAAAATGATAGTTGATCGAACCGAAACCAACGTAAAGTCAACGACTAAATAGCGGAATAACTTCGTCATGCGGTATTTCCTTAGTGATTCTTTCAGAATCATTTGTATGTTTCAAAATGATTTAAGAACAATGACAATGGACCTATTTAGGAAGGAGATAGGTAATTCAAGATGAGAATTCATGGCTAGGCTGATAACTAACTATGAGGGTGTGGCTTGAATGAACGTGTGGCTCCAGTGTCAAATAAAGTAATAGCAAGAAATGTAGCAAATAAAACCATTCCTGCTATGACTTCCTCTTCTGGTTCTGCATCCTCTTTTGCCAATGAGAAAGCCTGTTCGTACTTCTGACTGGGGCCCTGAGTTCTGGCCATGTCGAACTGTACTGACTGAGGGGGTAATGGTGGGTAAGGTGCTTCGGCTGCTAGTGTCATGAGCCTCGACACCTGCTAAACTGGTCAGGGTGCCGAAAGTTCTTGAGTTGTTGGTTTAGGGGTCTGTTGAGCATAAACTATAGTCTGTTGTTCGGAACAATCTTTAACCCTATGTTGTGCATCCGCATCTTAAGCATAAACCAAGACGAATTCGACAATTATCCCGAATATGGCCCTACTTCCCACAGTAGTTGCAGGTGGACTTCTGGTAGGGCATGCCTCTTCCATGGGCCTTCTGATAGGTCTGCCTTGAGTCACTCTGACTGGTGCAACTGCTGGAGTGGGGTGTCCCTGTGTCTGCTGCAACTCTTTGCGAAGGAGCTCATGACTACGAGCCTCTTCCAAGGCAACTACTTTTGAGACTCTGGACTATATGGTAGTGTAACTCTCTTCTCAAAATTTTGAAAATATTTTTTTATTTTTATTTATTTGAATTAAATGGTAATTTTTGGAATTTTATGAATATTTTAATTAAATATTTATTACGATAGATGGCCTTAGTGTCACGACCTGCACCCTAAGTAGGGGTACGAGCACGTGGGTACGTCCAGCCTACGCCGTAGAATCGGCGGTAGAACGCTGTATAGGTCGTCTATAACATACAACATCTAGACACAATATAAAGGTACCTGTCATCTCCGTACGGAGGTATATAATGTCATAACTCAATCACAAGACATCTAAGGAATATAGCACGAAATATGAAAGATATGATAGAAGGAAAATAACAGTTATAGATGCATGATCCCACACAAGTTTAGTGTTAAAAACATAACAGAAATCCCAAATAATATGTATACTACAATTCTCAGGTACTAGATGGATCGCAGTCCAGTCAAGCCTAACTAGTCTAAGTCTAAGCAGGCGGTGCGTCCTCAATGGACACTGACTCCACATGGATGTCCATGTAGTACTCACTGTCTATGCCAAACCCATAGAAGGTCGAGTAGTCAGCATCTATATCATCTATAAACATCAATGGGGTTATCCTGTCAGGATATGAGCAAGTACAAACGCTAACAACAGTTCCATGTGAATTGACAAATTCTATAAGAGATAATTATAATGAAAAACAAGATGAAATATCAAGACAGAAAATGTAAACAGGATATCTAAACTGGATATCATGTCATGGTATGAAATTCAGGAATGTAGAATAGAACAGGGATATATGATGTATAAACGTAAACATAAAATGGTGCCATGAGATATTAGAGCGTTATGTGATCGGCTTGGGTCAAGATCAGGCTCTTCCAAATGACCGGCTATGGTGCAAGAACAAGCGCAAGTAAACCTGGAGATCAGGCTGGCCAAAATGGAAAGCTATGGTGCAAGTAGTATCACAGGTCAGGCTTTACCCTACGTGAGGCGAGGGTAAAGCTATGATGCAAGTAGTAACAGAAAAACAGGAGGGGTATTGATCACATAACCTCTAATAACTCCCCATTCCCGAGTAGTATAATGGATCCGGACATGTCACGTCATGACACGGGATTCAAAAGCAGGCGGCCAGTCCACTCCCAAATCGGTGTCTATACAAGTACAAGAAAAATAAGATCGAACAATGTACCAATATATCAGGAAAGTCCAAGAATAACATCTCATGATAGGTTCCGACGTATACTAGTCCGTGAACCATCGTATTGGGAATCAAGTAAGACACTACAACTGAATCGGATATAGCAAATATTAAGACAATAAAAACTATCAGTGAATGTACTCGCCTGCGGTCCTGAGCTGTCAGTGAGAATAGATGCTCAGAGTGATGTCACAGACCTAAAGATGAGAAATCATGAGTTAATTAGGGTTTAACAGTATATGACATGATTTGTAGTATATGCTATGCAAATCTAGGTCAAACTCAGTCAAACTAAGTTACACCAAGTCAACTAAGTCAACTAAATCAAACTAAATCAAACTAAGTCATACTAGGTCTAACAAAGTCAAACTAGATCAAACTAAGTCAATCTAAGTCAATCTAAGTCATATTAAGTCATACAAGGTCTAACAAAGTCAAACTAGGTCAAACAAGGTCAAACCAAGTCAATCTAGATCATACTAGGTCAAGGGTTGACCTACAATTGACTTTTGGTCAACTGGTCATCTCTGGTCAACTTCTAATCCAATCTAGGTCAATGTTGACTTGTAGTTGACTTTGAGTCAAAACAGTCAACCTTAGTCAAATAGGGTAAAATCTAAGTCAAGTATCCTATTCTTAACCTTTACCTACCAAGATAACTCACTTCTAACCATTACCTACCAAGATAACCCACTTCTAACCATTACCTACCCAGATAGCCCACTTCTAAACATTACCTACCAAGATAACCGACTTCTAACCATTACCTACCAAGATAACCTACTTCTAACCATTACCTACCAAGATAACCCAAGTCTAACCATTACCTACCAAGATAACCCACTTCTAACCATTACCTACCAAGATAACCCAATACCTTAGATACTAGGTGAATTCTTACCTTAGTAATATATATTATCTTAGGTTAGTAGATAACTCACTAACCTAGGCTAATAGATCCTACTAATACTTTAGACTAGTATCTAACCATCTATCTCAATATCCTACCAATACCTTACCCTTAGACTATAGGTAATTTCCATTACCTTGTCAATACCTTAGACATTACCTTAGCCTACTAATTTACCCTCTAAGATACTAATTTGTATCTTAGGATACCCACTCATCTACATCCTAAGACACTAACGTAGATACTAGATACTAGTAAGATACCAACCTATATCTTACCTAAGAAACCATATACCTTAGTCATATTGATATCCTAATACCAATACCTTAGTTGTAAACTCAATTCCTTAGTCTAGGTATAAATACCTTAACTACCAAGATACCAATCTTAGATATCTAATATCTATCCTAAGCTACTAGCTAACTAATAACTTAGATACCTAACCTTAGCTACCTAGGTAAATCCAATACCTTACCTTGTAATAAGGTAAACCCATTACCTTAAGGTAAGGTAAACCATTACCTTGGTTGGAAACTAATACCTTAACATCTAATACTAATACCTTAAATATCTAGCCTCTAACCATCCACCCTAAAATATTAGATAGATAATACCTTAGTATCTAATACCTTAGTATAAAGTAAATCCTCTCTACCTTGTAGGTAAGTCCCCTTTACCTTGTAGGTAAATACATTACCTTAAGATAATAAGCAAATATCCAAAATATCCTAAGATACTACTATGGTATCTCAAGATATCACTCTATATCCTAACTTATATCTCTAATACAAGATACTAACCAACTCTAACATATAACTTCTAACCTTCTATTCTAACTTAGAAACCTAACACAACTAACATCCACTAACTAATATCTAACATATATGTATATCCATCTCTAACTCTAACCAACTAACATATGTCATCTCTAACTAACAATAACATAGACTAATACAACTAACTATCTAACTTATACAAGATATCACTATCTAACTTCTAAGATACCTCTAACCTCTACATAGATTCTAACATAACCACTAACGTACTAACATATCCATACATACAACATCTAAATTCCTCTCCACTCCAACACTACACACACACACAAATACATATACCAAATCTATCCCCTTTCTTCTAACACACCCACACACATCTATATACAAACACACTGCCACTCAACCAAAACACAAATCACTCAACAAACCACACTAGCCTCAAGTCAAATTGGATGGCATGATCCTTCCAACTCTCTCACCTTCACAACACACACACCACACTACCATCTATACAACATCAAACATACACTAGCACATATCCTCTATCAATCTTACTTCTCTCTACTAACCACACACATCCTTATCTCATTCAAACACACACACTATGCTAACATATATTACCTAACAATAATATATATATATATATATATATATATATATATATATATATATATATATATATATATATATATATATATACTATATCATACATAATCTTGACTACCTATGATACCTACATTCACATGATATCCATACTACATAGGCTCATAGGATACACAAAATGTCCAAGTCGTATACACAAAATATCCATACTACATAGGCTCATAGGAACCATACTACATAGGATCTATCAATCTTACGTCCCTCCTTGCTCTTGGCTCCACAATCCTTGTAGCTCCCTTCTTGCAAGAATGAAAGAATTTGGTGGAGAAAAGAGAATACTTGAGATATGAATCAATGGGATTTGCTCTCAAGATTGGAAAGAACACTAAAATAGGAATAGAGGCTACTTTGCAAATGAAAAGGAGATGGAACCCTCTCTTGGCTGCCACAAGGGTTAGGTTTGGGCCAATGAAAAATGTCTAATATGCTCCTAATAGGTCCCCTTTGGTTAATCTAAGTCATGCAAAGGTTTTGGGTCAAAATGGTCAAGTTTCTAATATTTAAAAGACTAAACTTGTCATGTGGGTTTAGTCTAAATGCACTAGCCTAATGAGATGAGTTTGTGGGCCATGCCTATCTAATCTTTGGGTCCCGACTAGAGTTTAAACTACCCGGACCCCTAATATAAGTCAAACTATACGAAACTCCAACCCGAACTAAACAAATCCCCCCAATACAATAATAATAAATAAATATTTACAAAAATATAGGAATATGAAAAATGACAAATTTACCCTCATTTTTGAAAATAGGTAGTTACACTTAGTCATGGTTGAGATTTAGAGTACATGGTGACTAGAAATTATGGCACGAATAGTGTAGTTGTGTGCCTTAAATAGTGTATTAGCCATAGTAGGAATGACCGAGCCATATATGAGTTCTAACTAGGAAATCCATTCAAAGTTGTGACTTGGCCATATATAAATAATTTAATTAGTTATTTATTAATAATAAGATTTTTAGGAAATCCGGTTGTACAAAACTGGTCAGGACTGGACCTAAACCAAGCCAAGCCCTGGTAGTCATGTAGTACTACCAACGATGTCCATGAGGATATATATATATATATATATATATATATATATATATATATATATATATATATTTTATATATATATATATATATATATATATATATATATATATATATATATATATATATATATATATATATATATATATATTGGTAGTTCATTTTCATAGTCTCGTGAAATAATTTCTATAAATGGTATATTAAATATAATATGTCACTACCCGTTCCCAGAAAACGTATTTTAATACGTGTACTGCTTGAATGTATTTATTTAATATTTATCATGCATTTGTTCTGTATTTAATTTCTTTAATTTTTTGCTAATTATTTTTCTGTATTTTATTTTCGGCTCTTGGTTTCGGCTTGGTTTGGTTTGTTTCTGAATTTTGATGGTTCATTATGAACCGAACCCAACTCTCCACCTACCACATCTTCATTTAAAGTCCCAATCCTTTCTCTCTCTTCATTACTTCTTCTTTCTCATTTTCTCTTCTTCTTCTTCCTTATAACTCTCTCCACCCACCAAATCCATAGGCAAGTACATCTTGCTTCCACATGAGAACCCATTTTTATGGTTCATTTATCTTCCTCTCGTGATTCTAAGATAGTTTAGAACTTGACACTTTGCATTTTGAAGTCTCATTTTTAGTAGATCTAGAAATTACTATTTTTTGGATTTTATTGGTTTCGATCTACCGAACCTCCTTATTGCCAAGTTTTGTTCATTCCAGATTGTTGAGATTGTGTTATACGCCATTCTGACCCGTAAAAATCCCATTTTTGGCTAGGAATGAAGGTTCCATGGAATTTGGAGTTCGGAAAGAGCTTTACGCCCACGTTTTTACGTGCCAGCATAATATCCGGCTCTACGCACACGTTTATACGTGCTCGCGTAATATCAAGCTCTATGCCTACGATCATTCGTGTCAGCGTGAATCTATTTTACGCAAGTCGACTTGGCTTGGCGTATTACTCTTTACGCATGGCTCGACCCTTTACGCATACAATGTTTCACGCGTAACACTATTCTTTACGCCTACAGATTCGTGCGTAAACTTTGACTCTTTACGCATACAATGTTTCACGGGTAAAACTATTCTTTACGCATACAGATTCGTGCGTAAACTTTGACTCTTTACGCATACAATGTTTTACGCGTAACGTTACTCTTTACGCTTATGAGTTTTTATGCGTAACTCTATTTTTTACGCGTACTATTCTGGCTTGGCATAAGACGAATTTTACGTGCAACTTTATTCCTTATTGAGCGTATCCCTTTTACGCGTACTCCTTTACGCGTAAAGATATCCTTTTATGCGTACATATCTTACGCGTAACGTTACTTTTTATGCGTGCAATGTTTTTATGCGTAATATTATTCTTTACGTAAACTTCCTTCATGCGTAAACTTCCTTACGCGTAATTTATTGAGCGTACTCCTTTTTACGTACATAGCATTTTCCTATTATATCCTTATGCCTTTTGACATGAACCCAATGTAATCATGATATGTTAATACAGATTGTTATATGGAATGTGCCTTGTGTCTCGATTGATTCATGGATACCCAGTATGATTGAAACTTAATCCTGAGAGTTATAGACTCGACCATACTAAATACGAGTTTGACTTTCATGCCTTGGCTCGAATTGACATAGATTGTTACCTTGACTAAATGATTGATCATGCGTTCCTAGTTGGAACTAAAGAGACTGGCTAGTCGTCTTACTGTAACTGAATGAGACACGTTCATATTAACTATGAACCATTGCAATCGACTAGCCGATCCCGAACATTGGCATATGGACACGTGCAGGCTTCAACTGATTTTTCTATAAAAGCGGCATGTGTACTTTACAGTCAAGGCATGATTATTCCGTGGATAGTTTTGATTGTTGTATTACGCTATGTAAGACCTACAACCTAACCGCACGGGCATCGTTATGGAGTTGTGCATATCGTACTTTGTACGAAAGTACTCATTCTGAATGACCATGATCTACGGCATGTGATTTCAATTAACATAGGGACTACTAAGTTAAATAAAATAACGATTGCATAGAGAGAATGGATTTTCGAGTTCTTACATGGCAGCCATCCTTGGGGCAATTAATGTCCCGACATGCCGGCTGGTTCCCACAGATACTGCAAATCTGCCACACGGGCAGGGAGCGGTATCTGCTTATATTTATTTACTGTATACTGATGACGGGCGTCCCGCTGGGACTCGTCTAATTCCTGATTGGCGCAATTGATTATTGGGTAGACTAGCCTTGCTTGTGCATAGTAAAAACTGAGGAATCCTTATTGCATATTTCCAGGATAACTTGGAACTCACAGTTAGCAAGCCGTAGTAGTTGTATTGTCGTTAAATTGATTTGTTTGCGTATTGTACCTACTCTATTAACTACTGAGATGATCAGAATGTCAGGACATGACGGGTCAACTTCTGTCCTTGTTTGGTTAGAAAGTTGGTCTGAAGTGTCGTGATGTTGTGTGAATCCCAGTAGCAAGCGGAGACTTATTATTATATTCTTAACTCTTATCACTGGTTTTAGTTCTCATATCGTGCTTCCTTGTGGTACTTTCTATTAGAGGTCTAACCTCTCTGGTTTTGCATGGCCAGATTTAGAGCCAGTTTTCGAGAACTCGGCTTACTTCTACCTCCAAGATGGTCAATACTAGAGGGATGATCGCAGGAGTACACGAGTGGGTTCTTTACTCCACCGCTCGTTTTGCTACTTACTTTATATTTTGTCGCTTGGCACCGACATGTTAGTCGGATTGTCTTGTACTTACTTTTACATAATTGTAACTAAGTCAGACTGCAGCTGATAATGATTGTGTATACCTTGCTATACCATCTGGCTATGTTTTGTACAGCCAGATTTCAAGAACATTTTGACTAAGCGTTTGGGACGCCTTACTGCTTTATCTTACATGTTCTCTATTTTTGCTTCTTATTTGAATGATTGAGACAATAGATGTTGAGTAACCCTAGCAAGACTTTCATGTAGTATGCACCCCCTCGTCTTTTAGACAACATTGATCGTATTATACGGTATTCTTCTACCTGTAATACGTAGCTGGCTGAGTCACTCCCCTGCTCTCCGGTATTCTGGTTCTGGGGCGTGACAAGGTTTTAGTGGTGGCCCATACAGGTCTGATTTCAGACTTTAGGGGTGTTTTAATTTATAGGATGTCTCAATCACACATGTTTCCTTTTGATCTCATGATTCGTTATTTCCGACTCTAGCTTGACATTCCGGTATCCTTTGACTTCATTGATCTTTCCTGTCCGATCGTTTGATTGTTCTCTTGTTCCTTTTCTTAGGGGCACCTCGTCCGCATCTGTCATAGCTGGACAGCAATAACAAGGGCAACACGAACAACCTGATCATGTTGGTCAGCAACGAAGGCCAGTGCTACCTCAAGAGACCATCCAAGAAGAGGTGATAGTGGAACCAACAACTGGACCGCAGTATCCGGAGGTTCCAACACGACCAACAGTTCCACTTACCCCCGTAGAAGTAGACACACCAGCCCTTCTGGAGATCATGAGAGGGATGATTGCTACTCAACAACATCAGATGTTGGCCCAACAACACATGCACACTCAGCTGTAAGAGCAGAATGTGTTGCTCAACCAAGGATTACAAACGGCTTTGGAAAGAGGGGTGAGGACCGATTCAGGAGCATCAACCAAATTTTGCAAGTACAACTTCCGTCGTTTCGAAGGCACGGAAGATGCCATTGTAGCAGATGCATGGCTTAAGGACATTGAGGCCATTTTGACAGCGGCTAAGGTACCGACAGAAGAACGTGTGGATCAAGTAAAGTTGTTACTTCAGGACCTCGCACGTGATTGGTGGCAGAAGAAGTGGGCATCAGACGTCCTATAGCTTGGGATGATTTTACAGCGAGGTTTAAGACAAAGTACTATAGAGTTGTGGCACAGTTTGAGCTACAACATAAGTTTATCAACCTCAAGCAGGCTGGTATGACAATGGATGCTTATGCAGCAGAGTTCTGCAGACTGAGTAGGATTGCCTCGGAGATGGTAGCAACGGAGAGCCAGAGGGCTATGAGATTTCAGCAAGGGTTCCATCTTGAACTCTTGCAATTGATAGAGGGGCACAACTACCAGACTTTCGATGAGGTGTTGACGGCAAACCCGAAGGCATGAGATCACCATCCAGAGGATCACAGCAAGGACTGGAGGTCAGAAGAGATCTCACAATCAGATTGAAGGAGGAGTGGGTGTAGCGCCCCGAATAACAGTACCATCCCCTGGCATTTGCATTCACGATGTGGCGATGCGAGGGCCAGCACCATCAACAAGGCAGTAGCAGCAGATGAAGAACCAGCAACCCCCAGTAGGCTGCACCTATTGTGGGAGGGCAGGGCACACTAGAGGTGTGTGTCGGGCATTGAACGGACAGTGTTTGATATGTGGAAGTCCAGATCATCGAGTTTCCACCTGTCCCATGAATTTAAGGTCAAGAGGACCAATGCAGCAATTTTCTGCGCTGCCAACACCAGGGACAGGCCAGTATCAAGGACCAGCGGTAGCAGTGAGGCCGTTGGCACAATGCCCGTTTATGTCCCAGGCTCAGATGTTTCGGCAGCAGGGACCGCCGATGCAGCAACAACAAAGACCACCCCAACATCACCAATACAGGGGCCAGCCGCAACATCAGGCTAGGCCGCAGCATAGGAACCAACAAGGAGGCCGAGGGCAGGCATTCAATCTGTCCTTGGAAGAGGCATTGGCATAGGAAGATATTATGGCAGGTAACATTCTCGTCGCCTCATATCCCGCAATAGCGTTGTTTGATTCGGGAGCATCACACTCATTTATATCTGTACAATTTACGACACGACTAATTTGCGACACGACTAATTTGCGACACGACTAGGAATGGAATTTGAGGCATTGCCAGGGAGGTTGAATATACTCACTAGTAATGGGCTCGTAGGAGTCAGTAGAGTTATTCTAGCGTGTAGAGTTATAATTTGCGGGCATTCCTTACCCGCCAGGTTGATAGAATTTTCTGTTGGAAATTTTGACGTTATCTTAGGCATGGACTGGCTGAAAGACAGTCATGCGACAATAGATTGTCGTAGAGAAAGTGTATCTTTTGATATTCCAAGCATGAAGCGGTTCACCTTAGTCAGATCAGTAGCAACTCAACAAGAAGAAGGAGTAGTAGCGGCAATGGAAGAAGTTCAAGTTCCGAAGGTAGTGGAAGAGTTTCTAGATGTATTTCCCGAAGAACTTCCGGGTCTACCACCGATTAGGGATATTGAGTTCAGTATAGAATTGGCACCCGAAACTAAATCGATATCAGATCGAGTTTACAGAATGGCAAATTCAGAGCAGGCCAAGGTGTATCAGCACATAGAGGAACTGAAGAAAAAAAGTTCATTCGAATTAGCGAATCACCATGGACAGCACCAGTGGTACTTGTAGGAAAGAAGGATGGGTCATCAAGATTGTGCATTGACTACGGAAAGCTCAATGCGGCAACAGTAAAGAACAAGTACCCACTACCAAGGATCGACGACTTGTTTGATCAGTTGAGCAGAGCAAGGGTTTTTTTTTCCAAGATAGATCTTCGATCAGGGTATCATCAAGTGAGGGTTCGGAAGGAGGATATTCCCAAGACGGCATTCAGGTCCAAGTACGGGAATTACGAATTCTTAGTAATGCCGTTCGGTTTGACCAATGCTCCAGCAATATTTATGGATTTGATGAACCGCATCTTTATGCCGTACTTAGATCAATTTGTCGTTGTGTTTCTCGACGACATTCTTGTATACTCAGCTAGTGAAGAAGAGCATGAAGATCACCTCAGGAAAATGTTACAGGTTCTGAGAGAGAACCAGTTGTACGCCAAGCTCAGCAAGTACGAGTTTTGGATGGATCATATTTCATTCTTGGGGCACATCATATCAGGGGTTGGAGTAGCAGTGGACCCTAAGAAACTGGAAGCAGTAGAGAGTTGGCCAATACCTAAGACCGTAGCAGATGTGCGAAGTTTCTTGGGATTGGCAGGATATTACAGAAGGTTCGTATCAGACTTTGCAAGACTCTCAGCACCCATGACCCGCTTGACACGGAAGGAGGTGCCATTCATTTGGTCGGCAGAGTGCCAGGCATCATTTAAGAATTTGAAGCAGAAGTTGATCACGACGCCTATTCTTACATTACCAGTTGGACCCGGAGGTTTTACTGTATATTGTGACGCATCAGGAAAGGGACTTGGGTGTGTCCTAATGCAACATGGGAAGGTGATAGCATATGCATCTAGGCAACTTCGGGACCACGAGAAGAATTATCCGACTCATGACTTAGAGTTGGCAGCAGTAGTATTTGCTTTGAAGCTATGGAGGCATTACTTATACGGTGATCGAGTGGACATGTACACAGACCACAAGAGTCTGAAGTACATCTTTACTCAGAAGGAACTGAACATGAGACAGAGAAGATGGTTAGAATTGATCAAGGATTACGACGTGGAGCTTCAGTATCATCTAGGCAAGGCTAATATGGTAGCATACGCTCATAGCAGGAGAGACAGCGCATTCATGTTGACCTCACAAAAGCACATTTTAGAAGACCTTCAGGAGATGGGCATCGAGGTTATACTTCCTAGTGATATAGGAATTCTGACGAGTCTACGAGTTCAATTCGACTTGGTAGACAGGATCAAGGCAGCTCAGGCACGTGACCCAAGGATTCAGAAGCTTAGGACAGAATGTGAGTCGGAACTCAGAAAGGAAATAAAAATTCATGAAGATGGTACACTTAGATTTGGATCGCGTCTATATGTGCCTAGTGGAGATATCCGACAGGAGGTTATGACAGAAGCCCACAGTTCTCAGTATTCTATACATCCCGGAGGGCCAAAATGTACAAAGATATCAAGCAGCACTTTTGGTGGAACGGAATGAAGAGATAAATAGCTAGATTCGTTTCTCATTGCTTGATATGTCAGCAAGTGAAGGCAGAACAACAAAGGCCAGCTGGATTATTACAACCGCTTTCTATCCCGGAATGGAAGTAAAAACATATCACAATGGACTTTGTGACCGGTTTACCGAGATCACCAAGTGGTAAGGATGCTATTTGGGTGATAGTAGATCGGCTTACGAAGACGGCACATTTTCTTCCTTTTAGAGTAGGCAATCTACAGAAAAGTTGACAGAATTGTATATGTAGCAGATAGTCAGGCAGCATGGGGTCCCTGTCAGTATCGTGTCAGATAGAGATACCCGTTTTATATCACATTTCTGGAAAAGTTTACATCATAGTCTGGGTACCAAGTTAAGATTTATTACGGCTTACCATCCATAGATGGACGGACAATCAGAAAGAACAATTCAGACTTTAGAAGATATATTACGAGCTTGCACCCTAGATTTTGGAGGGTCTTGGAAGAGTCACCTGCACTTAGTCGAATTCTCGTACAACAACAGTTATCAAGCTAGTATCTAGATGGCGCCATTTAAAGCACTATATGGTAAGAAGTGTAGGTCGCTACTGGCATGGGATGATATTGGGGAGAGGAAGATATTAGGCCCAGAAATGATTGTTCAGACGGTTGAAGTGATTAAGGGAATTAGAAAGCGACTTCGGGTTGCGCAAGATCGACATCGACATTGGGCGGACCAGCATCGTAGGCCGCTAGAATTTTCTGTTGGGGACCACGTGTTCTTGCGGATCTCACCTACTCGTGGGGTCATTAGATTTAGCGTTCGCGAAAAATTGAGTCCGCAATACGTAGGCCCATTTGCTATCTTCGATAGGGTAGGCGATGTTGCTTATCGTTTATCCCTCCCACCTTCGTTACGAGAAGTGCATGATGTGTTTCATGTATCTCAGTTGCGTAGGTATGTATCGGACCCAAGCCATATTCTCGATCATTCTGAGCTGGTTGTTGGTACCAACCTGTCTTATGAGGAACAATCTGTGTCCATTTTGGACCGAAGGGAGAAGATACTCAAGAACCGAACAATTAGCCTTGTTCGGGTTGCTTGGGATCATCACTCCTTAGGAGAGTCAACGTGGAAATGTGAGGATGATATCCGATCACGGTATCCGCACCTATTTGACTCACAAGGTATATTTCTTTCCGTGTACCTTGATTGTCTTGATTCTTCATGCTTATCACCCTATGAGTAGAATTGCTTAATGTCGTAGATTGATAAACATAGACATATTACTTGCTATTTGGTATTGTAAGATGATTGCTTGCTCGCTAAAATTGTTGTATTTAGATTTGTTTAGCCCTGATATTTCTATCCTGCTTGGATTTGAAATTTCGAGGACGAAATTTTTCTAATGAGGGTAGAGATGTCACCCCCCGTTCCCCGAATACGTATTTTAATACGTGTACTACTTGAATGTATTTATTTAATATTTATCATGCATTTGTTCTGTATTTAATTTCTTCAATTTTTTGCTAATTATTTTTCTGTATTTTATTTTCGGCTCATGGTTTCGGCTTGGTTTGGTTTGTTTCCGAATTTTGATGGTTCATTATGAACCGAACCCAACTCCCCACCTACCACATCTTCATTTAAAGTCCCAATCCTTTCTCTCTCTTCATTACTTCTTTTTTCTTATTTTCTCTTCTTCTTCTTCCTCATAACTCTCTCCACCTACCAAACCCATAGGCAAGTACATCTTGCTTCCACATGAGAACCCATTTTTATGGTTCATTTATCTTTCTCTCCTGATTCTAAGATAGTTTAGAACTTGGTACTTTGCAATTTGAAGTCTCATTTTTAGTAGATCTAGAAATTACTATTTTTCGGATTTTATTGGTTTTGATCTATCAAACCTCCTTATTGCCAAGTTTTGTTCATTCCAGATTGTTGAGATTGTGTTATACGCCATTCTGACCAGTGGAAATCCTATTTTCGGCTTGGAATGAAGGTTCCATGGAATTTGGAGTTCAGGAAGAGCTTTACGCCTACGTTTTACGTGCCAGCGTAATATCCGGCTCTACGCACACGTTTATACGTGCTCGCGTAATATCAAGCTCTACGCCCACGATCATTCGTGTCAGCGTGAATCTGTTTTATGCAAGTCGACTTGGCTTGGCGTATTACTCTTTACGCGTGGCTCGACCCTTTACGCGTACAATGTTTCACGCGTAACACTATTCTTTACGCATAAATATTCGTACGTAAACTTTGACTCTTTACGCATACAATATTTCATGCGTAACACTATTCTTTACGCATACAAATTCGTGCGTAAACTTTGACTCTTTACGCATACAATATTTTACGCGTAACGTTACTCTTTACGCGTATGAGTTTTTACGCGTACTCTACTTTTTACGCGTACTATTCTGGCTTGGCCTAAGACGAGTTTTACGCACAACTTATTCCTTATTGAGCGTATCCCTTTTACGCGTACTCCTTTACGCGTAATGATATCCTTTTACGTGTACATATCTTACGCATAACGTTACTTTTAACGCGTGCAATGTTTTTATGCGTAACATTATTCTTTACGTAAACTTTCCTCATACGTAAACTTCCTTACGCGTAATTTATTGAGCGTACTCCTTTTTACGTACATGGCATTTCTCTATTATATTCTTACGCCTTTTGACATGAACCCGATATAATCATGATATGTTAATACAGATAGTTATGCAGAATGTGCCTTGTGTCTCGATTGATTCATGGATACCCAGAAAGACTGAAACTTAACCCTGAGAGTTATAGACTCGACCATACTAAATACGAGTTTGACTTTCATGCCTTGGCTCGAATTGACATAGATTGATACCTTGACTAAATGATTGATCATGCGTTCCTAGTTGGAACTAAAGAGACTGGCTAGTCGTCTTACTGAAACTGATTGAGACACGTTCATATTAACTATGAACCATTGCAATCGACTAGCCGATCTCGAACATTGGCATATGGACACGTGCAAGCTTCAACTGATTTTTCTACAAAAGCGGCATGTGTACTTTACAGTCAAGGCATGATTATTCCGTAGATAGGTTTGATTGTTGAATTACGCTATGTAAGACGTACAACCTAACCGCACGGGCATCGTTGTAGAGTTGTGCATATCGTACTTTGTACGAAAGTACTCATTCTGAATGACCATGATCTACGGCATGGGATTTCAATTAATATAGGGACTACTAAGTTAAATAAAATAACGATTGCATGGAGAGAATGGATTCCCGAGTTCTTACATGGCAGCCATCCTTGGGGCAATTAGTGCCCCGACATGCCGGCAGGTTCCCACAGATACTGTAAATCTGCCACACGGACAGGGAGCGATATCTGCTTATATTTATTTACTGTATACTGATGACGGGCATCCCGCTGGGACTCGTCTAATTCCTGATTGGCGCAATTGATTATTGGGTAGACTAGCCTTGCTTGTGCATAGTAAGAACTGAGGAATCCTTATTGCATATTTCCAGGATAACTTGGAACTCACAGTTAGCAAGCAGTAGTAGTTGTATTGCCGTTAAATTGATTTGTTTGCGTATTGTACCTACTCTATTAACTACTGAGATGATCAGAATGTCAGGACATGACGGGTCAACTTCTGTCCTTGTTTGGTTAGGAAGTTGGTCTGAAGTATGATGATGTTGTGTGAATCCCAGTAGCAAGCGGAGACTTATTATTATATTCTTAACTCTTATTACTGGTTTTAGTTCTTATATCGTGCTTCCTTGTGATACTTGCTATTAGAGGTCTAACCTTTCTGGCTTTGCATGGCCAGATTTAGAGCCAGTTCCCGAGGACTCAGCTTCTACCTCCAAGATGGTCAATACTAGAGGAATGATCGCAGGAGGACACGAGTGGGTTCTTTACTCCACCGCTTATTTTGCTACTTACTTTACATTTTGCCGCTTGGCACCGACATGTTAGTCGGATTGTCTTGTACTTACTTTTACATAATTGTAACTAAGTCAGACTGCAGCTGATAACGATTGTGTATACCTTGCTATACCATCTGGCTATGTTTTGTACAACCAGATCTCAAGAACATTTTGACTAAGCGTTTGGGACGCCTTACTGCTTTATCTTACATGTTCTCTATTATGGCTTCTTGTTTGAATGATTGAGACAATAGATGTTGAGTAACCCTAGCGAGACTTTCATGTAGTATGCACCCCATCGTCTTTTAGAGAGCATTGACCATATTATACGGTATTCATCTACTCGTAATATGTAGCTGGCTGAGTCACTCCCCCGCTCTCCGGTATTCTGGTTCTGGGGCGTGACATAATATATGCATTAATTGCTATTTCAACTAATTTTTACCTTGGTAATAGGATAATATTTTCTTAGAATGATATTTGGATTTCTGGGTTTTACATAGGCAATATATACTTGTGTATAAATATATATGATAATTATTTGTGTAAAAATATATTCATAATAGGTAGACGTAGTGCATTATATATATTCCCAAACACTTTATTTATAAATTTCAGCAATTATAATTAATAAATATATATGATGACTATTTAGCTTTAGTTATTCTCTACATCTTTATTGTATATTTTTTTCTTTATTGTATATTTTTTTTCTTTATTGTATATATATATATATATATATATATATATATATATATATATATATATATATTTTTTTATATATATATATTATATGGTGCATATATAATCACACACACACACACACACACACATACACACACACACACACACATATATATATATATATATATATATATATATATATATATATATATATATATATATATATATATATATAATATTTATATATATTTTTACTGGCTCGTCGTGGAGTACGTATATATATATGTAAAATATATATATATATATATATATATATATATATATATATATATATATATATATATATATATATATATATATAAAGGAATAGTAAAGCAAAACAAAGCCCAGCCCAGCCGGGTCAAAAGGCCCACAGACCCACACAAGGTACTCACCCGACCTTCCCCCAAGTTCTGTAGATAACAAAGGATATATATATATATATATATATATATATATATATATATATATATATATATATATATATATATATATATATATATATTTTATATATATATATATATATATATATATATATATATATATATATATATATATATATATATATATATATATAGGAAGCCGATCAAAAGCCCCCTTAGAAAACCCTCTAAACCCCCCCCCCCCCCCCCCAACTCTAATTCGTAATTTAATGTTAATTTTAATGCTAATATTAATGTTAATGTTAATGTTAATATTAACATTAACATTAAATACTAAAATTAACATTAAACTTAACATTAAAATTAATATTAACTTTAACATTAACATTAACATTAATATTAACATTAACATTAATATAAAAAAATAAAAAAAATTAATATTAACATTAACATTAACATTAATATTAACATTAATATTAACATTAACATTAATATTACGAATTAGAGTGAGGGGGGTTTTTAGGGGGTTTTTTTAAGGGGGGCTTTTGATCCGCTCCCATTTATATATATATATATATATATATATATATATATATATATATATATATATATATATATATATATATATATATATATATATATATATATATAGAATAGAACAAAACCCTAAGCTAGTCCCCCCTTACGACCCTACCCAGGCGACCTCCCCTGAGCCGCCACAGTGGACGTCGACGACTGTGGCAGCACCGACGATAGCAGAGGCCACGCTCGCGCGGAGGCACAATAGAGCGACAACAACAATTGCAGTCGACAGCTCAACATCGTGCAGAGATTCCTTGGCACACGATTGTCTGTTTTATGAACCGACTTTTCTGGTATGCTCACAACCTATAGGGCTTTAAACCCCTTCAAATAGTTTGTAGATTATAATCCTATGTTGCATGATAGATCGACTCAAAAGATGACAAAAACTGTCTCAAAACTGGACATGATTCGATTCCAGGGACCCAACTTGGAAGGCAATTTTCTGCCAAACCAAGGCGAATCTTCAAAATCTTTTTGAATAGACTTGTAAACTACATATAAAGGATTAGAACCCTACTTTTAGTTTTAATTTTAGTTAATTCAACATAAGATAAATCAGTTTGAAAATCAAAAAAAAACTATTTTCAAAAACAGTAAACTTTTAAGAAAATTTCCCGATACGGCGTGCGTTCTGACAAACTGGGCGACGTGGTTGTAATCCATGAGCATCAAAAAATGCGTATGGATGTTTTCGACGTGTGGGATTCGACAAAACTCGATTTCACTGTGTGTGTGCGACAAAATCGAGGCGTATCCGTCGAGATACCCCGTATCGACCTTTTTACAAACTAGCCAATTACTATGTGTACGTTCGTCATCTTGAGACGAAACTTATGCCAACAGGACCGTGTCATTTTTCTGGTCCTATACGCCAAGTTTGGTCCGATTCTGAGAAGGTCGACCGGAACGATGTTTTAGCGAGCCCACGACCCGATCCAACGGACAAATTTGAGCACGGTTCACCGAAATACAACTTTGGACATACGGTCGGGTTCGTATCGTCAAACCAGACCCGTAGATATATAGTTTGACGAGTTTAGAGACCATAGGATCTGGTATACTTTTCGATGCAAAGCGGGTCCAATGACGGACATCATTTTGACCCAAAATTACGATTTTGCCCCTATGTCCAGAATTGGACTTACGAATAGGCTATCCTAGCTAATTTGACTATTTTGAACATGTTGGTAATATTTGTTTCAGTCCCCGGACACTTTTATGAGCGATTAACTTTGTGGCTCATCGTTTGACTTGATAGTATTGGTTCTACATGTTACCACCTGGCAAGTATACCTTGCCATTCTTTACAGTTATTTACATGCTTATCCTCTGTTTTCTTCGCTACATGCCATTACCTAGTTTTTCTCTTATTGACTGTTGACGTGTGCTTTTTCATATGCTAGTTTAGTTGCCTCATTGATATATAGTCCTTGTTCACAGTTGGCCTTGTAATTCATATTGGATCTATTTCTCACATGTACTTGACTGAGTCATACCTTGTCGTAGCATGCGTGCGTTATAATTGAACTCCTACTTCTATTTTCGATTTTTCTCAACCTGCGAGTCCACACTAGGAGCGAGGGTTGATTTCTTGAAGCTAACATGTGAGTCCACACTAGGGGCGATGGTTAGTTATTTGTTCGTGTGAGCCCACTTCCCAATTTTTTATTGTTATTTGATTATGATTTACCATATGGCCATTCGAGGTTATTTTTGGGACCCAGTATTTTATTTAGGTTCTAGAACCTCAAAAATTATTTTCTAAATTTTCTGTATTTTTTGGTATTTTCTGGAATTACTTTGATAATAAAATATAAGAAAAACCTATTTTCTAGGACTTCTGAAATTTATTGTGCTAGCCTAAGAGCAAATATTGACCGTAAATATTTTTCTAGGGTTCATTACGCTATTTTATATTTTCAAGAATTTTTCCATAATTTTTGGAAATATTTAAGTATTTATTTATTAAGGTTTATATATTTTTAAAGGCTTCTAATATTTATTATTAGGCTATTTGGAACTAATATGTGGTAAAGCATTTTATTTATATTCTAAAGGGTTAAATATATTTTCTAGAATGTTTCTAGAATTTTTGGAATTTTATTTGAGTTTATTTGGCTCTTAAATGATTTTTAAATTATTTTCTGAATTTAAATCAGCATTTACCCAGTCAGTAGGCCAATCAGTATCCAGTCAGCGACTGCTGACCCACCTGTCAAACGTGCAGGCAGCCCAGTAGTCAGCACAGACTGTGCTGAGGGTTTCCACATAGGAGCCATGTTGCCAGCTTGGCTGAAGCCAAGCCGGCCAGAACTTTGACCGTCCGATCCTGGACGTAAGTGCCAGGATCGTGACATGTGGCATCTGAGCCGTGGCTCAAGCCACCGACTTCAGCTCCCTATATATATATATATATATATATATATATATATATATATATATATGTTATAGTAATTCGAAAACCCTATTTTCCTTCAGCCGACTTTGAGCAGCTTTTGATCTTGAGAGTCTACGACTTCTCGAGGCGACTGCCGTCAACTTCGACCTCGGATTCACTCGCCTTTTTTTTTCTTGGATTCGTATCAAGGTAAACTTTCTGAATATGTAATTTATTTTATCAAATCTAAACCGTAATTTCTGTAAAATTCGTAGAGTGTCGGTTGTCCGAAACTTGATACGTTTCGGTGTTTTCGAGATTTCGGGAGGACCAAAAATCAAAATTATGAACCGTTTGAAGTTTCGGAAAGCTAACATAGAGATCTATATCATATATTTTTCCCAAAAATTAATTCATTCATCTAGTATTTTAGTTATTCTGTTGAACTCAGAATTGATCGATAAATTACCGTTTTGGTCATGATTAGCCATGACGGCGATATCTTTTGACCAAAACATGACGGTTTATTCCAGCACACTCGTGGCACTGAAATCTACCAAGGTGCACTTTCAAAACCTTGAGTTCATGACGTTTGACTAAATAATCAATGGTACGTCTCGATTTGCATGCCATGGTTTCCAAAATTGGAAATATGACTTTTTATGGCCAAACTTGCATGTTTAGATTATATTCAGATTATTATTAGGTTAAATTAGGTTTTTAAGTAATTTATTTTAGAATTAACTATTATTAGATTAGTAACCCATTAGCCACTTATTCTATGAATTTATAACTAGAACATTAGAATTGACTTGTAGTTTTCGTACATGATTTGTGGTACGATATATGTTATAAGTGTTGGCCCAATGATTACATCGTGTTTTTGAATATGGCTAATCAGTTAAGTTTAACAAAATGATGTCACTAATATTCATATACTCACTATCATGTTGCTACTTAAACTTAGCATTGTCCTAATTGTCCTATATTATATTGCTATGCTTGTATCGTACTGCAACTTATTTTGCTTAGCATTGTCCTAATTGTCCTGTATCATATTGCTATGCTTGTTTCGTACTGCAACATATTTTGCTGGCCTAACATGTATTTGTAGACATGCAGTAAGCATGATCAAACATGATCTAAACAGGACATAGACAATGAAGAATTAATGATGGAGCACAGACGGCGTCATACAAAGAGATTTCTCCGAACCGCCTAGCGACCTATCCGGGGCCTCGTATCGGGGGTTCCGCTGCCCGGTCAGCGGACAGGGGTCGAGGGGGCAGCGCCCCCCGTCGGGGGTTCGGCGGCGAAGCCCCCGAAAGGTATTCAGATTTCCAGATCTGTTTATCTTCGGACGACTGCTGTCAAGGAAAAAGACGTCTTCAGGACTGCTCAAATATCAGAAGAAAGACGTCATCAAAGGGCTCTTGGTTTTCCTATTTGTTCCAAGTCTGTAATCTTCAATTTATTGAGTCTAGGAGAATGTGTACGTTGAGTCGCACTGAGTCATCTCAACCCCTAGACATATCTCTCCAAAGCTCTACCATTACAATAGACCAATTCCTGAACCAAGCCCAAGCTCCACAAAGCCCAAAAGCCCAATGGACCAATTCTGTCTTCTGGAGACCGAGTTCGGGCCGAACTCTGCCTCCACACAGAGTTCGGGCCGAACTCTGTCCCCTAGAAATCAGGAACCCTAATTTTAGGGTTAGCTGGTTGCTAGTTGTCCAACGGACAAATATTTGAATTTTCCTACCCGAATTCTGGCCGAATTCTGCCTATAAAAACACTATAAATAGGGCATGAATTCTCTCATTTCAAATCATCCACTCTTCTCTTCTTCTTCTCTTACATAGCCTATATAGTCAAGAGCCTTACTCTTCCAATCTACTAGCCACAAAACTTCCTAAGCCCCAAGGTGCTCAAGTGCGATTCAGCTAGAAGTTTTTGTGCAAGAGTTGAAAAGAAAAGTCACTTGGACAATTCCAAGTCGCTTGGACAATTCCAAGCAAATCGCCACTGCGATCCTCTGTAAGAAGTTGACGTGCTCTTCTGAAGAAAAGGCACCGGTTGTAAACTACTATTTCACAAATAGTAGATTTAATCCTGAGCTAGAGTTCTCAGGCCTGGACTAGTCCTCCACGAGGGAAACCAGGTTAAAACTGCTGTGTCTGCGAATGCTCTTCTGATCTTTATTTACTTCCGTATTTATTTCTGATTTATTTACTATCTTGATAGTTGTTTTTGTGGAGGTGATATAGAGTTAATTTTTATTTGGTGATTATTGACACAAACTCTATTCACCCCCCTCTAGAGTTGCCTACACGTTTTTTCAATAGGTTGGCAGCTTCTAGATCGATAATCCCCTCACCCTCGACTTGTGACTACGGTTTGTGCAAGGATTCAGGAAAGTGCACTTTCTGATTGCTTTCGATTCATAGTAGTTTTCCATTTCATGTTTATACATATGCTCTCTTGCTTGATGACACGTTGTCACACGGATTAGTATCATGGATTTGTTTATACTTCATGACTGTCTTTTACATGATTACCATGCTTGCGACTGGATTCCACGAGTACTAGCTGGATGGAAAAATATCTTAGTAGACATGCGGACTATCTAGAAACATCCCCAAAATGTCTATTCTTGTCAGATAGTAGTTACACAATTCACGTACGGGGTGTCGGATTTACCCCTTAGCCGTTCACTTGTCGAACAAGATATTTCAAAACACAAAGATAGTTGTCTTTTACTTGTTTTTTTTATTTTCTTCACCACTTGTCATGACATCCTAGTTACATATTTTTCCAGTTGATACATCTTATTGTGGAGTTACCTACTTGCTTTCTAGACATGCCATGACATCAGTTACTTTCTAGTTTCATCTCATATATGATATTTTCATGTCTTGTGAATTCTATTGTGTTTTCGTATTGCCGTCGTTTTGTGTGCTTGTTCCATTCTTGACTGGAAACTAACATTTCTCAGGTTAGCTGTGTCTTCACTTAGCATTGGGAGATACAGGTGTACTAGCAGGCAAAAACCTAAAAATTAGATAGATGTGGTATCAATTACATTAATTGTAAGAACCTTGTACTTTCTTTAAATATAAATGTTGTAAATGTTGTAATCAATTTAGAAATGTGAATGAGCAATAAAGTTTATTTTGAGCATTTATTTATTGCGGGCTTGACATCGTTCTACCGCCGACTCTGCGGTGTAGGCTGGCTTGGACACACACTCGTATCCCGAAAAGCGGGTGCGGATCGTGACAAGTTTTTGTGGTGGCCCATACAGGTCAAATTTCGTAAATGATTGCGAACTTATGGTAGTACTTAAGTTAGTTGTACTACTGTAAGCCTGTGACTAGGAAGTGCTTATTCACAATTAGGATTGATTTGATTTTAGGAGAATACCAGGACTAGGAGTCCCTAATTTAATTCTATTATTAGGTCAATAAGGTTGCTACATAGGCCATGTAATTCTATTGTATTTTAATACGAGGGTATGATCCATGGTGGGTAGAATATACGTTTGGTAAGTTAGGCCTTCATAGAATTCAATTCCTAATTTTGATTATCTTTTGTGCCATTTTATCTTCTGCCTTCTCTAAACCTCGTTTTATTTTCAAAACTATTTTGCGATCGTTTTGTTTCCAAAACTGATACTTTTATTCAAAGACAAATACTTACATTTTCTTATCATGATCGAGTTGTTTGAATTTATAGAAGTTCCTTTGAAATTTTTATGGATATAGTTGAAATAATTTTCGATGACTTACAATGGTAAGGCATACGCGCACTGTCCCGTTTTATTTGAATTATTGATACTGCGGGTTCACGGTAGCCAGCAGCGTACTGACGTGGCATGACCCCTAAGTTGAAATAATTTCAAGTATAGGTTGTCAAATATTACTAAAGTTATATCCTAGTTGCATTATTTGATCATTTGATTTATTATGTCAACATTGGATATAGTTGATAGAGTGTTCGATACCATATAGTCATGATACCAAGTGTTACTGCAGTCAGATGAACACTGGCGGGGCATAAATTTTCGGTAAAGTGACTTCATATATACGTATGGTTTTTGAATATTATAAAGACTACATCCTTTCGACATATGACTATTGATTTATTTCTTATTCTTTTCCTTTATTTCTTGAACCTTTTTATCTTATCCTTCTATTTTTTGAATGTTATTTGGCTCCTAGCAATCTTTAAAACCTATTTAATTTTCTTCTGCTAGATTCCTAATCTTATCTAGATGTTGATTCTTAATCGTATCCTCCAAAATTTCGAGGACAAAAATTTTTTAAGGTGGGTAGACTTGTAAGCCCACTTCCCAATTTTTATTTATTTATTATTATTTGATTATGATTTACCATATGGCTATTCGGTGTTATTTTTGGGACCCAGTATTTTATTTAGTTTCTAGAACCTCAAAAACTATTTTTTAAATTTTTTGTATTTTTTTAGAATTTTCTGGAATTACTTTGATAATAAAATATAGGAAAAACCTATTTTCTAGGACTTCTGGAATTTATTGTGCTACCCTAAGAGCAAATATTGACCCTAAATATTTTTTAGGGTTCATTACGCTATTTTATATTTTCTATAATTTTTCCATAATTTTTGGAAATATTTAAGTATTTATTTATTAAGGTTTATATATTTTTAAAGGATTCCAATATTTATTATGAGGCTATTTGGAACTAATATGAGGTAAAGCATTTTATTTATATTCTATAAGGTTAAATATATTTTCTATAATTTTCTAGAATTTTTCTGGAATTTTAGAATTTTATTTGAGTTTATTTGGCTCTCAAATGATTTTTAAATTATTTTCTGAATTTAAATCAGCGTTTACCCAGTTAGCAGGCCAATCAATATCCAGTCAACGCCTGCTGGCCCACCTGTCAGCCGTACAGGCAGTCCAGTAGTCAGCACAGTCAGTGCTGACTGTGCTGAGGGTTTCCATATAGGAGCCATGCTGCCAGCTTGGCTGAAGCCAAGCCGGCCAGAACCTTGACCGTCCGATCCTGGGCGGGAGTGCCAGGATCATGACACGTGGCATCTGAGCCGTGGCTCAAGCCACCGACCACAGCTCCCTATATATATATGTTATAGTAATTCGAAAACCCTATTTTCCTTCAGCCGACTTTGAGCAACTTTTGGTCTTGAGAGTCTCCGACTTTTCGAGGCGATTGTCGTCAACTCCGACCTCGGATTCACTCACCATTTTTTTGTTGGATTCGTATCGAGGTATTCTGAATATGTAATTTATTTTCATTAAATCTAAACCTTAATTTCTGTAAAATTCGTAGAGTGTCGGTTGTCCGAAACTTGACACGTTTCGGTGTTTTCGAGATTCCGGGAGGACCAGAAATCGAAATCATGAAACGTTTGAAGTTTCGAAAAGCTAACACTATGACATATATTTTTCCCAAAAATTAATTCATTCATCTAGTATTTTAGTTATTCTCTTGAACTCAGAATTGATCGGTGAATCACCGTTTTGGTCACGATTAGCCATAACGACGATATCTTTTGACCAAAACGTGAATTTGCGACACAGTTGATTCCAACGCACTCGTGGCACTGAAATCTACCAAGGTGCACTTTCAAAACCTTGAGTTCACGACGTTTGACTAGATAGTCAATGGTACGTCTCGATTTGCATGCCATAGTTTTCAAAATTGGAAACATGACTTTTTATGGACAAACTTGCATGTTATGATTATATTCAGATTATTATTTGGTTAAGTAAGGTTTTTAAGTAATTTATTTTAGAATTAACTATTATTAGATTAGTAACCCATTAGCCACTTATTCCATGAATTTAGAACTAGAACCTTAGAATTTACTTGTGGTTTTCGTGCATGGTTCATGGTACGATATATGTTATAGGTTGACAGCTTCTAGATCGACAATCCCCTCGTCCTCGACTTGTGACTACGGTTTGTGCAAGGATTCAGGCATGTGCACTTTCTGATTGCTTTCGATTCATAGTAGTTTTCTATTTCATGTTTGTACATATGCTCTCTTGCTTGATGATACGTTGTCACACGGATTAGTATCATAGATTTGTTTATACTTCGTGACTGTCTTTTACATGATTACCATGCTTGCGACTGGATTCCATGAGTACTAGCTAGGCGAAAAAATATCTTAGTAGACATGTGGACTATCCAGAAACATCCCTAAAATGTCTATTCTTGTCAGATAGCAGTCACACAATTCACATACGGGGTGCCGAATTTACCCCTTAGCCGTTCACATGTCGAACATGATATTTCAAAACACATAGATAGTTGTCTTTTACTTATTTTTCTTGTTTTCTTCACCACTTGCCATGACATCCTAGTTTCTCCAGTTGATATATCTTGTTGTGGAGTTACCTATTTGCTTTCTAGACATGCCATGACATCAGTTACTTTCTGTTTTCATCCCACATATGATATTTTCATGTCTTGTGAATTCTATTGTGTTTTTGCATTGCCATCGGTTTGTGTGGTTGTTCCATTCCTGAGTGGAAACCAACATTTTCAGGTTAGCTGTGGCTTCACTTAGCATTGGGAGATACCGGTGTACTAGCAGGCAGAAACCTAGAAATTAGATAAATGTGGTATCATTTACATTAATTGTAAGAACCTTGTACTTTCTTTAAATATAAATATTGTAATCAATTTAGAAATGTGAATGAGAAATAAAGTTTATTTTGAGCATTTATTTATTGCGGGCTTGACAGCGTTCTACCGTCGACTCTGCGGCGTAGGCTGTCTTGGACACGCACTCGTATCCCAAAAAGCGGGTGCGGATCGTGACAGTTCTAACCCGCGAGTCCACACTAGGGGTGAGGGTTGATTTCTTGAAGCTAACCTGTGAGTCCACACTAGGGGCGAGGGTTAGTTATTTGTTGAAACCTGCGAGTCCACACTAGGGGCGAGGGTTAGTTATTTGTTCAAACCCGCGAGTCCACTCTAGGGGCGAGGGTTTGAGTAACCGTTTGATTTCTTGTCATGTGTTTCATGTTTCCTTTCCAGCAGTTCATTTATGCGTAGTTGTTCTCAAATTCATGTTTCATAGTTGCTTAGTCATTTTCTGTTTATATCCTTGTTTTCTTTATGCATGATATACTGTTAGGTAGGCTTGTTTTATGTATCTTGCTAGTCCCCTGAGGACCTGATGATCTCTTCAAGCAGTTGATTGCACAGAGTTAGTTAGCTGATCATGATGGTATTTGATTACTTCAGACTCAGGTATCTTTCGTGATTACATATTTACATCTGTTATTTGCACTCTGCTTGTTAGCCTAGTTTTATAGACTCATGTTATTTCTTGGAGTTTAATCGGACATTTATGCTAGTGGGCTGCAGACCATTAACCATAATGTTCGTTCTTGTTTTATATTCTTCTTGTGGATTGAGATATAGTTTAACTCACCATATTAGACATGATACCATATTCTGGACAACGTATACGTATTCGAGTTGGACTGGAGTCTGCTTGATATGTAGCTCGCTTGCGCACGCGCTCGCATCCCAAAAACGGGTGCGGGACGTGATAGGTAGTATGTCTTGAGCTCTGATGCTAGCCCTTGGTGGAATCTCTTCGTTCTTTTCCGTTCAGTCGAAATCAGTACCACACAGAATCCACTCAAGCGGCTAAATTCTGCATCGTACTCGTCCATTGACATATTTTTCTACTCCAGATGGAGAAACTGGTCGTATAGGACATCTTGAAATGGACATGAAAGAATCTTTCATTGAACAGGTCATAGAACTCTTTCTATGTCTGTTCAGTGCCCAGGCGTCTCAATTCCACCTTTCACCAGTGGTGGGCATTGTCCTCCAAGAGTAAGTCCATACTGTCATCCATAGGTTCGCAGGCAACTTTGATGCCTTTAATAGCTTCTCCGTACTGATAAGCCATGCTGAAACCTCTAGTGGTCTCTCGGTACCCTTAAATGTCTTAGGATTCATCTCGATAAAGTTCTTGATGGAACCCATATAGGGTTTTGGTGCTAGTGCTGGTACCGGGGTCGGGGGTAGAGGTGAAGGCGGAGGCCTAGTTAGTGAGGTCATCATGCTCTGTCTTAATATTTCAGTTTGCTGCCATTGACCCTGTAGCATAGCGTACATAAACTTGGTGATCAGGTTCGCATCAATCGGAGGTGGGGGCACCTGCGGTCCGGGCTGAGGTAGTAACAACTGAGGGAACGGTGGAGGAGGTAGTGGCATATACCCTTCCTGGGGTACTACAATCTACTACCCGTTATGTTCCACAGAAGGTACACAAGTCTGAGGGTTCTGCTGTACCGTTGGTAGAGTTATGTCGGGCTGTTGCTGTCCCTTTTAGAAAGGAGTGACTGGGATGCCACCGGAGGCTGCGATGGTGTTTACTCCTCTTTAGCTGCTGAATTATCAGCTGTGATAGCAAGGGTGGAAACTCGCACGCTGCGAAGGTGCATTTTATTGGCACAAAGGTAAGGAAATGTTAGAACAGATTCCACTACTAAAATAACCCAGATTAGCGACGTCAGAAGACGTCGCTAAATACAGGAAATACGTCGCTAACAATGATTTGCGACGTATTTAGCGACGAAAAACCTATGTCGCTTATAGGCAAGTCGCAGATGGCAATTTAGTCGCCAAACGTCGCTATTTGCGACGCGTAGTTAATTGTCGCTAGACGTCGCAAAATGAGCGACAGATAGCGACGTATAAGTACGTCGCCAACATTGCGACGTAAAGCGACAACTAGCGATGCTTCAAAAGTTTATAAATGATGACGAGGCATGGCATCCACGTGGCCACGTGGGCAACGTAGCGACGTATATTAGCGACGTCGAGCGACGTAACGTCGCTAGTTAGCGACGTATAGCGACGTCTGTGTGACGTCGCAGTATGTCGCAGAACGTCGCTATACGTCGCTAATATAAAAAAAAATTAAAAAAAATATAATTGATATTTTTGTTATGCTGTGTGTCTGTGTTTACAGTGTGTGTGAAGTGCAGTGTTCGGACCATCGATAGTTTCGCTTACTGTTGTATGTTTTATCTTTGATAGAAAGAGCAACAGTTCAGGGTGCACTTCTCAGAGCTTCCTCTTCACGTCCTTCACCTTCTCGGGAACCTTTACGACGTCCGAGAAAGTGAAGGACGTGAAAATGAAGCTCTCAGAAGTGCACCCTGAACTGTTGCTATTTCTATCCAAGATAAAACATACAACAGTAATCGAAACTGTCGATGGTTCCGAACACTGTATTTCACATTCACTGTAAACACAGACACACATCATAACAAAAATACACAATATATTTTTTTAAAATTTCGGCAGCATCTCCTTTGTATATCAGATCATCGCTTATAACCCAGCGTAGGTATATTTGTCATCCCGTCGCAGATATCACAAAGTAAATATCACAATAAAAATAGGAGGCAGTGCAAAGTAAATATCACAGACACACATCCTCACAAACATCCAATAGAGTCAAATAAAAATAAAAGATGATAAAAAGTCTCCCACCAAGTGTATAAACAACAGTGTATGAATAAACAATTTGCCCATAGGGCCAATACATACAAGTCATAAAAAAACCAATAAAATCACTGCGGACCCCTGCCGCGCAACTGGGATAGAATGTAGTCATACTGCTCCTGGGTGAGCTGTACTGTAGGGGCAGTAGGAGGCAGTACAATGTCTGGAGTCGGCGCCGGAGGCAGTGCAGTATCTGGAGTCGGCGCCGTCGATGGACCTGGAGGACGTACCTGCTCCAGCTCTCGCAGTCGCTCACCATGCGCAGCAAGGGTACTCACCACCTTCTCAGTATACTGAGCGAGTGAGAGAGAAAGGCTCCTCTGCGATCCGTCCAGCTCGACCTGTCTACGCTCCGTGCGCTGCGTAGACTCGGTGAGCGTCTGCAAGTTGGCAGCTGCAGCCTGATGCAGACTCATCAGCTCCTGTATACTGCGCTCGACCGCATCAAATCGTCCGGTGACGATCGGAGGGTCGGATCGTCGCTCAACCGCATCAGAAATCTGCTGCTGCAACTCGTGATGCAGCTCCTCGATCTGACGACGAACATCCTCAGCTCGTGATGACGCCTGCGTAGCCGGAGACTGCGCACTGACAGAGGGGGCCCGGGATGACTCCGAAGCCAAATACGCGTCGTAGGATCCCGTACCGTAGTACGTACCCTTTTGAAGACCGCCAACGGCGGTCATCCAGAGCTCGTCCGACGATGGCTCTGCAGGCGGCTGGGAGGAAGTAGCAGCCCCTCCCTCTGCTTGCGCACTAGCAGCAGCAGCAGCATCAGCCGCCTCCTTCTGTAGCCGAACAAACTCGGCCTAGAACATGTTTGCTAACGTGTAAGTGTTTACTAAAGTCTACATTGATATCTATTTTCCTGTTTTCTAAATTATAGTCAGTTAATATTGTTGGCCCAATGATTGTATCATGTTTTTGAATATGGTTAATATGTTAAGTTTAGCACTTCACTATCACTAATCTTCATACTATCACTATAGCATTTCTACTTATACTTATATCTTTGGTGATATGTGCCCATTGGTTTACATCTTAGTGATATGAGCTTATCTATCTTAAATTTAATTGGGTTGCCAAAATCAAAACTATGTTTTTGATTGTGGTCATTCAATTAAGTTTAATCATTCTGATATCACTAACATTTATGCCATCACCTTAGCACTTATACTTAAACTTTGCATAGTCCTAATGTGCTTTAATTTATCATACTTGCTACTATGGATATTGCTTTGTTCGTCTAACATGTACTTGCAGAAAAGCAATAAGCAAGATCAACGTGGACATATGCAATGAAGAAATCATGGTGGACCAAAGACGACGGATCCCACAAGATTTCTCTGAACCACCCGACGACATCTCTGGAGCCACGTACCGGGGGTTCCGCTGCCCGGTCAGCGGACGGGGGTCGAGGGGGCAGCGCCCCTCGTCGGGGGTTCGGGGGCGAAGCCCCGAAAGGTATCCAGTTTTCGCAAACTGGATATCTTTGGACAGCTGCCGCCAAGGGAAAAAGCCAGCACCTATCAAAGGAAGAAGCCAAGCCATGCCATCATAATTTCAAGACTCTGAAGAAGCCTGCACCTGCTACAGTATATCTGGAGTCTGTAATGAGTCTTAGGAACCATTGTAAACACAAGAAATGGATGGCAAAATCGAAAGCTAGGGTAGATAATAACCCAGGACAGTCTTCGAAATCCTGGCGGATAATCCGGCGGATCTCCGCGGAAATCCGGCGGAAGATCCGAATGGTCTCACAGAATACCTTCTGTGAGTGTTCGGATTATCCGGCGGAAAACCGCGGAATTCTGGCGGATTTTCTGCTATATGACCGTTTGCATTCCAACGGTCGGATTTTACGAACGATTGATCCCAACGGCTCTTTTTATAGCCGTTGGACTATTCAGGCGGATGATCCGGCGGATTTTCGCGGAAATCTGGCAGATGATCCGTCAGCCTGAGAAAGTTGCATTATTGCACTTTCCTTTGCTTTGGTTATAAATAGCCTTGAACCCCCTTCATTCAAGGTTGATGCTTTGAGCCTAAAAATTTCCAAACCACCAAAGCTTATCCACATACAACTCTACAAAGCCTTCATTTGCCATCTACAAATTGTGTTAGAGTTATTGAGTTGAAAAGTGAGATCTTCATCCTATTGTATAAGGAGATCAAAACCTATTGTGAAAGGTTGAAGTTGGAGAGTCTTCGTATCCAAACTCTCGGTTGAAGTTGGAGAGTCTTCGTATCCAAACTCTCGGTTGAAGTCGGAGAGCCCTTCGGATTAAAGCTCTTGTGTAAGAAGTTGGCGAGTTCTTCGGATCCAAACTCGTGTGTAACTATTTGCTCAAATAGTGGATTAAAGCCGGAGAGAGTTCCGGGACTGGACTGCCTCTTAGGAGGATACCAGGATACATCGGGTGTCGGTATTGTGTTTGCTTCTTCTTTTGCACTTATATTTTTAAATTGCCAATTAGCTTGTGCTAAGTGCTTGATTAGTTAGCTTGACCCTATTCACCCCCCCTCTAGGGTTCCTACAATTGGTATCAGAGCAAGGACTCTATTGTTAGGCTTAACATCCTTAGAGTAGATCCTTGTTATTTTTTTTCTATGGCATCGTATTCTTCCTACTCCTCCTCCGATAAAGAGGGTTTTACTTCTAGTAGCATAGACAATCATGTTTCTTCTAAATGCAAGAAATGCTCTAAGTGGAAGGCCATGGCTAAACAATCCTTAGAGATTCTTGACAACCTTCATTCTACAAATGAAGAATTTTCTGAAAAGGTTGTTCATTTAGAAGAAGCTAATGATTTATTGAGAAATGAAAACAATATTTTATTATCTAGACTTGATTCTCAAAACTCATCATGTGTTTCTTTAAAGAGTTTGAATGAGGCTTTAATTTTGAAAATCAAATCTCTTTCCTCATCAATAGAAGATCTTAAGAGGCAAACTCATGAGCTAAATCATTTGCATGATTCTTCTATTGACACTTTAAAGAAACAAAATGATGCTTTTATCTCTAGAATTGCTTTATTTGAAAAAGAGAATGATATTTTAATTGCTAAATTTGATTCTCTTACTTGCATGCATGATGATTTGCTATTAGAATATGATATTCTTAAAACCAAAACTTCTCATGCTCACTCTAGAGATATTCATCATTCTAGTATGTCACATGTTCATAACCATGCTCATTCTGATACATGTGCACACACTAGTATTAGGTGCTTCTATTGCTCTCGCATTGGACACATGAGCTTAACTTGTCCTATTCGTAGGAGCTTTTCTACCAATGCTAGAGTAAATAGTATATGGGTCCCTAAAGCTAACAAATGTGGATCCAAGTTTATTTGGATACCAAAGTCTTCGCCTAATGTTGTAGGTGGAGCTTTTTATATCGGGACATAGCACCGAGGAGCGTGTTGGTGGTTGCAAAGCTCAAAGGACATCTTCCAAGCAATTGCACCAACAAAAGCGTGGCCACTAGAGCCACTTTGGTAACATGCTAAGCGATTCTCTTTAAATTGTTTATATTAGTAGAATCTAGCATGTTTCTCTTGATGTTTTGCTACTAGCTCACATTGATATCCTTAGTTGCTTATTGTATAAATCAATGTGAGATATAATACTAGCATGCTTAGTTAATTCTCTTATTATTTCTTTTATCTAGCATGACTAGTTACTCGGCTTAAATGATTAGTTCACACTATGTAGTTTATCACTCATTTTCTATTAAGTGTGACACATTTGATTTATGCATGCTTGTTGTTCTTAATCTCTATATTATGAAGCTTGCATATCACTCTAGTCCATAGGAGCTTGATTTTGATTTGAGTTAATATGATTTTAACTCTCCGTCTTTAAAGTTTTTGAAATAGTTACTTCTTGCCGGTTTGTATTTAATATGTAGCATTTACTTTAAATCGGTATTTGTGAATATATATGTTTAGCACAAGCTTCTTATCACATGACAAGTATACACTTACTTCCATTTTAATCTTGTGCTTACATAATATATTCATTATTGATTCTCATACTTTATCTTGATTATCTTCTTGAGAATCAATTATGTCTTTGCCTAATATAGCTTATTTATACATGCTTTTGAATTTGTGATGATTTCTCAAATATTCATTAAGGATACATGACTATATTCATTAAAATTTTCATTTACTTATAGTTCATGTATCTCTTATATTGATATCTATTTTTGTTTAAATACCTTTATGTAGGCATATGAGTTAAGCTAAAGTTTTATATTAACTTGAAGAGTATTTATTAATACTTGTTACTTCTAGACTCGTGCTTAACTCATACTCTAGCTATTGATTCTTTTGATCAAATTTGTGTATCTCTTTTTGAATCAATATGTTTCTTCCTTAAAGCTTTCTTTTAAATGATGTCTTTTTAGCTTTTTGGTTGACTTTAGGGATACATGCTCTTAATTGATTTTTGATCTTTTCGTGTATGCCTATTCGTGATATATATATAGTTTCATATATATAAATGATTCCTAGCTTTTGATATTTATTTGTTTTATATCTTTAAGTTGGGATGGTGAGAGAAAATATTTGTTTATGTATTGCACTTGACTATTTATGGAAGTTCTTTTAAGAATCACAAGGTTTTGTGTTTTGTCTTGTTTTTATAATTAACCTCCATTTTTTTGTGCACATTTTCAAATCTATATCATCTATATATTTCTATTGTGCACTATGAAAGCTTTTGAATATGGTTTTTACTATCCTTAGCATTTAGCTTTCTTGATCTTAATGATCTTTCTTTGCTCATTCCTTGGGTTATGCTTCCTTTTGAATTATTGTTGCCCAATGATGTTTTTGTAGCACATGAGAATACTTGTAATTGTTATATCATATTTCTCATGAATTTAGCTACTATGGTTTGAGCTTTTGTGTTGAGATTTTTCCACTTCTAGAGAATACACTTATTTTAATGTGGCTATAGTATTTTGCATTCTCTAGATTGATCTATCATTTTATTATCTTGGGTTAATCTCAATACTTCGCAAAGAGATTTATTTTATTGTGTTTTCATGAACATCTCTTTTGTCCTTTACTTGATAAGAGTCTAATTCATTTATTTATCATCTTATGCTCTTATCCTTGCTTAGTAAAGAGTCTCTAAATCATTTTGATCATTCAAAATGTATTCCCTTTAATTGTGAACTCTATGCTTAAGCAAGTATTTTTTTGTGTTAGTGACTTAAGAATTAATGAGCACATTTATCTTGTTAATGGCTTCTCTCATTAATCTTATTTGGATTATATAGTTTGCTTATTTGTGATATATTATTAAGCTATATAATTTTGGCTCACTTTCACACATCTAGCTATATTCCTATACTTCAATCTATATATGATATGCTAGTTTACAAAAACAAGATTTGTGATATGCTTAATCTCTAAAACTAGTTTTACAAATTCTTTATTAAATCTTGTTTTCTCTTAGAGGTTTGTGATTCCTTGTTTTAACTCTCTTCCATAACTAGTCATTAGCAAGTCTCTCTTAAATTTCTCTCACTTCTTGAGTCATGATTTCATCGTATTATCATTTACATCTCTTCTTTATTGAATTTGTAATTATTTAAATGAGATTGACTCTTTCCCATGTTAATGTGTAAAATTTTTTTTGGATTTGTGATTTTTTCTTGATGAGATTCATTAGATCATATTTATTTATTTGTTTTCTTTATGAATGATCCTAATGATTGAGTAGTCCTAAACTATCTAATTTTGTAAATGTCAAGTTAATTTATTACTCTACTTTGACTACTCATGGTTTATCACATATGACCTTTGCTATTTGAACTTTATTGGTCTTTCATTTAGAAGTAGCAAAGTTTGGATATTACCCGGTTGATGGGTACATATGTGATAAAATATACCTAGTCCATGCAAAGCATAAATTGGTTGATTATTTCTTAATTAGATAATCATGGACATGATGTTATGAGTTTTATTTTTATTTTATTTTTGAGCTATTTTCTGTCTATCATCATGATTGTTCTTAATTGACTTTATTCTTTTTCATGATGACATTCTCTCAAAGGATAACATACATTGATCTATCATATTTGAATATGAGATTCTTCTATATAGACTAATGTATACCATCTTTTGATTATATGCGCTTTATTGGAATATTCTTTTAATTTTTCATCTTTAGTGGCTATTATTGGTTATCTCTTCTTGATTAAAGATAATTTTATTCGTCTTTTGACGATATTGTAGCCTTATATGCATCGAGCAAGGGGGAGAAATCCTTTGTTGATTTACCCCTAGATCTTTTAGTTATCTATTTTATGCTATAAGTGCTTTGGAACTAGATACGCATATTTTGAGGGGGAGCAAATCAATTGATTCTATTTATTTATACCCTTTAATATGTCGTATACCTAGTTCATCATGGACCCATATTTTTTCTTCTATTTCATATCTTATTGATTGAGGTCATGATATTTTTATTTTGAAGGGTTTATGAGAGTGTATGTAATTGTCCTTATTATCTTATCTCTCTCTTTCATATGTTTTGAATAAGTCATCTTGTTAATATTAACTTTCATATCTTATCTTGATGACTATTGTGCTTTCATTACTTTGGCTTTCCTTATATGCTTAATTGATTTGGCTTTCCTTGTTGAGGACTTATCCAAAATTCATGATTTTTATCACCTTTGGTAGTACTTTGAGGGAGAGCATTCAAGTCGACTGAATTTCTCTTTCTCAAGTATTTTTCTCCTTTACCTTCATGTTTATCTAAAGGGTATTCATATAGCATGATAAGGTAATTGAGTTCAAATGCATGAACTTGGGTAAGCATATAGATTTTGCAAAGAGTGAGATTAGTCTATATCAATTGCTCTATTTTTCATTGATCATTTCTTTATTTTGTTCCACTATTCCTTTGTGGACAATTTGGACTTTCAAATGGCTTTTTGATCAATATTTCAAGCTTATATTTCAATTGGTATTAAGTTTATATCTTTCAACTATCTCACTTGGTATTTCTCTTATATCAATTACTTTGCAATTATCTAATCCTCATGGACTTGTGACTCCTTCCAAAACTAGAGTTTTAATTCATATAATATTATGTTTTGGAGTTTCTTTCTTGGATTTCAAGTTGGTAAAACTATTCTCTGACTGATTATCAATTTTATTTGTTTTACCAACTATGTTGTGTTTTGACAAGTTATTTTCCTTTTGGCACTCTACATTTATATGTAGCTTTATACACTTGTCATTACACCCTTCTCCCATTGTTATTCATTAGTCTATTTTGACCATGATTGTCTATGACTTCCCCATGCTCTAATTTCTATGCTTAAGATTGATTTCATTTTATCTCTTAGTACGGGGGAGCCTATTTTTGATCATGTCAAAGGGGGAGAAGTAAGTTTAAGTATGCTTTTATAAGTAATCTAAGTAGTATGCGTTTAGTGATATTGCTTATATCTTTTGTATATTAGTGATACATGCAGTGATACATGCATCTATTGTGTTCATACTAAACTTAACCGATTTGCCATAATCAAAAAGGGGGAGATTGTTGGCGCAATGATTGTATCATGTTTTTGAATATGGTTAATATGTTAAGTTTAGCACTTCACTATCACTAATCTTCATACTATCACTATAGCATTTCTACTTATACTTATATCTTTGGTGATATGTGCCCATTGGTTTACATCTTAGTGATATGAGCTTATCTATCTTAAATTTAATTGGGTTGCCAAAATCAAAACTATGTTTTTGATTGTGGTCATTCAATTAAGTTTAATCATTCTGATATCACTAACATTTATGCCATCACCTTAGCACTTATACTTAAACTTTGCATAGTCCTAATGTGCTTTAATTTATCATACTTGCTACTATGGATATTGCTTTGTTCGTCTAACATGTACTTGCAGAAAAGCAATAAGCAAGATCAACGTGGACATATGCAATGAAGAAATCATGGTGGGCCAAAGACGACGGATCCCACAAGATTTCTCTGAACCACCCGACGACATCTCTGGAGCCACGCACCGGGGGTTCCGCTGCCCGGTCAGCGGACGGGGGTCGAGGGGGCAGCGCCCCTCGTCGGGGGTTCGGGGGCGAAGCCCCCGAAAGGTATTCAGTTTTCGCAAACTGGATATCTTTGGACAGCTGCCGTCAAGGGAAAAAGCCAGCACCTATCAAAGGAAGAAGCCAAGCCATGCCATCATCATTTCACGACTCTGAAGAAGCCTGAACCTGCTACAGTATATCTGGAGTCTGTAATGAGTCTTAGGAACCATTGTAAACACAAGAAATGGATGGCAAAATCGAAAGCTAGGGTAGATAATAACCCAGGACAATCTTCGGAATCCTGGCGGATAATCCGGCGGATCTCCGCGAAAATCCGGCGGAAGATCCAAATGGTCTCACAGAATACCTTCTGTGAGTGTTCGGATTATCCGGCAGAAAACCACGGAATTCCGGCAGATTTTCCGCTATATGACCGTTTGCATTCCAACGGTCGGATTTTACGAACGATTGATCCCAACGGCTCTTTTTATAGCCGTTGGACTATTCACGCGGATGATCCGGCGGATTTCCGCGGAAATCCGGCGGATGATCCGTCAGCCTGAGAAAGTTGCATTATTGCACTTTCCTTTGCTTTGGTTATAAATAGCCTTGAACCCCCTTCATTCAAGGTTGATGCTTTGAGCCTAAAAATTTCCAAACCACCAAAGCTTATCCACATACAACTCTACAAAGCCTTCATTTGTCATCTACAAATTGTGTTAGAGTTATTGAGTTGAAAAGTGAGATCTTCATCCTATTGTATAAGGAGATCAAAACCTATTGTGAAAGGTTGAAGTTGGAGAGTCTTCGTATCCAAACTCTCGGTTGAAGTTGGAGAGTCTTCGTATCCAAACTCTCGGTTGAAGTCGGAGAGCCCTTCGGATTAAAGCTCTTGTGTAAGAAGTTGGCGAGTTCTTCGGATCCAAACTCGTGTGTAACTATTTGCTCAAATAGTGGATTAAAGCCGGAGAGAGTTCCGGGACTGGACTGCCTCTTAGGAGGATACCAGGATACATCGGGTGTCGGTATTGTGTTTGCTTCTTCTTTTGCACTTATATTTTTAAATTGCCAATTAGCTTGTGCTAAGTGCTTGATTAGTTAGCTTGACCCTATTCACCCCCCCTCTAGGGTTCCTACAAATATTAGTTGAATAGAACGTACATATGCCTGCGTCGCCCTCTCGTCAATGAAGTCCCCAGTCCTCCGATGGGTGACCAGGAAGACGGTCACCATGTTCGGGTCCTCACCCTTCTTTACCTGTTAAAATATATTATCTATTATTAGTATTAAACATTATATCGAACTATATATAAATTAATGTCCGTCATAGGAAACGTACCAGACGACGAAAATGCTCCGTCATCGGAATGGAGCCACCACACCACTTACCGGCGCTCGACCGCGCCACCTTGGCCTTCTCAGACCGCTCCTGGTAATGGCGCTCGCTGAATCTAGCCTTCATCGCAGTCCACTGCTCTGGCGTAATCCAACCCTGGATCGGACGTCCGGCGCGATCACGACGCTTCTGGTCGTCGATCGCATCACGGATGAGCTTGGCTATGACGGCAGGAAATTAGCCCTCGATCCTCGCCGCCCGGTGTGGTGGATAGAAATAGGTCCTCTACAAGAAGTAAAATACAAAAGTTGTATAATATACACAAATGATTATTAAAATTTAAAAATAAACAAATTTTTTACCTTGAAGTGGGCGAACCAAAAGGCCTTCCTATCTGCGAGAGCATCTGAGTAGTTGAGCCAAGGCCCACCATAGTTCTGCCTCACAAATGTCTCCAGCTGTCTCTGTACTGCAGAAGGCCAATATCTATACAATAATAATTTTTCATGAATATATATGTACATATAATCATTTGAGAAATATATAATAATTAATTAACTTACTTCATAGGCCCGTCCGTCCAAATCTCCAAACGCGTCTCACCCGGGGGAGCGCATGGAGGGTCGCTCTCACCTCCTGCCTGGGCAGGATCAGTCTGATCGCCGTCCTCCATATGATCGGCGTGGGCTCCCTCCATAGAGCCGTCGACAGTAGGAATGCTGGCCGGGGGATCAGGGATGCTGGACGCGGGATCAGGAAGGCTGGACGACGAGGGAGGAGTCGCCAACCTGCTAGAACTAGCCTGTCCCGGTAATGGACCGGGAACAGAACGGTACACTGGCGTACTCGGAGATGAGGATGAGGGTACGGAACTGCCCTCTCCATCCCCAGCCCGAGGCTGACGGGGCTGCCTAATATATAATCCTTCGCGTCGTCCAGATGGTCTAGTCATACCTGACAATAAAACATATGACAATAAAACAAAAAAATATATTTATATGATAGATATCACAGATTTTTGAAAAATATCATAGTCAAAAAGTGTCACTGAAGTGTCAATAAAAGTGTCAATAAAGTGTCACTGAAGTGTCACAGATTTATATGATAGAAGTGTCACTAAAGTGTCAAATATGATGATAAAACAAACGTACAGATTTAATCCTCTTCTGAAAATTCATCTAGTTCGTTTAGCTCATCTACTTCTTCTTCTTCTTCTTCTTCTTCTTCTTCTTCTTCTTCCTCTACATCTTCACTTTCATCTGCATCTTCCTCTTCAGATAATTCTACTTCTTCTACACAATTAGATGTGTAATAGGGAACTTCCGCCGTGTCCACTTCTATAATATTTGTTACAAGAGGTAGTTCATCCTGTTGATAAGCTATATCGTCAACCTCAAAGGTATTTCTAGCTTTGGTCTTGCATACTGCCCACCAGTCCGACCTTGTTGTTCCCCATTTAGGATAACTTGTGAAGTACACAAACTGAGCCTGACTTGATAGGACAAATGGTTCATAGGCTTGATATCGACGCCGATAGTTTATATCAACAAGACCGTGCTTGTCTACTTTCTAACCTTGACCTTCAATCGGATCGAACCAATCACACCTGAATAACATAATCTTAGCAGGCTCTATTCCATAACTATATGTCAGCTCCACGATCTCCCGTAACACGCCATAGAAATCGTTGCCCGTATCAATATCTTTGTAGTTCGAAGATCTGATACACAAACAGCTATTTTTGGTGGAATCGAGATCCACAAAGTTGTCTCTGATCGGGCAAGTTGTTGACTTGAACCTAAACCCATTAACACAGTAGCTTGGCCATATTTTTGCAGCATAAATTGGTCCCTTGGCTAGCGTTCTAATAGACTCATTCTCAAGTCTTGCGTATGGACGATCGACCTAAATACCACGAAAGAAGCAATTAAGCTCATTCTCAATCAAGTGCATAAACAAAAAGGTAATTACAGAGTTCTCAAGTCTTACATATGCACTCAACCATGATGGAAAGTAACGCCTCATTTCTTGTTCTAGTTCTTCTTCTGTTATGTGTGGCCTACCCGACCTCACATCATCATTAAATATGCTGAAAACAACATCGTTCAATTAATGTAATAGTATAATAATTAACACTATTAAAATAATGTAGACGTATTAATTACTTACCCCTCCAGTTTCTCTACTTCCTCCTCGTCGCAGTTGAGTAATACATACACCTGAGCAGCCCTTAGCTCATCATCGTTCAGATATCTCTTTTTCATCTTACCCGATGGCTTTCCTGGAGCATTGAATACCTTCAGTATTGTATCATTACTTTCATGATCTCCTTCGTCGTTTCTGGAAGCTCTCATTCTATTAGTTGCAACATGAGGCTTGAAATACATCGAACAAAAGTTTGTAATCTCCTCGAGAACATAGGCTTCACAAATAGAACCCTCGACCCGTGCCTTATTTTTCACCTTTCTTTTTAGGTGATTCAAATGTCGCTCGAACGGGTACATCCATCGATATTCGACGGGTCCACCAATACGTGCCTCATAGGATAGATGAATCGGCAAATGCTCCATAGAGTCGAAGAATCCAGGAGGAAACACCCTCTCTAGCTTGCATAGTATTACCGCAATGTCCTTCTCTTACTTTTTTAGACGATCAACGAGCAATTTCTTAGAACAAAGATCCCTGAAGAATATGCTAAGCTCCGTCAATGGATCCCAAACTGCCTGCGGTAAGAATTCCCGAAATACAATCGGAATTAACCTCTCCATGAATACGTGACAATCGTGGCTCTTCATACCCATCAATTTGTTTTCCTTCGGATCGACACATCTTCTCAGATTTGACAAATATCCGTCTAGAAATTTTAGGCCCTGGATCCACCGACAAAGTCTCACTTTATCCTCCTTGTCCAGCGAGAAAATTGACTTCGGAAGGAACTGTTTTCCATTCTGCTGTATCAAATGCAACGCAGGGCGTTTGCATATTTCTTTTAAGTCCAACCTGGCCTTGGAATTGTCTTTCGTTTTTCCCTTTACGTCCATCACAGTATTAATTATGTTATCAAACACATTCTTCTCAATATGCATGACATCAAGATTATGTCTGATCAGATTGGTACTCCAGTATGGCAGATCCCAGAATATGCTCCTCTTTGTCCAGTTATGAACTCTACCAAATCCATCGTACTTGTACCCAGTTGTAGGATCTTCGATAGCACTTGAAAAATCTTTAACCTCCTCTCATATCGTGTCTCCGCACCACCTTGGCGGTGGATCATCCTTCTCTACAACGCCGGCACGGAAAGCATTCCTGTTCCTTCTGAACGGATGATCTTTTGGCAGAAATTGCCGATGACAATCAAAGAAGCACGGCTTTTCGTCGTGTTTTAAGCGGAAAGCCTTACTACGGTCCATGCAATACGGACATGAGAGACGGCCATGAGTGCTCCATCCAGATAACATTCCATAGGCCGGAAAGTCGTTGATGGTCCACATAAGGGTTGCCTTCATCTGAAAATTCTGCTTCCTGGAAACATCGTACGTGTTAGCGCCTACTTCCCATAACTGATTCAACTCATCTATCAAAGGCTGTAAGTACACGTCAATGTTCCTCTTGGGATTGTTCGGACCAGGAATTATAACAGTTAGAAACATGTACTGAGTCTTCATGCACATCCAAGGCGGTAGATTATACGGAGTAACAATCACAGGCCAGCACGAATACTGGGATCCCGAAAGACCAAAAGGAGTAAAACCGTCAGAAGATAGTCCCAACCTGACATTTCGCGGATCTGAAGCAAAATCTGGATACACTCGATCAAAGTGCTTCCACGTTTCTCCATCGGATGGGTGATCCAACACTCCTTCAATCTGTTCTCGCATGTGCCAACTCATATTTTCGGCCATCTCTTTCACCATAAATAATCTTTGCAACCGCGGCGTTAAAGGCAAGTAGTGCATTGAATCGGTCGGTCTTCTTGCACCGGTAGACCTTCCTGTACTAGTTGTCTTATAGCGATCAGCACCACAAAATCTGCACACATCTGCGTCCTTGTCGTCTTTGTAGTACAGCATGCATCCATTACGACAGGAATCGATTTTCTCGTATCCCATCCAGAGCGATCTCACCATCCTCTTAGACCGGTAGAAGTCTTTAGGCAACTTAGCACCCGCCGGCAAGATCTCTATAATCAACTCCAACACTCGGTTGTAGCATTCTTGCGACATGTTAAAATCTGACTTAATGCTCAACAGTCTTGTAACCACCTCCAACGGTGAATGATCCTCACAACCAGGATACAATGGAGTCCTTGCATTCTCCAACAACTCCATGAACTGTGCAGCATCGGCGTTCGGTGCCTCCTCAGGTGTATCATGAACGAAACTAGGCCCCGCAGCGTCGAAAACCATGTTCACGTACCCGTCGTCGTATGCATGATTATCTGAAACAAAATTAGGTCCCGCATGCATATACGGCTCAACATAAGGCTCCGGCTCTGATGCTAAAGACACAAGTTCTCCATGTGCGGTCCACTGATAGTAATTAGGCGTGAAACCCCTCGAGTACAAATGATATGTCACTTCCACTTCTGGATAATATTTCACGTTATGACATTTCACACACGGACACTTAATTTTGGTACCGTCCATGTACTGAGGGAACGCCTTAGCAAACTGCAGGAACTGCTCTACTCCCGCTATGTATTCATCCCGCACACCACACATATCATCAGCACGACGATTGTACATCCATGAACGATTCCGCAAGTAGTAATTCATATCCATTTGGAAATAATTCTGCAAAGATGGACACACATTATCCAACAGGCACAAATTCGTATATTATGTCTTATTATGGGACACACATTAGTAGCGGACAGTTACTAATAACAATGATATGCAATCTAGGTCAAACTAGGTTGTACTAAGTCAAACAAGGTCAAGCTAAGTCAAACAAAGTCAAACAAGGTCAAACTAGGTCAAACTAGGTCAAACTAGGTTGTACTAAGGTCAAATAGTCAACCTTGGTCAAACAAGGTCAAATCTAAGTCAAATATCCTATTTCTAGTCATGACCTATCAAGTAATGAGCAATAGTGAGTTAACAAAGCAAACTGAAACTAAAACTAGTATTTGGGTGTCATTTAAACAACTAAAACTAGTATCTGGGTGTCATTTAACAAACATGAAGACAACAAAGTCAAACAAGGTCAAGCTAAGTCAAACAAAGTCAAACAAGGTCAAACTAGGTCAAGGGTTGACCTATAGTTGACTTTGTCAACTCTTAGTCCAATCTAGGTCAGATGTTTACTCTACTTTGACTTTCAGTTAAAATAGTCAACCTTGGGGGTGACTACTATTTCATATAATTTTAAAGTATCGGCCGATACCGATCCGATACGGCCGATACCGATACGGTTTGGCATGTTCCGATCCGATACCGACCGATACCAAATATTGACCGATACCGACATTGGGGGTCTTTGTTCCGATCAATTCAAGTACCAATAATGACCAAAGTCAACTCAAGCTATCTCATACACACAAGTAATATCTATATAGATATATACATATAATATATATATATAGGCATGTATATACTATATGCCTATATTACAAGACAAGGCAACTTTCATGCCTTCATATATTTAGACACTCTAACATAGGCTATATGCCTATATCACATATGAGTTACATGATATAGTTATGTATATATGTATACAATACCATCTAGGCTATGTGTACGTGTCCAACATAATGTCGATGTGCAAGGGTAAAATGAACTAAAAAGGTAATCCTTCAACCAAACAATACCTAATCTATATGTCAGTCATGGGACTGAACAACTGAATACAAGACAAATAATAGTACTGGAACTAAATAAATGCATGGACTGATATGAAGAGATAATATGGACTGCAATATATATATATATATATATATATATATATATATATATATATATATATATATATATATATATATATATATATATAATATGAGAAAATAATGCACAAACTGTTCTCAGATTGACACGAATATATATGTGTGTGTGTCATGTGTGTGGTGTGCTAACAGTGTGTGTGTACAATAGGGTGTGTGTATATAGGGTAAAGTGTGCCATGTGTGTGTACATAACATGGGCTAGGTGTCTCAATGTGTGTGTGTACATAGGAATCAATAGTGTGAGTGAATTAGCTATTCTCGGTTTTGAGTGTAATGTGAGTGAGCTATAAGAGAAACAGTATACACAAACAGTGTATCAATCTCAGGAAAATCAGTAGATAGCAGTAGTTTGTGTTTATATTCTCAGGTTACACTTATGTGTGTGTGTAGATAGGTGTAAACAGTGCATAATTTCTCGAGAAAATTCAGTGTAATGTGTGTGTGCCAATATGAGAAAACAGTGTATTAAAACTGTTCTCAGTTTTGACAGTCAATGGCATACGAAAACCCAAGAATCCCCAATCAATGTGAACCCTAACATGCACATTAATTCTCAGAGAAGATATGAGATTAATCATAATGGTTTAATCATTCAAAATCAGTTTAAACCAATGTTAATCTCAGAAAATTAATTTATAGTGAACTACGTATCAGAAAATTGGGGATAAACCAAATTCGAAATCCAAATTCAACTAATAGCAAAATCTAATAGTTGGTAATGATATGTGTATGTGTCATAGAGTCACACGTGTCGAGTGTCCACCAAAACAGGACACAATCGTGTCCAAATTATTTTTTAACACACACGAACACAAATGACACAGTGCAGTCTCGTGCACGTGTCCACGCGTGTGTGTCCGTGTCTGTGTGTGTGTGTGTGCGTGTGTGTGTGTGTGTGTGTCCGTGTCTGTGTGTGTGTGCGTGTGTGTCCGTGTCCGTGTGTGTCCATGTGCGTGTGTGTGTGTCCGTGGGAGAGGAGGAGGAGGAAGGAGAGGAGTTAGGTTAGGGTTTACCTGAGGAAGAGGAGGAGGAGGAGCTCGAGGAGGAGGAGCTCGCCGGAGGGGGAGGGAGTCGCCGGGGGGGAGGGGGTCGCCGGGGGGGACACTGACAGAGGGGAAGGGAGTCGCCGGGGGTGGGGGGGTGGGGGGGGGAAATGAAATTTTCGGGTTTTCGAGTGAGAATGAGGGGGAAAGAAGGCAGCTGCGTGCCCTAAGTAAAATAACTTAGCGACATCACGTTTTGACGTCGCTAAACGTCGCCAACTTGGCGACATGTACATAAAATATGTCGCTGAACGTCGCTTTTCGGCGACGTAGTACCCTCCTGTCGCAGAACGTCGCTAGACAGCGACGTTTTGCGACGTGTTTAAAACGACGTCGCTACTGGCGACGCCATTTATTGCCGTCGCTACAGTACGTCGCTATTTGATGATATTTTAGTAGTGATTCAAGAATGAGGCAATTCAAGCAATCAAATAAGAGTTCAAAATTTGGAGTCAAAGGAGGTGAATAATCAAATAGTTGTGAGTGAGATACTATTTCCTAATACTATAGACAGACTCGTACCAGCATAACTACGTACTCGATACGATATTTTCTGACCTGTATGGGCCACCACAAAAATATATAACGCCCCAGTCCCAAAATACGTAGGACTAGAAACGTAGTATGCCGGTTGTATGTATACGAGATTTAATTCAATATATGGAAATCTCGAACACACACACATAAGCTGTAATGGGATTAACTAATCTTAATAATGAACAGTCTCAGATAACTCTATATCTCATCCACAACATTAATTTAAAGAAATAGTTCATCATGAATAGTTGATAGCCGGGTGGAGACAAATCCACTACCAAGCACTAAACCAAACTAGCAAGAGAAATGGAGTTCGATCTCCAAGATAAATAGATAAAAGAAATGGCACTAAATAGGCTCCTCAACCCAATAAAAATAGCTATGATCAGAAGCTAAAACCCTCTCGACCAATAATGATGAGGCTGGTCCGGAGCCATATTCCTGCGGGAAGTCCTGATCGTTTATACCTAGAGAGAGAACCTGGTCCTCAGAGGGACGTAACAAGATACAGAAAAATATGACATATAACTCAATATAAACTGCTCAACAATAATCCGGATCATAGCATTGTCCAATATTCTATACTTTGAATTAGTGCACCACCCCCATAACCAAACAAGGATTGGAGGTGGCACCCTAATTCGTGAAATATTTTTCCATGCTATAAATCCGATGTAGAATCTGGATCACAACATGGTTCATGATTTTATCATCGAAGCAGTGAACCACACCTATAACCAAACAAGGACAAGGTGTGGCATACTAGTTCGCGACAAAATACTGTTCCAAGCCATGGTCATGTAAAAGTACACAAACTATACAAAAAAGTATATATACCTAAACGGATAAGGGTCGCCTAACCATTCTAAGTGAAACATGCACTTTTAAGAATAAACCTCCAACGCATGGGCACTTTGGCTATAATGGGATGGCATACTCCCCTTGTTGGGCACCAGGGGCCTATGAGCATAACGTTCAGCAAAGTGTCAGTAGCCGTTAGTAACAAAAATAAGAGCATAACGCTTCGCAGAACAATAGTGGCCGTCAGTAATAGTGGGTTAATCTCACCCGCGTCTCCGACGGAGGTCATGGGTTACAAAAGAAGAAGTGCATACGTGGCCCATACGTTAAGAAACTGTCCTTCTCACCCCATGCCAATCAATATTGTATCCACAACACATATAACCTTTATTAACTGCTAAGTTAAACTAAGCATGGAATTACTAATGGTAGTTAGTCCTATCGCACGGCCTGTATGCACCGATGCGTGGTCGGTACGCAAGTCTGAATCTATATGCGACTCATGACTTCATGGCACACAGGTATCAAGGCCAATGAATATGGCACAAATAATAGTAGTCTCTTAATTCTAGGTCAAACATGCATAGAAATAAATATGTAACGAAAATAGAACTAAATAATAATTTTTATCTAATATGATTTGAAGAACAATTTATTTTGTCGAAATAAATAAAAAATAATAAATGAAAGCATGCAATATGGTGAGCTAAAGTAAATAAAAAGTAATGTCGAGGTATCTTGCTTGGAGATGGTGTGCATAATGGCAATATCCAGTAACTCAAATTATCAGATTAGTGAAGCAATAAAGTAGAACAACCACAAACGTCATCGGATGCTGAAACAGACATCACCAATATTTTTGGAGTAAGAGAAATTTCTAAGATCGCCTACCCATAAGTCCAATTTTGGACAAAGGGACAAAATCGTAAATTCGGGACAAATCGTTGTCCGTCGTTGGACCCGTATTTCACCAAAAAGCGTTACAAATCCTCTAATCTCTAAAGTCATAAAGTTATATGTCTACGGATATTGATTGATGATACAAACTCAACCGTATGTCCAAATTTGGATTCTGGTAAGCCATGCACAATTTTGCCCGTTGGATCGGATCATAGGCCCGCCAAAATAGCATTCCGACCAACCTTCTCCGAATCGGCCAAATATGACCCATAAAAGCGAAAAAATGATACAAGTCCAGTGGTGCAAGTTTCGTCTCGATGTGATGAACGTGCATGAAGTTAGGAACTACATTGGAAAAGATCCGTTACGGGGTATCTTGTCCGATACACCTCGATTTCGTCCCGCACACACAATCAAATCGAGTTCTATTGAATCCCATATGCAGGCGAAGTCGATACGCACCTTTCGATACTTTTGGCGCTACCACGTCGCCCGGTTTGTCAGTGCGAACGCTGTATCGGAAGTTTTTATCAATTTTTATTGTTTTTGAAAACTGTTTTTCCTAAAATTTGAAAATCTTTTAACATCAATTTAATAGACTAAAAATAAAACCAAAAGTTAGGTTTTACTCCCTTATAGGTTGTTTATAACTTATTCAGGTAGTTTTTAAAAATACCTAATAATCTATTCAAAAATGTTCTTCTAAACAAAGGATTTTAATTAAACAAAACTTTCATAATTGAACATATCACAGGCAGTTTTTCGAGATTTTTAAAGGAGATTACTAGGAATGTTAATGTATCCCAATTGAAACCAATTGAAGTGTTTCGAAGATGGTCATGTAGGCTACGTATAGGATTTGATAGATCAAAATTCTATATCACAACGATGACGGAATCAGGGTTCAAAGTTGCATACCTCGCAGTTTGACTTATCCCGAACAGAGTCCTCTATTATGCAAATTTTCGGCGACTACGACGGTGCACGGCGGCTCCCAGGCGTGCGTAGGCGGGTTGGGAGGTGTGGGGGAGATAGGTGATGATGCAAGTGGTCGGGTAGGCTGGATTTTGATTCGTGGGGGAAATTTAAAGATCGGAAGGAAAGTTTTTTTTGAAACTTTTTATATAAACCTTTGATCCTTAAAAGGATTTGAATCCAAATTTGATTCGAATTCCTGCAGCTATTTAAATCTGGATTTGATTCAATCTATAGAGGATTGATTAGGGGTCAAAGAGATTCATGTTTGGGGTGATTGGTGCTAATTTGATTAAGTTTGAGAAATTTAAACCTTTGAAAAAAACAGAACTCCTCACCCGCAGGCTCGGCCTGGGTTAGAGGAGAATGAACAGTGCCCTGCACTGTTCATTCGTTTTTCCCTTCTTCCCCCCTCCACACACATACAATTATATATATATATATATATATATATATATATATATATATATATTATATATATAATTATATATATATATATATAAGATTATATGATGGCTCTCTCCTTCCCCAGCTGTTCCCTCTTGCGGGTCCCTCCCCTCCGCCGCTAGTCGGCGGCCGGCAGGCTTCTCTCCCCCCTCCTCTCCTCTCCCTCTGTCCATGTGTCACCTTCGAAATCCGTGTTACGTATTTTCGTATACGTGTACATATTTCGGGTCCGTATTTTTATTAGTCATGGTTAGCTAGTCATGATTTTATTTTTAGCATGTTGCATTGGCATGGTTATTTTGGCATTTCATTGGTTATGGCTTAGCTTGGATTGGTTTCGCTTGGTTTGGTTTGCTTTTGGGTTCATCATGAACCAAAAGAAAACCCCTACCTACCACCACCATCATCATTTAAAACCCAACCCCCTTCTCTCTCATCTTTACTTTTCATTTATTCTTCATCTTCTTCCCCTTAACTTCTCCACCTACCAAGAGAAGCTTAGGCAAGTGCAACTTGCTCCATGGAAAAACTCAATTTTTGTTGTTCTATTGTCTTCCTCGCGAGATTCTAAGATACTTTAGAACTTGGCATTTTCCATTTTGATGGATATTTTCTTGTAGATCTAAGTTTATATTATTTTTGATTTTCTTGGGTTTTGATCTATTAAACTTCATTATTTTTATATTTTAATTGTTCCATGTTGTGGAGAATTCGATTTTACCCAAAATAGACCTTTGAAAAGTTGGATTTCGACTTGTTTTGAGAAAGTTATGGCCAAAAGCATTTTTGGCCATTTCTATGTTCATCTGTGCTGATTTTGGCAGGGACGATGAATAATGCCGCATAAGGGGCCTGTATAGTGCCGCATAGTATCCAGCCGCATAAGGGTGCTGCATAGTGCCGCATAGTGTCCAGCCGCATAAGGGTGCTGTATAGTGCCGCATAGTGTCCAGCCGCATAAGGGTGCTGCATAGTACCGTATAGTGCCCAGCCGCATAAGGGTGCTGCATAGTGCTGCATAGTGTCCAGCCGCATAAGGGTGCTGCATAGTGCCGCATAGTGTCCAGCCGCATAAGGGTGCTGCATAGTGCCGCATATTGTCCAGCCGCATAAGGGTGCTGCATAGTGCCGCATAGTGCCCAGCCGCATAAGGGTGCTGTATAGTGCTGCATAGTGTTCTGCCACATAAGGGTGCTGTATAGTGCCGTATAGTGTCCAGCCGCATATGGGAGTGCCACATAGTGCTGAATAGTGCGGCATAGTGCCTATTTTGGCTATTTTTGGCTATTTTAAGTCTTATTTGGTTGAATTGTGGCCAAAATTTTCCTAACTCCCAACATGAAAGTTGTAGATCTTTTTCTTGGCTTCAAGAATATATTATTAGTTATTTTTTGCAAGTTTTTCTCATTCATGATAATGTAAGAATAGAACACGATAGTGGTCCACTGTGGCGCACTCTTGACAAGTAAACTGACATGATATATCTCGACATGCTGTTACGACAGCTAGCCTGACATGACCAGTAGGAACGACCGGGACACCGTAGGCGATTGTGTTTGTACAAATAAACTGGCACTGTCTTGCATCATGTCTAGGATGGAGATCCCTGAGTACCACGGTCAGGGATACCTACTGCAATTGACTACGACTAATAAACTAGAATAATTCAGTAGACATGAAGAGATTTCCAGCTACAGGCAATCCCGTTATCTAGGCGCATTAAGTAGACTTGTAGCCTACCGACGAGTAGGGCACATTTCCAGCACACAGTCACGTGTTGCATTCTTCATAAACGGACATTCGACCTGGATAACCGGATGGTCTACAGGGCTTGTGGCTGTTGGGATAATCTTATTATATCTTGCTAGTAGCTAGGCCTGTGATAACCCTAGTTAGTTAAAAGTATCAAGCCGTAATCTTGATTGGCCGTGATTGATTGGATGGAGATTATTCCAGCTTAGTTTTATCCTGATCCTGTGCAAGATTATGACATGACATAATTATTGATGCTTGCCTTAACAATAACGATCGGGGGTCCAGTTCTGTTCAGGCGAAGGGTTACAACCCCGGTCCTTGTTTGGTTTAAGGGTTGTAACCTGGCTCCCGGAGCAGTTCTGTGTCCTCTCTTCGTTTATTGTCTTATTTCAGCCCTATGCCATGTTCGTCATGTTTTACCTTACCTTAATACCATGATTATTTATACTGGCCTTAACAATAAAGATCAGGGGTCCAGTTCTGTTCAGACGAAGGATTACAACCCCAGTCCTTGTTTGGTTTAAGGGTTGTAACCTGGCTCCCGGAGCAGTTCTGTGTCCTCTTTTCGTTTATTGTCTTTACTGTACCAATAGTATTTGAGACGAGTTTCTATTCAGGTGAAGGGTTACAACCCCGGTCCTTATTTGGTTTAAGGGTTGTGACCTGGCTACTTGAATGATTTTCTCGTACTCAGTTTACTGTTGTTATCTCTATTATTATTAATTCTTTATTTATTATCTTTAATATTCTATTGTGATATGCTGGTTTTAGTTCCTAAGTGAAGCCTCCTTGTGGCACTTGCTCTTTCTGGGGTCTGACCCAGCTGGTTTTGTATAGCCAGATATCGGAGCAGCTCCAGAGGATCTACCTACCTTCCAGCCAGATGGTGACCACCAGGCGTAACCCTGGCAACGAGTGGGTTTCTTTTTGTCCTCCCACTTTATTGTAAAAATTATTCTTTTGAGGCGTTTAACCGGCGAGCACGTGTTAGCTCGTACTGCACCTTTATTTACTGTCTGCCTATGGGCTGTAACATGATTGCCAGATCCTAAGGTTGATCATGTATGACTGAACTCTTGCTAGTCTTGACATTTTGTACGACTAGCTTCATGATCATCCAATATGTAATGTATGGGATGCCTTGCTATTATATATTTTGTGCTCTGACATCTTGTAACTATTATTGCTTGCTTGAGATTGAGATAATAGGCTTGTTCATGACCATAGAAGACTGTTGGCTTGTAGTTAAACCCTCATGTATCTAGACAGTCGTGACCGATTAGCGAGGTGGGTTGCACTTCAATATACGTAGCTGGCTATGTACGCCCCCGCTCTCCAGTATTCTGGTTCTGGGGCGTTACATGGTTTTAGTGGTGGCCCATGCAGGTCTTGTAAATCAAGATATGTGAGGGTTTACCGAATAGATATCTCAATCAGTATTGATCTCTGCTCGTATCTTTTGAATCCCTGTAATCTTGACTTGACATGCTTGTATCGTTGATCTGTCCTGGTCCTTCCTTATTGTTTTCTATGTCATCTTCTTCAGCGGCATTGTTCCTGGACCTGCCGATCAGCAAGGCGGAGCACTTCCCACGGACCAGCAACAACCTGGGGATCAAGTCCAGCATTCAGGAGTAGCCTCCAGAGTCATGCCTACTGGAGGAGAGCCACCAGTTCAGCCCGTCCAGCCTGCAGAGCCTGATAATGGCACTTTGGTGGGTCTCATCAGGTCACTATTAGCCTCCCAGGATCGTCGAGAAGATGCCTTGCACCAGGCAGTGACAGACGCTTTGACCAGAGGAGGTCATCAGGGTAATAGCGCGGCCAACAGTTTCAAGCGCTTGAACCCTTCCTTCTTCGACGGCAGTGAAGATGCGATCGCTGCAGATGCATGGCTTCAGGACACAAAGGTGATTCTAGAAGCAGCCAGGACTCCAGAGAACGAGAAGGTGGCCGTAGTGCGCCTGCAGTTACTAGATATTGCCCGCAGCTGGTGGGCAGCGCAAGCCGTTGGATTAGTGGCCCCTATTGCCTGGACAATATTCAGGAAGGAATTCCAGACCAAGTATTTTGATGCTGTGTAATACCCCAGTCCCAAAATATGTAGGACTACGAACGTAGACATGCCAGCTGTATTCATACGAAGTATACTCCAATATATGGAAACCTTGTATGGATACATAAGCTGTAAAATGCAGTAGAACCATAACTAATCTCATCCACACAGAATAAATGAATAAAAGATATCATATAATGAGAATGAATTTGTCTTGATACAATATGTTGGACGGAGACAAATCCACTGCCAACAAAATGAGAAAAAGTACATAGAAATGAAATGAGTGGCGGCGAAGCGAAGACGATCCAAGTGCAATCATCCTCGAACAAATAGCAATGGTCACGGCTAGAACTAAAGCACCTGCGAAAGACAATAGCACACACCTGGAAAGATAACCAGGTCCTCAGAGGGACGTAACAAGACACATAATATCATGCCATATAAACTGAATAAATATTGCTCAAATAAATAAGTCAATTGAATTATAACATGGTCCAACACGCACCTACTGAACGAGCGTACCATCCCCCCAACCAAACAAGGACAAGAGATGGTAAACTAATTCACGGTGACGTATCTTTCCAAGCTAATAATCCAATATGGTATCCAGACCCCAACAAGGTTCAATACCTTCTCATCGAAGTAGTAAGTCACACCTACAACCAAACAAGGATAAGATGTGACGAACTAATCCGCGACAAGTTATTGTTCCAAGCCATGGTCAGATACAAGTACTCAAACCAAAAGTACTCGTACCTAACGGATAAAGGTGCCTATCCATTCTAAGTAAAATATTGTTAAGAACAATCATTCCTACGCATGGGCCCTGGCTAAATAGGATCGGCATAGTCCCCCTTGGGCACCAGAGGCCCCATCAGTAAGAGCATGACGTTCTGCAGAATCGTCAGTGGCCGTCATTAATCATGGGTCATCAACCCCGTATCTTCAACGGAGAGTCCGGGTCATAAGAGAAATGCATCGAAGCCCATACGCTAAAGAATTGTCCTCCCCGTCCAATGCCTACTGTGTTGCATTCACAACACAAACCACTATAACCGCTAAGTCAAACTAGCATACAATCTCTATTAGCGGTTATTCCTTTCGCACGGCTTGTACGTACTGGTGGCCAGCCAATCACGCACTTCCGTGTCCTATATGCGACACACAACTTCGTGGTACAACGTGTCAAGGACAATGAATGCAACACACAAGATGGTCCCTTAAATCTAGGTTTAATTTGTAAGAAAATAATACACAGCAGGAAATATAAATGAACAGTAAGTTCTAACAGGTTATGCCATGTATCACAGTTTATTTTGCATGAAGAAAATAAATAAAGCATGAAATATGAGCTAAAATAAATAAACAGCAAATGGCAAGGTGTCTTGCCTGGTAGTACGCCTGGTGTGCTGCAATGATCAAGCTGGCATGAACTGCGACTTCGGTGCAACAACTATGCAAGGTGACCCCTGATGGGGGCACAGAGAGTTCTATTGGGTCCAGGACGGTCAACTTAGCTAGCGTTCGGCATAAGGTAGTCTTGATTTGGCTAGAGAATAGGGGTAATGGAATTAGTCACGGACAAGAGGAGAACCGAATGAAATTTGGGAAATAAATACATTTACTATTTTTGAAAATATTTATAACACTTGAAATTATATTAGTTTAAATAATTTCTAGGAAAATACTTGAAAACCATAAATCGTTTTTAGGCTAAAAATTCTATCTTTGTAAAAATATGATTTGAGATAGAGAACTATATTTTATTTAAATTACCAAAAATATTTTATAATTTTTGAAACTACATTTTTGTAGGCCAAAATATTTTAATAAATATAGAAAACAAAACAATAATAGTACTACCATATACTTGTATCATAAAATATTGTATGCTACCACTACTATATGAGTATAATATCCTACAACAAAATTAGTAATAATAAAAATCAATATAAAATTAATATATATATATATATATATATATATATAATTGAAACAGTGCTCTCAATAATAATAATAATAGTAATAATAATATTAATAATAATAATGATAATAATAATAAAGATAATAATAAAGATAATAATAAAACAGAATAATAATAATAATAATAATAATAATAATAATAATAATAATAATAATAATAATAGTAATAATGATGATGATGATTATGATAATAATAATGATAATATTAATGATTAACAAGAAAAAAATAATACTAAAAATAAAAAATGAACTGTTACTGTCTTCTTTAAGAAGACTTGTAAAACAAAAAAAAAGAACAAAAGAAACAACAAAAGAAACAAGGAGAAGAGGCGCGGATAGAGTGAGAGAGAGTGGGGTCGGTCCGGCGGGCGGCGGGAACGCGGCGGAAGGGTTCTTCGGAGGAGAGAGAGAGGAACGGAGGGTTGGCGTTCGATGGATGGCCGACGCGGTGGCGGCGTCGCGGCTGAGGCCGGGGGTGAGTGAAGCCGGTGGTTGGATGAGAGAAGAGGGGGCGGGCGGCGGTCGGAAGGGCTGGAAGGGGCGGCGCACGTGGGATCGGACGGAGAGAGGGAAGTTCGGGGGTTCGACGGAATGGGTGGCACGGCTGGGCGGATCTGAGCGCTGGGCAGCACTCGACGGAAGAGGAAGGGAGAAAAGGGGCCGGAGACGGACGGGCTGTGCGGCGGCTGGAGTGGGAGGATGGTCGGCGCCGGCTAGGTCGATCGGCGGAGGTGGGTTCGATCGATCGGGGCAGTCGACGAACGGGCGCGACGAGCAACGCAGCGGCGGTGGCTGCCGAAAGGGTGGACGACTGGAGGGGACTGCAGGCGCCGGCTGGGTCCGTCGGCAACCGAGGAACGGGGTCGGAGTGGAAGGAGGGGGAGCGGAAGGCGGTGGAGTCTCAGCGTGGATCGGTCTCGTCGACGGTGAGGTGCGCCGGTCGAGAATCGGGATCAATGGCGGAGAGCGAGGTGAGTAATCAGTGGTGTCTCACTTTTCTTCTATGAATTTTGAGTGGTGATGGCCGGTGGGATTTTGAGGGGCTGGCCGCGGTGGATAGCCGTCGACGGTGGTTCTAGTTTTGGTGACGGGATGGCACCGGGCGTAGTAGCGCCAGTGATGGTGGTCCGGGTGGTGGTTGTGATAACGGTGACGGTGATAGTGCTGGTTATGATGGAGGTGAACAGAGACGAGGGGTTTGGAGGGCCGGGGACATGGCCAGAATGGTGGCAGTGGTGGGGCCGTATGAGTTGGGTGGAAGCGTCGTGGTTGTGGTAATGGTGGAGACGGGCGAGCCGTCGGTGCGGCGGTGGTGACGGGTATTCCAAGGGAATGGCAGGGGAGGAGATAGGGGTGCCGTGAGAGGGGGTGAGGCTGAGGCGGTGGTCGGGATAGATCGGGGCTAGGGATAGGGTTAGGATTTATTTGTGTCGGAGTTGTCGACATGGGGGAGGATTAGAATTGTATATGTAAAATATGGAATAAGAATTTGAATGGACACAGACACGATGCACTTATATTTGTGGAGAAATTTGTTATGGATGAATAATGAATTGGAGGAGTACCTGCCTATTTATAGGATTTGGAAATTTCTAATTGGATAAGAATTAGGAAGATTTAAACCCAATGTAGATAATTCAATCTATAATTTAAATTAATTCAATAAATCCAAATCCAAATCAAAATCCAATTTTAAATCTAATTAAATTTTTAGTTTAAAAATCGAATGGGATAATTCAAATTACAAATATTTAACCATTTAAATAATTCCATAAATTCAAATCAAGATTTAAATGCCACAATAATTTCAAAATATATTTTCTAAAATACTAATAATATTAATTTCAAAAATTACATTAAAAATAAACTAATAAATAATTATATGTATGCACAAATAATGTTTTCATAATTATACTTTTCTAGTATGCAATAAAGATATTATTTATTATTAAAAATTGCGAGAAATGAAAGGCTTTATAAATAAAATAACAACTTGAAATTTTGGAACGATAACAAAATAATTATTATATACATTATCTTGAAACTATAAAAAATAGAAAAAAATGTTTTTCTAAAAATATGTACGCTCGCACATATTCGCACTCGTCGAGCAATTACGAAAATAAAATTTCGTGCGCGACGTACAATACGACTACGCGACGTACAATACAAAAATTTAAATCAGTACCAAATTTAATATAAAAAAATAGTAGAAATTTAGAGGTTTTACATCCTACCCAACTTAAAAGAATTTCGTCCTCGAAATTAAGAATTCGTAGGGGTGAGAAGACACAAGGGGTATCGATGGTGAACAATCAATAACAAAATCTTGCCGTAAGAAATTGCGATCTAGATCATAGGAAAATGATATGGTCGTAATCGATAGGATGGCTAGAGAAAGTTCTAGTATAACGCCTTCGTCTTTCTAAAATAGGTGAAGGCGAAAGCAATATAGAATTCGAAGGAGGCGTTATCGAATACGAATACGTGATTCAAAAACGATCGAATAATTTTAAAGGAATTGTCAAGGCAGTCGTAGATGGGATTCTAGAGGACAAGTTTAGCTATATCCCCATCCACGTAGAGCGATAGATAAAAGTGAACCAAAGTGCACTCGGTTGATCAGACCATCATGCACCGGTTCTGATTAGACAATATGTTAGTGGGAGTGACCCAATTAACATATGTCTTGAACAAGCTCGATAAAAGAATAAGCTTGCAAATACTAGGCTACATTAGCATCATTAGTCTAGATAGTAAAAATATAGGCACGTGAGATTAAGATTGAAATAAAGAACCAATATGAATAGTTTAAGTGTCATGAGGATCTAAGTCTTGTTTACTCCTATACAATCATTCTACGGTTTTATTGACCAAGGCATGGTTGACCAAATGGGTTAAATTCCTCTAGTCTCTATGGTCTAGATAATACTATTTGTATTCCCTTAATGGTCATGGGTGTGTTAGGTCGTGGGGTATTCTATCCAACTTAAAGAATTAAGCTAAGGGTGTTTTGGGACATCTAACTAGTAGGGTCAATCTCTAGCAAGCACGAAGGGAAGATAAGAATAGGGATGGAAGGAAGCAAGCAAGATGCAATCGATGAGTCGGTCGAATATGGAATCAAGGCAAGAGGTCAAGTATGTGGATGAGATCCTAGACTTCTAATCCTATACGCAGGTTTGCTTGGTACGGTAAAGTATCCAAACAATTTATCTTGACCTGCATGGGCCACCACAAAAACATGTAACACCCCAGTCCCAAAATACGTAGGACTAGGAACGTAGACATGCCAGCTGTATTCATACGAAGTATACTCCAATATATGGAAACCTCGTATGGATACATAAGCTGTAAAATGCAGTAGAACCATAACTAATCTCATCCACACAGAATAAATGAATAAAAGATATCATGTAATGAGAATGAATTTGTCTTGATACAATATGTTGGGCGAAGACAAATCCACTACCAACAAAATAAGAAAAAGTACATAGAAATGAAATGAGTGGCGAGCGAAGCGAAGACGATCCAAGTGCAATTATCCTCGAAGAAATAGCAATGGTCACGGCTAGAACTAAAGCACCTGCGAAAGACAATAGCACACACCTGGAGAGATAACCAGGTCCTCAGAGGGACGTAACAAGACACATAATATCATGCCATATAAACTGAATAAATATTGCTCAAATAAATAAGTCAATTGAATTATAACATGGTCCAATACGCACCTACTGAACGAGCGTACCATCCCCCCAACCAAACAAGGACAGGAGATGGTAAACTAATTCACGGTGACGTATCTTTCCAAGCTAATAATCTAATATGGTATCCGGACCCCAACAAGGTTCAATACCTTCTCATCGAAGTAGTAAGTCACACCAACAACCAAACAAGGACAAGATGTGACGAACTAATCCGCGACAAGTTATTGTTCCAAGCTACGGTCAGATACAAGTACTCAAACCAAAAGTACTCGTACCTAACGGATAAAGGAGCCTATCCATTCTAAGTGAAATATTGTTAAGAACAATCCTTCCTACGCATGGGCCCTGGCTAAATAGGATCGGCATAGTCCCCCTTGGGCACCAGAGGCCCCATCAGTAAGAGCATGACGTTCCGCAGAATCGTCAGTGGCCGTCAGTAATCATGGGTCATCAACCTCGTATCTCCAACGGAGAGTCCGGGCCACCAGGGAAGTGCATCGAAGCTCATACGCTAAGGAATTGTCCTCTCCGTCCAATGCCTACTGTGTTGCATTCACAACACAAACCACTATAACCGGTAAGTCAAACTAGCATGCAATCTCTATTAGCGATTATTCCTATCGCATGGCTTGTACGTACTGGTGGCCAGCCAATCACGTACTTTCGTGTCCTACATGCGACTCACAACTTCGTGGTACAACGTGTCAAGGCCAATGAATGCAACACACAAGGTGGTCCCTTAAATCTAGGTTTAATTTGTAAGAAAATAATACACAGCAGGAAATATAAATGAACAGTAAGTTCTAACAGGTTATGCCATGTATCACAGTTTATTTTGCATAAAGAAAATAAATAATGCATGAAATATGAGCTAAAATAAATAAACAGCAAATGGCAAGGTGTCTTGCCTGGTAGGACGCCTGGTGTGCTGCAATGATCAAGCTGGCATGAACTGTGACTTCGGTGTAACAACTATGCAAGATGACCCCTGATGAGGGCACAGACAGTTCTATCGGGTCCAGGACGGTCAACTTAGCTAGGGTTCGGCATAAGGTAGTCTTGATTTGGCTAGGAAATAAGGGTAATGGAATTAGTCACGGACAAGAGGATAACCGAATGCAATTTGGGAAATAAATACATTTACTATTTTTGAAAATATTTATAACACTTGAAATTATATTTGTTTAAATAATTTCTAGGAAAATACTTGAAAACCGTAAATCGTTTTTAGGCTAAGAATTCTATATCTTTGTAAAAATATGATTTGAGATAGAGAACTATATTTTATTTAAATTACCAAAAATATTTTATAATTTTTGAAACTACATTTTTATAGGCCAAAATATTTTAATATATATATAGAAAACAAAACAATAATAGTACTGCTATATACTTGTATCATAAAATATTGTATGCTACCACTACTATATAAGTATACTATCCTACAACAAAATTAGTAATAATAAAAATCAATATAAATTTAATATATATATAATTGAAACAGTGCTCTCAATAATAATAATAATAGTAATAATAATAATATTAATAATAATAATGATAATAATAATAAATATAATAATAAAGATAATAATAAAATAGAATAATAATAATAATAATAATAATAATAATAATAATAATAATAATAATGATGATTATGATAATAATAATGATAATATTAATGATTAACAAGAAAAAAATAATACTAAAAATAAAAAATAAACTGTTACTGTCTTCTTTAAGAAGACTTGTAAAAAAAAAGAACAAAAGAAACAAGGAGAGAGAGGAGCGGAGAGAGTGAGAGAGAGTGGGCTCGGTCCGGCGGGAACGCGGCGGAAGGGTTCTTCGGAGGAGAGAGAGAGGAACGGAGGGTTGGCGTTCGACGGATGGCCGGCGCGGTAGCGGCGTCACGGCTGAGGCCGGGGGTGAGTGAAGCCGGTGGTTGGATGAGAGGATAGGGGGCGGACGGCGGTCGGAAGGGCTGGAAGGGGCGGCACACGCGGGATCGGACGGAGAGAGGGAAGTTCGAGGGTTCGGCGGAATGGGTGGCTCGGCTGGGCGGATCTGAGCGCTGGACAGCGCTCGACGGAAGAGGAAGGGGGAAAAGGGGCCGGAGGCGGACGGGCTGTGCGGCGGCCGAAGAGGGAGGATGGACGGCGCCGGCTAGGTCGATCAGCGGAGGTGGGTTCGATCGATCGGGGCGGTCGGCGAACGGGTGCGACGAGCAACGCAGCGGCGGTGGCTGCCGGAAGGGTGGACGACTGGAGGCGACTGCAGGCACCGGCGGGGTCTGTCGGCAACCGAGAAACGGGTTCGGAGTGGAAGGAGGGGGAGCGGAAGGCGATGGAGTCTCAGCATGGATTTGTCTCGCCGACGGTGAGGTGCGCCGGTCGAGAATCGAGATCAACGACGGAGAGCGAGGTGAGTAATCAGTGGTGTCTCTCTTTTCTTCTGTGAATTTTGAGTGGTGATGGCCGGTGGGATTTTGAGGGGCTGGCCGCGGTGGATAGCCGTTGGCGGTGGTTCTGGTTTTGGTGACGGGATGGCACCGGGCGCAGTGGCGCCGGTGATGGTGGTCCGGGTGGTGGTTGTGATAACGGTGATGGTGATAGTGCTGGTTATGATGGTGGTGAACAGAGACGAGGGGTTTGGAGGGCCGGGGACATGGCCAGAATGGTGGCAGTGGAGGGGCCGTATGAGTCGGGTGGAAGCGTCGTGGTTGTGGCAATGGTGGAGACGGGCGAGCCGTCGGTGCGGCGGTGGTGACGGGTAGTCCAAAGGAATGGCAGGGGAGGAGATAGGGGTGCCGTGAGAGGGGGTGAGGCTGAGGCGGTGGTCGGGATAGATCGGAGCTAGGGATAGGGTTAGGATTTATTTGTGTCGGAGTTGTCGACACGGGGGAGGATTAGAATTGTATATGTAAAATATGGAATAAGAATTTGAATGGACACAGACACGATGCACTTATATTTGTGGAGAAATTTGTTGTGGATGAATAATGAATTAGAGGAGTACCTGCCTATTTATAGGATGTGAGAATTCCCAATTGGATAAGAATTAGGAAGATTTAAACCCAATGTAGATAATTCAATCTATAATTTAAATTAATTCAATAAATCCAAATCCAAATCAAAATCCAATTTTAAATCTAATTAAATTTTTAGTTTAAAAATCAAATAGAATAATTCAAATTGCAAATATTTAACCCTTTAAATAATTCCATAAATTCAAATCAAGATTTAAATGCCACAATAATTTCAAAATATATTTCCTAAAATACTAATAATATTAATTTCAAAAATTATATTAAAAATAAACTAATAAATAATTATATGTATGCACAAATAATGTTTTCATAATTATGCTTTTCTAGTATGCAATAAAGATATTATTTATTATTAAAAATTGCGAGAAATGAAAGGCTTTATAAATAAAATAACAACTTAAAATTTTGGAACGATAACAAAATAATTATTATATACATTATCTTGAATCTATAAAAAAATAGGAAAAAATGTTTTTCTAAAAATGTGTACGCTCGCACATATTCACACTCATCGAGCAATTACGAAAATAAAATTTCGTGCGCGACGTACAATACGACTACGCGACGTACAATACAAAAATTTAAATCAGTACCAAATTTAATATAAAAAAATAATAGAAATTTAGGGGTTTTATATGCTGTAGCTCGGTATGATCTACAGACGAGGTTCACCAATCTGAAGCAGATGGACAGGACGGTCGATGGATATGCGGTCGAGTTCTCTAGGCTTAGTCGGTTTGCTCCCACCTTGGTGGCGACCGAGTTCGATAGAGCCCAGCGGTTCCAGCAAGGGCTCCGCCTAGAGATTTTGTTGGCGGTAGAACAGTTTGAGCATCAGACCTTTGATGCAGTACTGAGGGCCGCCCGGAGGCATGAATATACCTCCCAGAGGATCGTGGATAGGACCGGAGGTCGAAAGCGATCCCACGGTCAGATGAATCAGTCATCAGCACCAGCCCCGACAGCCAGGGCTTTGACCATTAGAGCTCCGAGGCGGGCGGCCTCAGTGACGTCGGTTCAGCATTCCACCCCGTCATACCCTCAGCAGCAGAAGCAGAAGCAGTCTTCCGCAGTGGGATGCTCATACTGCGGGAAGCCAGGGCATGTGGTATCAGAGTATCGCAGAGCACAGGGTTTGTGCTTGGTTTGTGGTGCCCCGGACCACAGGGTTGGAAACTGCCCGAACAGGGGGAGTTCATCGGCCTTCTCTAGTCCTTCAGTTAGAGGACCAGCACCAGTCCAGCAGCGGCAGCAGCTACAGTACCTGTTCCCGAGGCCGTTGCCGACGCAGGCCCAGGTATTCCAGCAGCAGAGACCGCAGCAGTATGCCCAAGCCCAAGCTCTGATCCAGAGCAGACCGAAGAATTTTTAGTAGAGGGGACTCGCACCCAGAGGACATGGTCAAGTGCTGGCCTTGACCATGGGAGAAGAAGGATTAGAACTAGGAGAGGTAGTGGCAGGTACTATTCTCGTCAACCCCTTTCCAGCTTCAGTATTATTTGATTCTGGTGCCTCGTATTCATTTATGTCTGTACGATTCGCGACACGGATAGGATTGGAGTCCGAGTCATTATCAGTAAGGCTTAATATACTTACTGGTAACGGACTTGTGGGAGTAGATAGAGTATTTTCCTCGTGTCGGATCGTAGTTAGCGGTAGAGAATTCCTCGCTAGATTGATAGAGTTTCCGATGGCCGATTATGATGTGGTCTTAGGGATGGATTGGTTGAGGGACCAGTATGCTAGGATAGACTGCCACATTGGCAGGGTTATTTTTAGCATTCCAGGTGAGCCGAAGTTTTCCTTCTCCCGAGGCAAAGTTGAACCTTCTCCTCCAGTATTACGGATGGCAGTAGCAGTAGTACAGTTACCTCGGATAGTCGAAGAGTTTCCAGATATTTTTCCAGAAGAGCTTTCAAGGATGCCGCCAGAGCGAGAGATCGAGTTTACCATCGACTTGATTCCCGGGACAGCCCCAGTATCAGAGAGAGTCTACAGGATGGCACCGTCAGAGCTAGAGATATTGTACAAGATGATTGAAGAAATCAGAACCAATAAATTTATTCGTACAAGTGGATCGCCTTGGGGAGCCCCGATGCTTCTTATAAAAAAAAGGATGGTACGTCCAGATTATGTGTGGATTATCGTAGCTTGAACTCAGTGACAATCAAGAACAGATACCCTCTCCCGAGGATAGATGACTTGTTTGATCAACTCAAGGGAGAAACAGTATTCTCGAAGATCGACTTGCGATCAGGATACCATCAGATCAGAGTCAGAGAGCAGGACATCTCGAAGACAGCGTTCAGATCGAGGTATGGGCATTGGGAGTTCCTTGTAATGCCATTTGGAGCAACCAATGCGCCGACAGTATTCATGGACCTCATGAATCGTATCTTCATGCCTTATTTGGATCAGTTTGTAATTGTGTTCCTAGACGACATTATAGTCTACAGCAAGAGTGAGGCGGAGCATGAGCAGCATCTCCGTGTGGTTCTTCAGATTCTCAGAGAGCACCATTTGTATGCCAAGTTCAGTAAATACGAGTTCTGGCTCGATCGCATTTCGTACTTGGGTCATATCATTACTAGAGGAGGAGTAGAAGTGGATCCCCAGAAGATCGTGGCCATTGAAACGTGGCCGGTACCTAGCGCAGTGGCAGAAGTCCGTAGTTTTCTTGGGTTGGCCGGTTACTACCGGCGATTTGTTTCAGACTTTGCTCGAATTTCAGCACCATTGACCCAGCTGACCTGCAAGGATGTGCAGTTTGCTTGGACATCAGAGTGCCATGATTCTTTTGAGAGGTTGAAGCAAGGCTTGATGTCGGCTCCTATTCTCACGCTTCCAGATGGAACCGAAGGATTCTCAGTGTATTATGATGCTTCAGACAGAGGTTTAGGATGTGTTCTGATGTAGCATGGGAAGGTAATAGCTTATGCGTTATGACAACTTCGTGATCATGAGAGGAATTACCTAACCCATGACTTGGAGCTGGCAGCTGTAGTGTTTGCACTTAAGCTTTGGAGGCACTACTTGTATGGAGATAGGGTAGAGATTTTTACCGACCACAAGAGTCTGAAGTATGTGTTCACCTAGAAGGATCTTAACATGCGTCAGTGGAGATGGCTAGAGCTGCTTGTGGATTATGACATCAACTTGCAGTATCATCCTGCAAAGGCCAACATTGTTACGATTGCATTGAGCAGGAGAGCCGGAGTTTATTTCCTAACAGCGCAACTGGAGCTGTTAGCCGATCTTCAGAAGTTGGATATAAAAGTTGTCCTCTCTTCCAGTGTGGCATTGATGGCCAGCATGCAAGTTCAGTCCACTATAGTCGAGAGGATCCGGATGGCGCAGTCAGCAGATTCCAAGCTTCAGCGACTCAGAGCAGAGTGTGAGGCAGGACGAAGACCAGAGTTATGTATCCATGAAGACGGTACACTTGGACATGGTACGCGTCTTTGTGTACCCAGTGGATATATCAGACAGGAGATCATGGCAGAGGCCTACAGTTTGTAGTATTCCATTCATCCCGGTGGCACAAAGATGTACCGTAATATTCGTCAGCACTTTTGGTGGAATGGCATGAAGCGGAAGATAGCCCGGTTTGTCTCTCGTTGTTTAGTCTGCGAACAAGTTAAGGCTGAACATCAGAGACCAGCTGGACTACTTCAACCATTGCCAATTCCAGAGTGGAAATGAGAGCATATAACCATAGATTTTGTGACTGGATTGCCTAGATCCTCGGCTGGCAGAGACGCTATTTGGGTTGTCATAGACAAGCTCACGAAGGTGGCTCACTTTCTCCCGTTCTGAGTTGGTCAGTTGACGGCTCAGCTAGCGGAGATGTATCTCCGACAGATTATCAGATTACACGGTATACCAGTCAGTATCACCTCGGACAGAGATTCAAGATTTACGTCGCACTTTTGGCGTAGCCTGCAAGAGAGTTTGGGGACTTGCCTCCAGTTCAGCTCAGCATATCACCCACAGACAGATGGCCAGTCAGAACGCATGATCCAGACTCTCGAATATATGTTGAGATCTTGTACGCTCGACTTTGGTAGTTCGTGGGAAGATCACCTGCACCTGGTGGAGTTCTCGTACAACAACAGTTTCCAGACCAGCATCCAGATGGCACCGTTCGAGGCACTGTATGGTAGGAAGTGCCGATCCCCGCTAGCTTGGGACGATGTCGGAGAGAGGCAGATGCTTGGTCCAGAAATGATTGCTCAGACCGTTGAGGTAGTCAGGAGAGTCAGAGATCATCTTCGAGTTGTCCAAGATCGCCAGCGTCATTGGGCCGATTCTTATCGGCGCCCTCTTGAGTTTTCTGTCGGCGACCATATATTCCTGAGGATTTCGCCTAACCATGGCGTCATTCATCTCGACGTGTGGGGAAAGCTTAGTCCTAGGTATATAGGGCCATTTGATATTCTGGAACGAGTAGGAGAAGTATTCTATCGTCTCGCTCTTCCACCATCGCTACGTGAGGTGCATGACGTATTCCATGTATCCCAACTGCGATGGTATATCCCGGACCCGAGCCACATCTTGGATCATTTGAAATTGGTTGTTGGTACCAACCTTTCGTATGAGGAGAGGCCCGTGTCTATATTGGACCGAAGAGAGAAGACACTCAAGAACAAGACTATCAAGTTAGTCCGAGTTGCTTGGGGTCATCACTCTTTGGGTGAGTCAATGTGGGAGCGTGAGGATGATATCCGATCGCGATATTCCGACCTGTTTGACTCGTGAGGTATAATATCTTTCTTATGCCTTACACTTCGAATCATTGCTTGCATATTTGATTGCTTGATTGATTGCTTAGCTGTAGATTGCATCTGATAGTGTAACCTATCCCGAAACCTCTAGCCTCTTTAATTAAATTTCGAGGACGAAATTCTGTTAAGGTGGGTAGAGTTATCACCCTCGAAATCCGTGTTACGTATTTTCGTATATGTGTACATATTTTGGGTCCGTATTTTTATTAGTCATGGTTAGCTAGTCATGATTTTATTTTTAGTATGTTGCATTGGTATGGTTATTTTGGCATTTCACTGGTTATGGCTTAGCTTGGTTTGGTTTAGCTTGGTTTGGTTTGCTTTTGGGTTCATCATGAACCAAAAGAAAACCCCTACCTACCACCACCATCATCATTTAAAACCCAACCCCCTTCTCTCTCATCTTTACTTTTCATTTATTCTTCATCTTCTTCCCCTTAACTTCTCCACCTACCAAGAGAATCTTAGGCAAGTGCAACTTGTTTCATGGAGAAACTCCATTTTTGTTGTTCTATTGTCTTCCTCACGAGATTCAAAGATACTTTAGAACTTAGCATTTTCCATTTTGATGGATATTTTCTTGTAGATCTAAGTTTATATTATTTTTGGTTTTCTTGGGTTTTGATCTATTAAACTTTATTATTTTTATGTTTTTATTGTTCCATGTTGTGGAGAATTCGATTTTACCCAAAATAGACCTTTGAAAAGTTAGATTTCGACTTGTTTTGAGAAAGTTATGGCCAAAAGTATTTTTGGCCATTTCTATGTTCATCTGTGCTAATTTTGGCAGGGACGATGAATAGTGCCGCATAAGGGGGCTGCATAGCGTCCAGCCGCATAAGGGTGCTGCATAGTGCCGCATAGTGTCCAGCCGCATAAGGGTGCTTCATAGTGTCGCATAGTGTCCAGCCGCATAAGGGTGCTACATAGTGCCGCATAGTGTCCAGCCGCATAAGGGTACTGTATAGTGCCGCATAGTGTCCAGCCGCATAAGGGTGCTGCATAGTACTGCATAGTGTCCAGCCGCATAAGGGTGCTGTATAGTACCGTATAGTACCCAGCCGCATAAGGGTGCTGCATAGTGCCGTATAGTGTCCAGCCGCATAAGGGTACTGCATAGTGCCGTATAGTATCCAGCAGCATAAGGGTGCTGAATAGTGCCGCATAGTGTCCAGCCGCATATGGGAGTGCCGCATAGTGTTGAATAGTGCCGCATAGTGCTGAATAGTACCGCATAGTACATATTTTGGCTATTTTTGGCTATTTTAAGTCCTATTTGGCTGAATTGTGGCCAGAATTTCTACTAACTCCCAACATGAAAGTTGTAGATCTTTTTCTTGGCTTCAAGAATATATTATTAGTTATTTTATGCAAGTTTTTCTCATTCATGATAATGTAAGAATAGAACACGATAGTGGCCCGCTGTGGCGCACTCTTGACAAGTAAACTGACATGATATATCTCGACATACTGTTATGACAGCTAGCCTGACATGACAAGTAGGAACGACCTGGACACCGTAGACGATTGTGTTTGTATAAATAAACTGGCACTGTCTTGCATCATGTCTAGGATGGGAATCCCTGAGTACCACGGTCAGGGATACCTACTGCAATTGACTAAGGCTAATAAACTAGAATAATTCAATAGACATGAAAAGATTTCCAGCTACAGGCAATCCCGTTATCTAGGCGTATTAAGTAGACTTGTAGCCTACCGACGAGTAGGGCACATTTTCAGCACACAGTCACGTGTTGCATTCTTCATAAACGGACATTCGACCTGGATAACCGGATGGTCTGCAGGGCTTGTGGATGTTGGGATAATCTCATTACATCTTGCTAGTAGCTAGGCCTGTGATAACCATAGTTAGTTAAAAGTATCAAGCCGTAATCTTGATTGGCCGTGATTGATTGGATGGAGATTATTCCAGCTTAGTCTTATCCTGATCCTGTACAAGATTGTGACATGACATGATTATTGATGCTTGCCTTAACAATAACGATCGGGGGTCCAGTTCTGTTCAGGCGAAGGGTTACAATCCCGGTCCTTGTTTGGTTTAAGGGTTGTAACCTGGCTCCCGGAGCAGTTCTGTGTCCTCTCTTTGTTTATTGTCTTATTTCAACCCCATGCCATGTTCGTCATGTTTTACCTTACCTTAATACCATGATTATTTATACTGGCCTTAGCAATAAAGATGAGGGGTCCAGTTCTGTTCAGGCGAAGGGTTACAACCCCGGTTCTTGTTTGGTTTAAGGGTTGTAACCTGGCTCCTGGAGCAGTTCTGTGTCCTCTCTTCGTTTATTGTCTTTACTGTACCAATAGTATTTGAGACGGATTTCTATTCAGGTGAAGGGTTACAACTCCCGTCCTTGTTTGGTTTAAGGGTTGTGACCTGGCTACTTGAATGGTTTCCTCGTAGTCAGTTTACTGTTGTTATCTCTATTATTATCAGTTCTTTATTTATTATCTTTAATATTCTATTGTGATATGCTGGTTTTCGTTCCTTAGTGAAGCCTCCTTGTGGCACTTGCTCTTTCTGGGGTCTGACCCAGCTGGTTTTGTATGGCCAGATATCGGAGCAGCTCCAGAGGATCTACCTACCTTCCAGTCAGATGGTGACCACCAGGCGTAACCCTGGCAACGAGTGGATTTCTTTTTGTTCTCCCACTTTATTGTAAAAATTATTCTTTTGAGGCGTTTAGCCGGCGAGCACGTGTTAGCTCGTACTGCACCTTTATTTACTGTCTGCCTACGGGCTGTAACATGATTGACAAATCATATGGTTGATCATGTATGACTGAACTCTTGCTAGTCTTGACATTTTGTACGACTAGCTTCATGATCATCCAATATATAATGTATGGGACGCCTTGCTATTATCTATTTTGTGCTCTGACATCTTGTAGCTATTATTGCTTGCTTGAGATTGAGACAATAGGCTTGTTCATGACCATAGGAGACTGTTGGCTTGTAGTTAAACACTCATGTATCTAGACAGCCGTGACCGTATAGCGAGGTGGGTTGTACTTCAATATACGTAGCTGGCTATGTACGCCACCGCTCTCCTGTATTCTGGTTCTGGTGCGTTACACCATGGCCTTCCCCCGGCCACCTTCACCGGGGCCCTCCCTCTGGTGGTCTCATCGCTGGCCCTCACCACCCCCTCAATCGCCAGCTTTTCCCATCCGACTGGTCTCCACTTCCCCCTACCGCTAATCTACCTCCACCAGCCATCTTCCTCCACTCCGCCAGGCGTCCCCCGTCTTCCCTCTATGGCAGCTTCGCCGAGCCGCCCCCCTCCCTTCCCTCCGTCATCCCCTTCTCTCCGGCTGGATCCCCTTCCTTGGCGGTCGCGAGGGCGCTCTGTCCATCGGTTCCGTTGGAGCCCCTGCCGCCCCTCGGACTCGGAGGTCCACGTGGGTGGTCCGTCCTTCTTGCCTTCCTCAGGATTGATGTTTTCTCGCCCTCCGTCCCGCTTCGATTCAAATTTTGAATCTCCTGTGTCTGGCCTCGCCTCGAGCGTCGCGCTCCATGTGGGAGGCTCTACTTTGGGTGCTTGGCCCATGGCACCTTCGGGCGCATGGCCCACCTTCCGCTCGGGCGCATGCTTGCCTGCTGGCTCTTGGCCCCTGTCGGCGTCTTCGGGCGCATGGCATCTCCAACTCTTCTCGAGCACACGGCCCCTTTCATTGGGGGGGGAGGGGGCGCATGTCCCCTCCATTCTACCGTTGGTGCATGGCATCACCCTCTTGTGGGCGCTTTCCAGCTTTCCTCCGCGGTCGCATGGCCATCCCCTTCCTCTGTTGCACCTTCCGTAAGCGCATGGTCCCTATCCTCCGGTGTGGGCGCATGGCCCCATCCCCCTTCCGATCCACTTGTGGACGCATGCCAGCTCTCCGCCGCGGGCGCATGGTCCACCCCCCCTCGGTGGCCCCTTCCGCGGGCACATGGTCTTTCTCCTCCGGTGTGGGCGCTTGCCCTCCCTGCCGTTTTGGGTTTGCCGGCCGCTGGCCCCTCCTCAGGTACAGGGGAGTCGGGTCCCCCTGTGCCGCGCTCGGGACCCGAGGTGGCGAGCGCTCTCCCTCTCTCGGGACCACCCCTACCCCTGTTCGCGTTCTTTCGACTGACCTTCTGGCTGTGGGTCCCCTCATCGGGGAGCTTTCGTCCCCTTCTGTTGCCGCTGCCCCCCCGTCTCCTCCATCGTACCACCCATCTCCTCCTGCTGCCCCTCCCTCCCGTGGTCTTGGCTTGACTTCGGACTCCAGGCCGTCTGCTGCTCAGCCCTCCGGCCCGCCTTCGTGTCCCCTCCCATCAGCGGTGCCTCGTCTTCCCCGCCCAAGTCAGGAGTCCCGTCACCTTCCTTCGCCGATATGCTGCGTCCGGACCGTACAGCCAAGAAGGGTGGCTTGTTCCTCGACGTTCCGCTCCCGAAAGTCGTGTACCCCTCGGAATCCCCGGTGCCCCAGGTCCCCTTTTTTTGCTCAGGAACTGACCTCCCTATCCTCCTCCTTCCCTCACACTTTCTTCCTCAAATTTTCTACTGGCTGTCCGAAGCTTGACCTGGTTAAGGAAGTTATCCTCAGTTGGCGACTGTCTGCGGATTACAGGGTCGCCCCCTGGACCCTAAGCATATCTTGTTGCACCTTTCCTCAGAGATCGATCACAAGACCGTGTGGTCCAAGGGCACAAGTAGGGTGGACTCCCACCTTATGAAGATTATCAGGTGGTCTCCAGACTTTAACACTAAAGAAGATTCTGCAAAGGTCGCGGCATGGGTGACCCTTCCTAACCTTTCCCTAATCTTCTTCGTCCCCGCGGCCCTCAGACGCATCGCCAACTCTTTCGGAACTTACTTGGCAACAGCAGAAGAAACCAGAAACCTCACTAAAGCTCATTATGCTAAGATTTGTGTGGAACTTGACTTGACCAATGAGCCCCCCAATCACATCGTCCTTGAGCTGGGCCACCAGATGCACACCCAGCAAATAGTCTACGACAACCACATCATTTACTGCAAATACTGCCATCAGCGAGGACACCTGGCAGAATACTGTTTTCGTCTACATCTCGAAAGACGTCCCTAGTAAGGGCACAATAATAAACAGACGCAACCACTCTCGCTGCTTCTGCTCCCAAACTCCCAAGTTAGGTTCGAAGATCACGACGGCTCCCCGGACAGGGTTCCCTCCCCTGCCGCAGATACGACCCACAGGAACTTCGCATCCCTAGACCTATCCAATAAGTTCGATGTCTTGGATTCGGATGCCACCGAGCCATTGCAGGCCATTGTCACCTTTGAGGACCCACCCAGGCACATGGAATCAACCTCTCAGTCCACTACACCCAGCGATATCCTCTTGAATGATGGCACAGACACCTTTCAAGACCTTAAGTCTGTCCCCATCGAACCCCCTGTCGCCGTAGACGAGGCTCTGGCGATCCTGGGACCAGAACAGGTCCTGAGAGGTAAACAGATCATTGCCACAGGATTCCCTCTCCAGTCAGCAGGAGGGCAATCGGGATGCATAGAAGACACACTCATTTTACCCGACGGTGAGGCCATTCTGGACTCCGTAGGAGAAAGGATCGTTCCCACAAAGGTCCACCACTCCGCTGACACTAGGACCCTATCCATGACAAGTCTGCAGATGCCACCGAGATGATAACTATTCGCACAAGATCCGCAGTCAAGCGGATAAAAAATGCCCTCAACCACAACATTAATGCTTAACATCCTTTCCTGGAATATTTGCGGTCTAGCGAACAAACCCACCAAGAGGCGGATTACTGCCCTAAAAAAACTTCCCACGATTGACATTTTGATCATTCTCGAACCCAAGATCCCCCCTAAGAAAATCAAATCAATACAGCTTCAATTAGGCTTCCATAACGTCGTGGCTGGCAACCACGACATTTGGATCCTCATCTCATCGGATATACATATCGAAGTTATTCAGGATTCCAGGCAGGCTCTCTCGTGCTGGATAGAGCATCCCTTCCTTCCCAAGCGCGCCATTCGGTCTGCTGTTCACGGTAGCTGTGACATTATTGAACAAAAACAGCTTTGGGACGATCTCCTCGACACCCACCGCAACCACATCAACCTCTCCTGGCTTTGTATTGGGACTTCAATACTATCACTTGCAGAGAGGAGAAGTCAGGGGGTAGGCCGCCCCCACCTATGGCCATGCATGACTTTAACAACTTCATCTTTAATGCCAACCTTTCCTCTATCCAGTTCTCGGGAAATGAGTTCACTTGGTGCAACATGCAAAAAGGCGATCGTCGGCAATACTCCTGCCTTGATAGAGCCCTCACTAATACCCTCTAGCACGGCTTGGGCATCAGCTCCAGACTCTCTCATCTTAACGCTACCGAGTCCGATCACGTACCCCTGCTAGTTGAAATCAAAAACTCCTCCAACCAGATTAAAAAGAACATCCGGTTTCTCGACCTCTGGAGCGAACACCCTCAGTTCAAGAATGTCGTCGCAGAAGTATAGAATCATGTAGACGAAGTTGACCCTCTGATCAGAGTTGCCAGCAAGCTTAAGGCGACGAGGAAAGCCCTAGCAGCATGGAGTAAACAGGCTTACGGGGATATTTTTTAGGTGGTATGCGTGGCAGAAGATGATGCCACCTTCACAGAGACGCTCTTTTCGATAGACCGATCCTCGGCCGCCAGGACCGCCTTTAACCTCACCAAAGCCATTCTCAAATTCTGTTTGAAAGTGGAAACGGAATATTGAAAGCAGAAAGCGAGGCTGAAATGGGACAATGAGGGGGACAAAAACTCGGCCTATTTCAACGCCTGTGCCAATGGTCGCAAGAAGAAACTGACCCTTCACCAGATCACCGATGACTCGGGTAACATCATCAGTAACCAGCGGGATATCCAAGCGGCTACTGCTGATTTCTACTCCCAGTTATTCACCAAACAAAGGGTCCACAGAGACAACAACCTTCTGGCTGAGATTCCTCTCCTCATCGACGACAACGACAACACTCAGGTGGAGTTCCCTCCGACCGAGACTAAGGTCAAAGACGCGGTTTGGGTGCTAGACACCCACAGCGCGCCCGAACCTGATGGCTTCTCAGGGATATTTTTTCGTGAATGCTGGGACATCATCAAGAAGGACATCCATAAAGCGGTCATCGCCTTCTTTCTGGGAGCGACCTACCCAGATCCATATCCGCCGCCAACCTGATCCTCATCCCCAAAAAAGATAACCCGAAGACCTTTCGCGATTTTCGTCCCATCAGCCTGTGTAACTTCACTAATAAGATCATCTTCAAGATCATCGCTTCTCGTATGTTCGTTTTACTTCCCAAGATCATCTTTGAGGAGCAAAGTGGCTTCGTCCGAGGTAGAAACATCTAAGATAACATTATGCTAGCTCAGGAGCTTATCACCTGCATGAAACTTCCTGCTACAGGAGCAACATAGCGATCAAACTGGACATGGAGAAAGCTTATGACAGGCTTGATTGGCAATTCATGATTTAGGTTTTCAGGGCCTTTGGCTTTTCGGAGACTTGGACTAATATTGTGTGGAGATTGATCAGCAACTCGTAGTTCTCCACTGTCATCAACGGCCAAGCCGACGGCTTCTTCAAATCAAGCCGGGGCGTCAGGCAGGGAGACCCCGTATCTTCCACTGTCTTCATCATCACGGCAGATGCTTTAAGCAAAAATCTAAACAGGATGGTTGGAACCCCAAACTTCCAGCACTTCCATACTGCCAGCAGATGTCCGATCATTACCCACCTAGCTTATGCTGACGATATCCTCATCTTCACATTCGGGGATGTCGGGTCAGTGGAGGTGGTCCACAACACCCTCCAGAGATATGCAGCCAACTCTGGTCAGAAGGTCAACTCCGAAAAGAGTGTCATATACGCGCATCGCAACATTGGAAGAGATAGCACGGCTAACATTTCCAATATCACCTCTTTTTCTATTGAACACCCTCCGTTCCTTTACCTCGATGTCCCCTGGTGTACGGCAGAACTAACACGAGCATCTTTGATGGGCTGATTAGCAAAATCAGGAGAAAGCTGGAGGGATGGCACAATACTACTCTATCACCGGGCGGTAAGATGATCCTCATCAACCACATGCTCACATCCATTCCTAGATATACCCTAGCAGCGTGCTTCCTCCAAGAAGGTGATCCGTTTGATTAAAAGCATCTTGTGCGACTTCTTTTGGGGGCACATCGGCGACAACATTAAGCATCACTGGGCAAGCTGGGACACCATGGCCAGGCCTACCGAGGAAGGAGGTATGGGATTTGCCGAAAACTCTCACATTGTGGACGTCTTCTCTATGAAACTGTGGTGTAAGCTTCGAACGAGTCAGAATTTATAGACTAGATTCATGAAGGCCAGATACTTCAAGCATATCCACCCATCTCAGGCCATCCCATACAGCAGATCATCAGCTGCATGGTGGCGCATCCTAATCGGGCACACTATGGCAGAACCGATGATTCGCCTACAATTGGGCAATGGCGAATCATCGTTCTTCCTTGAACGTTAGGCGGGGGATACCTTGCTCCCTAACCACATGGCGGGTCGTGGGACCACCATGATCAGGAATTTATGGGATTCAGTTGGTAACGACTGGGATTCGGGCAGGATCCACAATTGGGCCGGCCGGTGATGAGGCAGAAGATTGCATCCGTCAACACGGCCTGAAGATAGGAAATGAAACGGATGAGCTGCGATGGTCGGCCGACCCCTCGGGAGGATTCTCGGTAAGCTCGGCCAGACAAGTTGCCCGTGGTCGCGGAGCACCATTTCCGATCAACGCTACTTTCTGGCGGACATGCATTCCAAAGAAGTGGTCTATCCTTATTTGGAGATCCTTTCGTATGAAGTTGCCCACCGACGATAATCTGCACACTATAGGATTCAGCTTGGCATCTGCATGCAACTGCTGCTCAGTGCGTCAGACGGAAACCGTCGACCATATATTTTGTCAAGGGGAATTACCTGCCAAGGTCTGGAGAGTGCTATCTCAAAGGTTCAGAATGGCTCAGGGAGTTGGGTGCTTCAATGACCTCCTGGCTGGCTGGATTATCGCGTCCCACGGCCACCAAATCGTAGCGGCTGCTGCCATATGGGCCATTTGGAAGAATCACAACAAAGCGAGATATGAGGGCTATCAGTACAATGCCGACCAGATCATTAGGGAGGTCACCAGGCACTGCCAGAAGATCAGGGGCATATGTTCGCACGGGCAGACTAGTTTTTGGGTTTCTCTTCTTTCCTAACCTTCGGTTTTTCGGTTTTATTGGTATACTTGTATAGGCGTCGGCATTTTGTGCCTAGGGGTATACTTTAACAGGCTTCGGCATTTTGAGCCTTGCTGGAATAAAATAGGGTGTTTCTGAATATATATATATATATATATATATATATATATATATATATATATATATATATATATATATATATATATATATATATATAAATTATTTTTGTAAAAATTTCCCTATTTTATATCATGTAGAAAATATTGCTACCTATTTTATTAGTATTTGTCACAAAACCAGTTTTCCAAATAATAACATAACTAAATGATATTAAATAAGTAAAAAAATTAAAAAATAAGAAAAAATCAGGGGGTTTACAGAAACTTTATGTCTATTGTTGTGCGCGTGCGGAAGCGTTTGCCAACCCACCTGATCAGAACTAACCCTCGTCTAATAGACACTAACCACAAGATGAAGAAAAGTATATGGCGGTGATGTAGGTCACCTGGACAAATCCCAATCTTTAATAACTCAGATAAAATTACAAGATTGACAAAACTCATGTTGAACCCTTTGTCCTAATAGGTTCAACCCCCTCACTACTCTCAAGAAGAAAAATAGAAGATTACAATTGAGATCACTCACTAACCCTTGGCAATCTTCCGAACCGAAGTTGACGACTCCTCGATTAGATCTTCTTCTTCCTTCTGTCTTAGATGGTGAAGCCCTTAGAGAAAAGTACAAACTTTCTCTTAGATTTTCTTGTGGACGAGAACCCCGAATTTCCACTTTGTGCTGTACTTTGTGCATCCACCCTCACCCCAATATATAGGATAAGAAAATCCTATTTTAGGTCATAATATGATTTCTTAAATAGGAAGCCCTCAAATAAGAATCCTATTACACCTAAAATAGCCCATCAATATCCTATTTTAGATCATAATAGGATTTTCTAAAATAAGAATCCTATTATATCTAAAAAGTACAACATCTATTAAGGACATCCAAATCTAATCAAATCAAATATTTAATTAGATTGGATTCCACAAGTATGTTGTGACCAAATCCAAACTGGACTCCAACAATCTCCCCCTCCAGTCTGATGAGAGAGTATTGACCCCATGGGTCCTCAACTGGACTCCATACCTGTCGTTCCACGACAGAGTTCCTACTCCTCCATGCCACTGATCTCCGCCCCCCCGAGTTTCTTTGCATCTTCCTTCGTCTCCAGCTTCTCGACCGTCATGTCGATACTAGCTGCCATGCGTAGCACCTCTTGCATAACTGGATCCTGCCGATATCAATGACACGACCAAGAATGAAGTCCCTGACGATAAGGTTCACCATAAGTCTCGTCCGCTTGTCCCCGACTTTCGTCTTCTCCCGAAAAGTATTAACTTTTCGACGAGCTTCTTCACCCTTGGCTGGCCCAACCAAGCGAATGGTACGGTTCTCTCAAGATTCAAACTCCTGAACCTGCCCACCTTCATGTCCGACCCTGAAGCTCTTCCGTACACATGCATCCTTGAGCAGAACATCATGTACTATGCACGCCATCGATGACCCACAGCTCCCCCTGAACTGTGTGAATGATGATGCTTCTGCCTTAGATTGAGTTTGCTGCAAACTATGATCTCCTTTTCGACTTCGAATCTGCTGAAACCGATGTCGCTCCGTGAAGATTTGGCAAACCACTGTCACCAAAATTGGATCCGTAGAATAACTTTCACCTGGTGACCGACCAGTTATCATAGGACCGATAGACTGACCCTCAATCTTTGACTCATCACCATCAGTTGATTTGTCCCGACGAACCGAATCCTCTGTATCCCTCAAAGCATCTAGAAGCCCCTTTTCAATAAGTTTTCGATGATCCACCTCCTATCGAACACCCCTCGAGCCTCCATTCAGTGTCTGTGGCCTACATGTACAGCTCAGTGGTTTGAGCCTGTACATGCCACAACACAAACCTCTCCAAGCCAGCTGTTGGAAACCCTTCGCAAGCATCCAATCTTTGTTCCAAAACAGACTACGAATGCCATCATCTGCCAGCTTCCCTATCGAAATCAAGTTGTAGCACAAATACGATACATGTCGCACACCCCTAAGGATGAGCTTCTCGCCAAACTCTATTGTCAAGTGCACATCACCGATGCCTACAACTACAGTCGTCTCCTTGTCGTCCATCTTCACACGTCCAAACCTGCCGTCGTGGTATGACATGAAGATCCTTCTATCTGGAGTGACGTTGTACGATGCCCCCATATCCATAACCTAGTTTCCATCATGACATAGGCCAGAAGATTCCACTGCTTCGATTGCTGCGATGATGATATCTCCAAATGCCATGAGATTCTCCCGATCGTCCTTGTCTTTGGCTTTCTCAGCTTTGAGCTTCAAACAGTTCCTCTTGATATGACCCCTTTTGCTACAGCGATAGCAGCCCTCCTTGCAGTCCACAATCGCAAGATTTTGAGAACTCTCCCATGTCCTCGCTTGTGACTTGAGTCTTTCTTTCCCGTAGGAAGCCACCAGAGCGGACTCCTATGTCGATTCCACTTGCTTGTACCGGACCTTCTCATTCAATAAGCTACTTTTGACTGCCTCTATCGTGATAACTCCATCAGGCGCGAAGTTGCTCACCGACACCACCAACATCTTCCAGCTTTCCGATAAAAAACTCAAGAGCAGTACGGCCTGAAGCTCATCATTAATCACCATCTTCATCGCAGACAGTTGATTGATGATTTTTTGAACCTTGTTAGTTGTTGTGCCACTGTGGCACCATCCGTATACTTCGAGTTGACGAGTTAGCGAATAAGAAATGCCTTGTTGCCAGCCGTCTTTCGTTCGTATAGCGAATGCAGCTTCTTCCAAAATACTTTTGTCGAACTCTCCATGGACAAGTGGTGAAACAACGAGTCGTCCAGCCATTGTCGGATGAATCCAACGGCCTTCCGATCCAGTCATTTATAGTCTTCAGTAGCTTTTTTCGATAGCTTTGCGCTGTCGCCCTCCAACGGACCATGCAAATCCTTGTACCAGAGTAGATCCTCCATCTTTGACTTCCAAATTGCCTAGTTTTCTCTTACGAGAGTGATTATACGAGTGTTCATATGCTCCGTAGACATGGTTGTCAGAATCCCCGAAGCTCTGATACCAATTGTTTGGTATCAAACTAGAACAAACCTCACTATGATACCAATTATTGGACGCGTACGAAAGCATTTGACAACCCACCTGATCAAAACCAACATCCGTCTAACAGACACCAAACATAAGATGAAGACAAGTATATGGCAGTGACGTATATCACCTAGACAAATCCTAACCTTTAATAACTCAGATGAAATTACAATATTGATAAAACTCATGTTGAACCCTTTGCCCTAATAGGTTCAACCCCCTCACTACTCTCAAGAAGAAAAACAGAAGATTACAATTGAGATCACTCACCAACCCATAGCAATCTCTCTAGCCGAAGTTGACGACTCCTCGATTAGATCTTCTTTTTTACTTTTGTTTTGGATGGAGAAGCCCTATGACCAACGTACGGACTTTCTCTTAGATTTCCTTGTAGACGAGTACCCTGAATCTTCACTTTGTGCTGTGCTTTGTGCCTCCACCCTCACCCCATATATATAGGATAAGAAAAATCCTATTTTAGGTCATAATATGATTTCTTAAGTAAGAAGCCCTCAAATAAGAATCATATTACACCAAAAATTGCCCATAAATATCCTATTTTAGATCATAATAGGATTTTCTAAAATAAGAATCATATTGTATCTTAAATAGCACAACACCTATTATGGACATCCAAATCTAATCTAATCAAATATTTAATTAGATTGGATTCTACAAATATATTGCTACCAAATCCAGACATGACTCCAACATCTATCATACTGAGCTAATACTCTATGTTCTACTCAGCTAGTCCAAGATATAAGATTACTCTCTTATCTACCGTGGTTCCTTTTCTTTAAGCATGCAACATCATATAGCATAAAAGACTAAACATATAATATCATATTATTTAGTATGAGGATAAAGAACTGATGGATCATTAAAACCACCCACCTGAAGAAATATCGATCTACCTCGATCGAGAAAATCTCTAAAACTTCCTCTGCAAGAACCCAAGTCCAAACGACACTTCAAGCTAACAATCCATCCCTATGCATAATTCAAAGTAGGGTATTACATTTATCCTGATCCTTAGGTTATGGATGCTAGAGAATCGCCTTAGAATGACATTACCTAAGTACGAGTTCGTCGTGAGTTATTACTAACGAACTTCTTCGTATCCTGCGACACGCGATACACTAGACAATACTCATACTTGATTGCCGACTGCCGAAATACAATTAGTTAATCATACAACAAATCACGTTAATTCCACGATGTCAGTAAAGTACATAAACAGTATTGTAGTATAAAATAGGAATATTTTAGTAAATGCCTCCATCAAAATATAGAAACTAGCATATACCCTACTATTTTAAAAAACTAGCAAATACCCTCATTCTTTTGTAAATCTGCTAAAATTTTGATTAAATAGCAGGGGTATATCTTAAAATATTATTTGTTCCATACAAAGGAATATGGACATTTGCTAATTTTAAAAAAGAATGGAGGCATATGCTAGTTTCTATATTTTAATGGGGGTATTTGCTAAAATATCCCGATAAAATAAAAATGAGATACATGGAATGCAATTTCCAAAACTTTGAAAAACTCCATAAATAAGCATATAATTAATTAAAACTGTTATACATGACTTAGTTGAAGTGTGCATGATATCGACACTCGAACCGAAGTGAAAGCCCCAAAGGAACTTGTTATTCGTTGCCCTATATTAAGCATTCATTATATTGGTAGTATAATGGCAGCATAGCGTTCTGCTTTGCAGACAGTACCCTAAACTTGTTGGAAAATAAAAGCCCACACAACATACTGACAATATACTATTTTGCCTTGCAAAATAGGTTACTGAACTTCTTGGAAAAAAATAAAATTGACACAATATACTAACAATATATTGTAGTATACTATTTGCACTGATATCGTGCAAACAAGTTGGTTTGGGCTTTCCAAGTGTCCGAAATATATCCAAATTGTGTCCAAATCGTGTCTAACAATATGTGTTGCTAGGTGGGGTTCATTACAATGGCAAGATGTTATTCACAAGTATCACATTTAAAGCACAATGTGCAACCTAGTATCCTAGGTTTCCATTAAATTCTGTACCTAGGTATAAAACTTACTAAAAATTTACATTGGGCATAAAAATCATAGTGAGAATTAAATGAACATAATTGACATGAATATTACTATGCAACACAACCTACAGAAATTGAATATGAAATAAAATGTAAAATCCTTCCCCCTAAGCAAGTTATACTTGCCTCCCTTTCCAAGTCCAAACCCTAGCTCCTACTAGGGTTAGACACCAAACACTATGCTCTAAATGCAAGCTTCTAGGTTCTCTAGGCCACTAATGAATGAGATAAAAAAATTGAATAAGAGGAAATGAAAGATTGACAAGTGAGAAAGAGAAGGAGGGAAGTTTATATATATATATATAAATAAATAAATATATATATATATATATATATATATATATATATATATATATATATATATATATATATATAGAGAGAGAGAGAGAGAGAGAGAGAGAGGGCTGGCCACTAGGATGTTGTCATGTCATCAATCTACGGCCAAACCAATTCTAGCCACTCTCCAAAAGACCAAGCACCAAATAGGTAGGTAATAGCCTAGCCAAGTCAGCAAGCTGACTAGGCTAACTATAATATAGACATTATACTATCAGTATACTTCCTATATAGAAAAACCCTAATATGAGGGCTTTTGGGTATCTAGTCTTTACAAGGGTCATAGTACGTGTCTAGGACAATGCCCATAGGTAATCTAAGAGTCTAGAGTCTCTTATATCAAGACAAAATCTAATTCATATATAACTCAAAACATAGGTTACGAAATCCAATTACGAAAAATACGATAACGAGATGTGTGATAATATCAAATGTTGTATAAAGCTCGTTTACGATAAAAATTTCAAATACAAAAAAATTCAAAAATATAAAATTTTAGAACGTATATGACATCATCAAAGGCGAAACCACTTGTCTACTGAGGTGCTAGCCCGCCCAAATCTATTGGATATTGGATAAGGGAGCTAGTGGGCTGAGGGAGCTAGGATTTTGAAAAGAGAGCTAGGCGGCTAGAGTGTGAGCTGTTCTGGGCTTGTGTGGCTGGGATATTTGATGTGGGTTGACACATATATAATTTTTTTTAAAACAAACACAGTAGCGTGGATATTTGCTACTGGAAGCATATATATATATATATATATATATATATATATATATATATATATATATATATATATGGTGAATGCCTTTCTCAAATTGTATTCATTCTCACATTATAATGTTTTGGTGAATGACTTTCTGGTTGACAAGGAGTAGATCAAAGTTTCTTGATTGATAATGGAAAAGCACGAGTTTGGTTATGTTATCGCTTATATTTTTCATTAGCAAAATCTATACTACTATATAATAAGGTAAGTTGGCTTCACCGTGGATTTATTTCCTTCCAAATATGCCCTTATACCTAATTTTACTAATTAAAATTGTTCATTAATTTAATAATGGCAACTAGGTAATATAGTTTGCTATTATGATGCGTCTTGCTCTTCCCAAGTAAAATTAATTAATTAAAAAGAAAATTAAAATACGTACATGAGATGTGCATATATGCTAGTAATAATAATATATATACTACTATATAATAAGGAAAGTTGGCTTTACCATGAATTTTTCCTTCCAAATATGCGCTTACCTAAATAGTTTGCTATCATGATGCCTTTGCTCTTCCCAAGTAAAATAAATTAATTAAAAGAAAATTAAAATATGTGCAAGGTGCGTGCCTATATGCTAGTATGAGTCAATTTTTGTTCACCCCTAAAACTAGGGTGTTTGTTCACCCTCCAATAAAGGATTGACATGTGTCAAATCCTTTAGTCAAAACCACTTTGAATGTTTACAAATCCACTTCCAAAGTAGTTTATGTTAAATATATTTGACACGTATCAATTTTTTGTTGGAGGGTGAACAAACACCCTAGTTTTGGTGGGTGAACAAAATTGGACATATGCTAGTATAACTCATATGAACTTGATAATCTAATAGAGTCAGATGCGTGATTGAACCTATAATTATGTCCTACATGTTTTTTATTAACTTCAAAAGAGTTCCAAAATAACTATGGAATTGAGCATGGACAGATTGGAAACTGTGATATTGTAATGTACTGCTAGTTGTATCTTCATGTGCAACTTTTATGTTAATGTTAATATTATTGTTAATGTTAATATTAATTTTAATGTTAATGTTAACATTAATTTTAATATTAATTTTATGTTAATATTAATTTTAATTTTAGTTTTAATTTTAAAATTTGCCACGTCAGCTGCCACATCAATATGCCACGTCAGCTGCCACGTAAGGAGGGACGGTTTGGAGGTACAATTTGGAGGGACAAATAGCATTATTCCTTAAAACAAGGCAATCTCTGAATTATAAACCATCTTATTGGAATTATAAACACTTACATTTATGTTTGGGATCAAATTGACTGAAGCTAGAAAAAGAATTTTATTAAATTGTAATTTTGATTTGGTTCATCATCCTCCTTGATTGACCCTTCAACTATGCGTAGTTGTTTTCAAGAATTGTTGGTGGCCTAGGCAAGCTATATATCGTGTCAACCTCAGTTGCTTGGAGCTTACTGTTCATAATAAACTCTCGACTACTATAGATGGCATTTCCTACCAGAACTTGGATCCATTAGCTTCCCCAATTCTCTAGCTTATAAAGAAGTTCATTGGCATCATTTTTTAAATATTTTTGTTGAGTTACTAAATGGCAATATCTAGGAAGTATCATGTGAAAGAAGCAACTTTTTCTACCACTTCATAGAATTTCATTAGGATTTTAGTTTTTATGTCTTGATATTCTGCTTAATTAAGACACACTTTGTAAATAATAAATGCCCTACTAGGGCTACCAATGGTAATCGATAACCAAAGTAAGTTATTTTAGAATACAGGTCTATATTCCAAAAGTAGATCACATTAAATACTTAAATATTATGGCTTCGATATAACTTCAGCCAAACCTGAAATTAATTCACATATAGAATATATCAAGTTTACCACATATATTTAACTTTCTTTTTTTGAATTGATTACTAATTTCACACACACACATACACACACACATACACTATCTCGAAGGGCATACAACTCAATCCTAAAGGACACATACTCAGCAAGTAAGTCCATCCTGGCTTGTAGGCCCCTATCCTACCCGATGGTCCCTAGACTCGGCCCATCTGACCCGTACCCGTACCGCTGGCACCAATTAATTTTCCAACTGCCGGGAGGATGCCTCACACATTTACTTCAGCTAGAGATGTTTGGCGCGCGCACACACACACACACACACGCACACACACACACACACACACACACACACAAAATATACACACTAGTAATTAATATGAACGTGCATACAAAATTGCTAAATAAATTAAATTAGAACATAGGATATATGTTTAGATAATACCATGTAGTTAGTTTAAATATAGTTCAAATATTAATATATTTGAAATAAATTTTTTTTGTCGAACTTTGTTATATGTTTAGATAATACCATGTAGGTAGTTTAAATATAGTTTAAATATTTAATATATTTAAATTTGAATATATATATATATATATATATATATATATATATATATATATATATATATATATATATATATATATATATATATATAGGGTGTCCACTTCTTAATGGTGCTTGGAGGCATGCCTCCAAGGGGGCTCGAACCCGCGCCACTGCGCCGGGGTGCTCCACCGTTCCCAACGGGCTACGGCCACGGGGACGAATATATATATATATATATATATATATATATATATATATATATATATATATATATATATATATATATATATATATATATATTTGTTGTAAAAGCAAAATAAAATTAATAATAGTTTAAATATCTTATGTAAAATTTAGAACTTGATTTCTTTTGTCTATCATAAATGTTCATTTAAATTATTTGTTTATGTAGTTTATAATAAAACATCAAAAGAAAAAACAAGAAAAAAAAATTCATACTTTAAATCTGGTGGTGGAGGGAAATCATAAACAACTAACACACCTCGTCACCAAGTATAACACCTGCGACACCTAGTATTGATATTTTATACTTACTACATAATGTGAACTACTCTCAAAGTTTAAAGAGTTGAATTCGATGATATTTTTTTGGTTCTTGGTAGGTTTGTAAAAATTTAAATTGTACAAAGATATATGAATTTTTGTTCTCAATTCATGTTCTCTTATATTGCTTATTTTATTATAAAGTAAACGGATGGAGATATAAAAATGGAGGAGATTGTTTCTCTATTCACTTGTATCAATCAACTTGATAAGAGCCCTTATATAGGCTTATAATGGAGGCTAATATCATGATGACAATTAAAGGGAGAAATGCCAAATGACATAGGTTAACATAGGTTATGGACAACCAAAAAGTCATAGGTTATAGACACCAAATAATTATGGTGATATATCCATATTACAACACTCCCCCTCGGTATTCACCATTAATTAGTTGGTGGAGTATGCACATTTGTTGCCTCGTTAAACCTTACTAAGAAAAATCCAGTAGGAAAAAACTCTTAGTCAAGAAAAAAGAGTACAATGCGCAAAATTCAAAAATATTCTTTATGGGTCATACTCCCCGTCGATATAATGGATTTGTAACAACAAGTTTATTTGATGATTAAGTCGTCACATGACTATTCCGTGTACCAAATTCTGAAATATGGACTTTGTAGTGCCTTGGTGAGCAAATTGGCTAAGTTTTTCATTGGATCTTACTTGCTTGACTTCGATCACTTTCATCCTTTGGAGCTCATGTGCATAAAACAATTTTGGTAGAAGGTGCTTATTCCATCTCCTTTGATGAATTCCTCTCAGACTTGCGCAATGCAAGCCGCATTGTCTTCAAATGTTGTTGTAGCCTCATATGTAACTATGGGTTGTTGACAATTTACTCGTATATGATGAATGATCGATCGCAACAACACACTTTCCCTTGTTGCTTCTTGTAATACAATTAATTTTACCTGGTTAGAGAAAGTTGTTGCTGAACCTTGCTTTGTTGATCGCCAAGATATAGCTGCATGATTATTAATAAACACATAGCCTGTTTGGGAGCAACCCTTATGAGGGTCAGAAAGATATTTGAGTCTGCACAACCAACTAGACAAGAATTGTTAGTGGAATAACATGAATAAAATAATCTCATGTCAGTTATTCCACAAAAATATCTCAATAAGTGTAGGTGCAGAACTATATCTAGATAATAAATTAACTAGAAATACAATATCTGGTCTTGTGCATTGTGCGAGATATAGTAGTGCTCCAATAGCACTTAAATACGACATTTCAGGCCAAGAACTTTTTCATCTTCTCCATTTGGTCAGAATGGATCTTTATCCAAATCCATCATGCGTACAGCCATAGGTGTGCTTAGTGGATGTGCTTTGTCCATTCTAGATCGTTTTAATTTTTTTAATATATCGGAATTGATGCACTAATATTCTACTTAAACTTCGTTCTATTTGCAAATCGAGACCAAGCTTTGCCTTTTTCAAGTCTTTCATTACAAATTTATTATTCAAATAGTTTGCAGTTTTCTCCAATTTTATAGGAGACCTGATCAAGTTTTCTATCATCCACATATACTGCTACTATAGAGAATCTATTTTCGAATTTTTTAATAAAGACACATGGGTAAATTTGACTATTTTTGTATCATCCTTAGTCAAATATATAATAAGACGATTATACCACATTCTTCCGGATTGTTTCAACCCGTATAATGCTCATCTAAGTTTCATTAAACACATGCCCTTTGACTTTGTCACTGGCATTGTAAATCCTTATAGAATTTTCATATAGATGTCAGTATCTAAGTCTTCGTACAAATATGCAGTTACAACATCCATAGACCTTGTATCAAGATTTTTAGAAACTGCGGGACTAATTAGATATCTAAAATGACATCCACAACTGGAGAGTATGTATTCACATAGTCAATTCCAGATCTTTGAGAGAAACCTTGTGCTAGATCGGGCTTTGTAATTTCAGCTTCGTTCCACTAATTTTGTTTTCTCATGAAACACCCATTTAAAACCTATATAGTTTATGCCCTGGTGTTTCCACTATTGGTCCAAACACACCACACTTTTTTAAAGATTCTAATTCTGCTTGAATAGCATCTTTTCAGATTGGCCAATCTTTTCTTTGTCGACATTTATTTATACTAAGTGGTTCATTTTCACAATCATCATTGTCCTTTGATATCATAGTACATTGCTACTACATAGCTAAATATGTCATCGATGACAAGTGCTTCTCTATTCTAAAATTTACGTGAACAAGCATGGAATATCGAGATCTCTTCATTTTCAGATACCTGTGCCTCTCAGAGGCATCCATAGGCATTTCAGTGAATTTAAAAACATGCACATCTTTATTATTTATTTTCGGAGGTCCAACCACTATTGGGCTTTTATCAGGACAATATGTTTTATTAGCTCTCCTCTTTCTAGGAGAACTATCCTTGGAGCCTATAGCCTACAACGATTTTGACGTGTAGTAGTAGATTCATTTGCCGCCTTATTTGGATTTTGTCCAATTGGAACAATGTTTCTGGCTGACACATTTGTAGCTGGCACATGTGATCTAGTTACCTTTACGTATCATTAAATGTATCAGTAATTAATTAGCAATTTCTTGCAAATGTATCATTCTTCTTGTCTCATAATCACATTGTTGCGTTCTTGGATCTTGATGAGATAGAGTAGGCATATTCCATGTCAATTCACGCTGTTTATTAGCAATGGTTTGTTCTATATGAACAATTTGTTGCTTACCTCCCCCTAATGGTGGGAAGACTCTCTCATCAAATTGACAATCATCAAATCTTATTGTAAAGACATCACCAGTCATTGATTTTAAATACCTTATTATGGAAGAAGACTAAAAACTAATGTATATTCCCAAATGCCATTGGGAACCCATCTTAGTTCTTTTGGGAGATAGAATTGGGACATATGCTGCACATCCAAACTTTCTCAAATATGAAATATTTGGTTGTTTACCACTAACAATTGTATATGTAAAAAAATATGGTATACAATGGTCTAAATTAACTGAAGATGCAATATGTAAAATATTATATCCCAAGCCTCAATTTTCAAACTAGATTGCACTAGTAGAGGTCAAGCTATAAGTTGAAGATGTTTAATACATGACTCAGTTAAACCATTTTGTGTGTGCACATGGAGAACATGATGCTCTATCTTAATCACTAATGATGTACAATAATCAACAAAAAATTATGAGATGAATTATGTGGCATTATTAAGACTAATTAATATAATCGTGTTATCAGGAAACAGATATCTAAGTTTAATAATTTCGGCCAAAAGATGAAAAAATGCAATATTTCTTGTAGACAATAGACAAACATATGACCACCTAGTAGATGCATCTATGAGTACCATAAAATATCTAAAAGGACCAGTAGCAGGGTGAATAGGACCACAAATGTCTTCTTGTATTCTTTACAAGAAATTAGGAGACTTATTCTTAACTATTAGAAAAAAATGGTCTAGTTATAAACTTTCCTTGTGACAAAGAACACATAGGTGATTCTTCGGTAAGTCAAGATCGTGATTTTTCAATAAATATCCACAAGAATTATCAATGATCCGATTGAACATAGTTTGTCCCGGATGACCCAAAGGGTCATGCCAAATGCTATATAAGACAGTATCATTAGCTTTATATTTTGCCACATTCATACTAGATTCAATTATACCAATGGTGGTTTAATACAACACCGAAATACAATAGAATTCTTCTAATGTAAGCCTTTTGCTCCCAACATTAGATGTGATACATTTATCATTTCGAGTTTTAATATGGTACCCATTGCGTATATCCTTGAAACTTAACAAATTCTATTTTAGAACCACTTGAATATAACCCATTCTGCAAATAAGTTTGAGTACCATTAGGTAACATGATGTGTGCTCTTCCAAAGCCCTCAATTATATAGGCTGGCCCAACTATTGTTGACACTTCATGCATGTCAAATACTAACTTTGGCAAAAGCTTTTGATTCTTCAAAATCATATGTGTTGTAGCACTATATACCAAACACATATCTAAGTTATTTTTCTTGGATTCTTTGAATCTGTCAACCTCTTGTTGAGTAGCTCGACATTGCTTAAACTAATGTCCATCTTTGTCACATTTATGACAAGCATTACCACTCCGTGAAGCAAAAAAAATATTATGAACTTATATATTCTAGCTAGCTTGAGTATAATAAGAAATAATTAAGCATTTCAAATGATAATATCATATTATAAAAATGTAACTCCAAATTCATAATGAAAATTTTTAATGAAAAAACTCTCATGGCCTAGACATTCTATGATGGAAACCAAGAATAAAATATGACTTCAAATATAAATAGTTTATAAGTACTTGAAATAAACATAAATTGACCGAGTGCTCATTCAATGGAAGGTGGATTTTCAAGCATCTCCTCAAACATTTCTTTTGTAACTTGATTCCCTTTGTTAAAGGGTGTTGTCCACTTGTTCCATTTATTCTTTTGTGAACCATTATTTCCACCTTTGTAAAGCTAATAACCATGACCATATCTTTCATAATTTTTTATGCCCTCTTCCACGTCCTCCACCACAACCTCTGCTAATTCTAAAATAGTTGGTATTTGCCTCAAGAATTATCATTGACCCAGTTGGTCTAGAGTTGTAATTTTTCATAAGAAAGTTGCTATTTGCCTCTGGCGCTAAAAGGAGACAGTCACCAGTTCAGAGTATTTTATAATTTTTTCTACGGTATTATTGCTGAAAAAGCACATTACTTGCATGAAAAATGGAGAGGATTTTCTCAATCATTTGAGTCTCTATTACTTTTTATATGCACAATCTAAGGAGAGAAACATTATTAAACAAGCAGAATTATAATCTTTAACATTATTATAGTCATGGTATCTTAGATTCAACCATTCACTTTAAGTAGTCAGAAGGATTACCATTCTTGGTGGTCAAATTTATCCTTTAGAGATGTCCACAAATTCAATGGATCATCCTCACATAGATATTCTGTCTTTAGATCATCATGGATATGATGTCGTAGGAAAATTAAACCCTTGACCTTGGCTTAAGAACATTCTTTATTTTCCTTCTTAATAGTACCATAAAGCTTGTTGGACTGCAATTACAACTTTGCATCCAATTGCCATCATAAATAATTGTCTCTGCTCACATCAAGAGCTTTGAATTCAAGCTTTGTAAGACTCGACATCTATATGACAGAAAATAATTATATTAGATGCAAAATAATTTAAATAATAAAATTGATAAGCGCTTTCAAGATTACAAAACTTAACATATGCCACAATGTGATAAAATACTATAAATAATATTACATCTCATGTGTATCACATATACAACAATGTGATAAATCATTGTAAAAGAATATTATGTCTTATGTGTATCACATATACAATAATGTGATTATTATATAATAATATATTTTGGGTACTTCTTTATAATTTCATTCACATATACAACAATATGAAGTAGTACCTTGTAGAATTCAAATAAATAGAAATAACAAATTCACATAAACTAATTTAATGAAATGAGCTAATTCCAAATAAGTGAAGAAAATTCAAGATGTTCTAGAATAATTTCATACTTGGGTAAAGTAATAAGAAAAAATATACAAATGAGATTTATACATAATCTTAAATAGATTACCATAAATTTTTTATTTTGAATGAAATTATGAACATATTCAATACAAATTTAGATTTAAAACTAAAAGATAAAGTAGATCTAGAAAACTTACATTCTAATCAATCTATAAACACATAAATCAAACATGTATTTAATTTTACTAAAATATACATATATCTAAGTATACAAGATTAGACTTACCTTTTCAATACCTTTCTTTTCTTGAGAGAACTATTTCACCATTCTTCTATTTTCTAGAACAGTCGTGCTGATAACGTATTATAAAGTAAAGGGATGTAGATAGAAAATAGAGGAGATTGTTTCTCTATTCACTTGTATCAATCAACTTGATAAGAGCCCCGTATATAGGCTTACAATGGAGGCTAATATCATGATGACAATTAAAAGGAGAATGCCAAAAGACATAGGTTAACATAGGTTATGGATAACCCAAAGGCATAGGTTATAGACACCATATAATTATGGTGATATATTCATATTACAACATATTTTTTTTACTAAATATAACGTAATTTTAGTTCAGATCTAGGACAGTTCGAATGTCTAGTTCCCCCTTCCCTTGAACACGGTATCAGCCCATAAAGAATGTTATCGAGACGCGTTACTTTCTAATTCACTAATAATGCATTGTAACTAGCTATTATGAGCTAAGTGGCTGCTTCTTATGATTTGTTGGGACTATACACAAAATTGTTTCCTTTGTATTAGCTAATAGTACTTATGACTATACATTAAATGGCGAGGGTTACAAGGAAACACATTCTTATAATCAATATTTGATGTCCTGTACAACCAATAGCATTGAAACAACATGCACAGATGACAGATCCACCGACTAATTAAACAAGAGATTTGTAATAATAAAAATAATAGATTTGCATATCTATTCTACTATATAATAGGAAAACTTGGTGGTGAAACTTTTGAATTTCTAAAATACCCTAGAGTATTCTATAAACATGATATTATTATGTCAACTTGCATGCCGTTTATGTTTAAGAGTCGAGCAATAAAGTTTGCATGCTATGAAGTTTTCTTTTTCCATACAAATCTTCATGTTCCAATGGTAATAAATTTTTATGTCCTTACCATTTTCCAAAGGTGATTATTCACAATAGAAAATTAGAAAAAGAACAAAATTCATACTTCGAATCTCTTGGCATTGTAAAAAGAAAGCATACACATATGAATAATCACCTGTAAAGATGGAAAGACGACAGCTGATCTTATGATATTTTAATTAAAATAAGTGCAAAAGCACGTACATGTAGACTAGTTGGTATAATAAAGAGGTTTTCATGCTTCCTCACTGGGGCCAACAAAGCACTAGATCGAGTCTCCTCCAACAGTAGCACTACTACTTTTCAATTTTTACTGCCTTGTTTACTGCCTTGTTTATAAGATCCTGCTGCATATAGTACTAATGTTAATTCTTTATGTCATTATTGTGGTTTGAATGGACATGTTTCTAATCATTGTCAGATTAGAAAACTTGTTGATATGAACTTATGCAAATGGATTCCCAAAGCTAACAAATGTGGATCCAAGTATTGGATACCAAAGTCTTCACCTAATATTGCAGGTGAAGCTTCTCATATCAAATAGAACCATGGAGCATGTTGGTGATTGTAAAGCTACAAAGGTCATCTTCCATGCAATTACACCAACATAAGTGTGGTCACTAGAACCACTTTGGTAACATGCTTTCTAAATAGTTCTTAATATCTAGCATGTTCATTTTGATGTCTTGCTACTAGCTCTCATTTATATCTTTTAAAATTGTTTATTGTTTGAATCAATGTGAGATATAATCCTAGCATGACTAGCTGTTTAGCTTAATTTGTTTATTTTCTATTAGTGTGACACATTTGTCTATGTATGCTCTCTACTTTTAATCTTTATTCTTGAAGCATGCATAGGAGCTTTTTTTTTGAGTTAATATGCTTTTGACTCTCTGTATTTAATATTTTTTAATGGTCACTTTTTATCGATTTGTCTTTAACATGTCATATTTAATTTGATCGGTATTTTGTGAGTAAGTATGTTTAGCACAAGTCTCTTATTTTCTTGAAAAGTATATACATATACTTTTATGTTAACCTTATGCTTGCATAATATATTCACTATTGATTCTCATATTTTATTTTGATTAATTTCTTATGAATCAATTACATCTTTGTCTGATAAAGTTTATTTATGCATGTTTTTGATCTTGTGATATTTTTTTATGCTTATTAAGGATACATGAATAATGCATTATCATTCATATTTTGCTCATGTTTCTTATATTTTTGTATAAATATGGGGATATATGAGTTAAGTTCAAGTTATATATTATATTATTTTGAAAAGTATTTTCAAACTTGTGCTTATCTCATACTTAAGCTATTGATTTTTTAACAAATTCATGTACTTCTCTTTATTAACTTCTTCCTCAAAGCCTCTTTTAAAGATGTATGTTTTTTCTTGGCTTTTTGGTAGACATTTTTAGATATATGACTCTTATTGAAATATATTTTTTATCTTGATCTTGATAAACCATTCCTTCGATATTTACTTTTAGGGATTCTGGATTTCGACGATGTTCGATGATACTGCATATATTCCTTTGAATCTAAGTTCTTAAGAGTAGAAATTATTTTTAGGAACAAGCCGAAAGGATCATTCTGTCATACAGGTGTAAATAGCCTGAAGCGACACGGTACACTAGTCTTCGGACTACCGCTAGCTGGGAAACGGCCCCTACAGCTAACCCGAAGTGATCAATACTTTATAGACTTAAGATTTATTAAGGTGTACTTGCAACTATTATCTAGTTCTGGATCCAAGGTGCTTCTCCTATATTCCAGAATACATCAACGTATCTATGTCCTATATTTTGATTTACAAATGTTTTATATTTTATTGTTACCCAATGATTTAGTAGCACATATGGATAAATGTAATTGATACATCTTATACCGTATGCTACATTGTTCTAAGATTTTTTTTTCTTCAAGTCCATAGAATATAATTGATTTCATATTGCACTAATTCTTCTTAAATCCTCGGTTATTAAAGAAGAAATTTATTTTAGGTACAAGCCTACAAAGGGTCTGTCTGTCACCACGACTACGGTCGAAGCGAAGCAGTATTTAAGTGTTCCCCGGTGAACCTCCGTTAGCTGGGACAGTACCTCTACAGCTAACCCAAGATTGATCAACGCTTTATAAACTAAAGATTTATTGAGATCTAGTTGCAATTGTTATCTGATGGATTTTGAATTTTAGATTTGATGGATAATATTCTCTCTTTATATTTTCACAAAAGGTAGCATATGTTGATCTATCTTGTCGATTGTGAGATTCTATAGCATAGATCAATTTATGTCATCTTTTGACTTATACGATTATTCATCATGCTAATTTGAAATATATTTTGATTGTTTTATTTTTAAATGTTTATTTAATGGATATTTCTTCTTTTGTCTAAAGATAATTGTTTTTCGTATTCATGACTACTCATTGAATATTATGGTATTGTGATTTCATCTTTAGCTTGTGTAATATTCATGTTTTTGAGCTTTATATTATTATCTTCTTATTCAAGTTACTTACTGTCCGCAACAGTAACTCTTTGCAGGGGAGAAGTCATGCATATTGAATGTCTCTCTCTCAAAGCGTTTCTTTTCTTTAAACCTTACGGTTGTCAGGTGGACACCGTGCTAAGGCTTTAAAAGGGAAGAAATAAACTTTGATAAGAAGACCTAATATTTTTGAATTAGTTTTCTACTTCTGAAAATATGTCTCTGAATTTTATTTTAAAATTTTGTCAATATTATTATTTTTGGATATAGCCATGTAAAGGTGGAGTAGTTAATTGTTTCAAGTTAATTAGCCCATTGACATGCCATATATCTAGAATACACTTTTCTTTGGACATATATCTAGTTTTGTTGTTCAAATGGATTTATTTATGATTTATGGATTCTATTATGGAAATTGTTTTCGTGATTTGAATCGCCAGCTTTCAGTCCAAGGACTAAATGGACGCATTCGAATATTCACTAAGACAGTTTTTCGTAATAAATTCCACATTTTTTGAAAAGTCTTTTTGATTTTTTTTCGATTTATTGAATCTGTCTGGTACTCAAATGTTATTATTAACGACAGTTTTTAAAATCTTTTAATGTCTTGAAATATTTTTTTACATATATATTGGAGATATATTTTGCTTGTTCATCTTTAAGCATTTATTTATTGGATATTTCTTTTATTTGCCTAAAGATGACATTTATTTTTTTAGAATTTTATATGCATTTGATCAAAGGAAAGAAAAGATGCATATCTTGGATATTCCTTAGATCTTGTGATTATTTATTTTATCTATTTTATGCATATAAATTATTTTTGAACTATATACGCATATTTTAAGGGGGAGCAAATTAATTGTTTCAATTTTTTTATGCCCTTAATATGTGGTATAACTAGTTCATCATGGACATATATTCTTTTATTTAAATATCTTGTTGAGTTGTTCATGATTTTTGGATTTGTATTAGATAAGAGAATATATGATTATTATTATTTATTTTTAATTCTCTCATTTGAGTTTCTAAAAGTTATCTTGCCAAATATATATTTTATTATCCTTATTTGATTGAGTTTAAAATTACTTTTGGCATTTCTTATTGAGAGTTTATCTCAAAGTTCATGATTATCTATATTTAGACTGATCATACTTTGCGGGGGAGCATTCAAGTTGACTGGATTTCTCCTTCTCAAGTATTTTGTCTTCATTACCTTCATGTTTATCTGATAGTTATATTTCATGCTAAGGTAATTGAATTCAAAATGCATGAACTTTGATATATATTTTGCATAGATTCTAGTATACTTATTTTGATCTCTTTTCGATGATTATGCTTTTTATGGAATTGATTCACTAATTTGTATGGGCAAATTATGAATCATATTTTTTTGTGATCATTGTTAAAAGTCTCATTATATTTTTGATTCTTTTATATACTAGATCTGCACATTTCTATTCCTTATGATTTTTTTTATGGCCAATGATTGATTCCTACTATATTGACAGATTTTTTTTGGTCAAATGACATTCAAAACATTTTTCATTTTTGGATTTCTAGCTTGATAAACTATGTATTGATTGATTTCAAAGTTTTTAAGTTCAACCAACTATGTTGTGTTTTTGACAAGTTTTACTACTATAGTTATGTAATTTTCTACACTTGTCATTACACTGTTCTCCTAATCCTTGATCATGATTATTTTTGCTTTCCTCCTTTACTTATGCTTGAGTTCATTTTAGCTCTAATTACGGAGGAGCTTATTTTTGATCATGTCAAAGGGGGAGAAATAAGTTTAAGTGAGAAATAAGTTTAAGTTAGTACAAAATATTCTAGTATTATGTGTTTATTATCGTATTATGTGTTTATTAGTGATACATGCATCTATTGTATATATATTAAACTTAAAGGATTTGTCATAATCAAAAAGGGGAAGATTGTTAGCCCAATGTTTATATCATATTTTTGAATATGGCTAGTCAATTAAGTTTAACATAATGATGTCACTAATATTCATGTAATCATTATCTTGTTGCTACTTAAACTTAGCATTGTCCTAATGTTAGCATTGCCATAAATGTTCTATATCATATTGCTATGCTTGTATCATATTGGTTTGTTTGTCTAACATGTATTTGTAGACATGTTGTAAGCATGATCAAGCATTGTCAAACCAGGACATATGCAATGGGCCAAAGACGGTGTTATACAAGAAGATTTCTCTGAACCGCCTAACGACCTATCCGGGGCCTCGCATCGGGGGTTCTGATGCCCGGTCAGCGGACAGGGGTCGAGGGGGTAGCGCCCCCCGTCAGGGGTTCGGGGGCGATGCCCCCGAAAGGTATTCAGATTTCCAGATCTGTTTATCTTTGGACGACTGCCGTCAGTGAAAAAGGCGTCTTCAAGTCTGCTCAAATATTTGAGGAAAGACGTCATCAAAGGGCTCTTGGTTTTCCTATTTCATCAATGTATTTTTATATTTATTGAGTCTAGGAATACGATGTACACTGCATCGTACTGGCAAATAGGCTACCCAAGAAACGTTTTCAAAATACCCTTTTATTTTGAAAACAAGCCCACTGACAAAAGCCCAAACTACTTCCTAACTGTTTGACTTTTCAAAAAGCCCAAAACCAATTTGCAAAAACCCTGACAGAACTCCAACAGAACTCCAGGAGAATTCGGCCAGAGTTCGGCCAGAGTTCGGCCAGAGTTCGGTTAGTGAACGTTGCTTTTTGAACTTGGTCTTCCTGCAGTTACGGATTCGAACGAGATTTTCTCACCGAGTTCTGTCCGAATTCTGCCCGAATTCTGTCAGAATTCTGCCTTTAGAAAAACTATAAATAGAGAAGGATTTCGATCATTTCAACTCACTCATTCACTTTCATATCTCTTCTCTATAAGCCTACTACTTCTTTCAAAGTATTCTGAGCTATTCATTTTCAAATCCTAAGCCAGTTACAATCCTCTAGTCGATTTGCCAGTGCGGTATGGTCTAGAAGTTTCAGAGTGGTTGTAATCGGAGGCTTGATTGAAGTTAGACACTTCACAATTGAAGTTGGTCGAGTACTTCGGATCAAAGCTCGCGTTGTAGAAGTTGCAAGAACTTCGGATGAAAACTTGTGATAATTTTCTATAGTGGATTCAACTGGAAGCTAGAGTTCTTCCGACTGGACTAGTCCTCACAAGAGGGAAACCAGTATACATCCTCGTGTTTGCGTTTGCTCTCTACTCTCTACTTTTTATTTACATATCTGTGATCTTGTTACTAACATTTTTTAAATAGTTAATTTCTGCTGCCTACTCTATTCACCCTCCCTCTAGGGTATTACGCTTTACAACTCGTTCCTACAATCGGTCCTACAAAAGTACGGGTATTGGATCATGCGGGGGGAGCTCTTTTTAGGAAAAAAGTTCAGAGGTATGATCATACGTGACTTACTACCCAAAAGATGCGATATAGAGTCATCTGTAGTGACCAGAGTGTAAGTTCAGCGGTACCTACGGGTACATAACTTAACAGTCTGGGAGATTTGAAGTTGGGATGTGAGTTCAGCGGTACCAGAGGGTACATAACTCACATTCTGGAAAATTTGAAGTCAGAATGCGAGTTCAGCGGTACCAGAAGGTACATAACTCAATCATCGGGGATTAGGAGGGTGTCATTTCAGACATAATACTTCTTCAGGAACTTGCCGTTGATGGGCAACATGAGCAAGTCTCCGTTTTGTTTTGCGAGGCGGTAAGCTCCATTGGAGAATATAGCCTCGATGATGAACGGGCCTTCCTACTTTGGCTGGAACTTGCCGACGGTTTTGTGTGTCATAACCATCGGCCTCCGAACTGCCAAAACGAGATCGCCCACTTGGAATGTTCTGATTTTGACCTTCTTGTTGAAAGCTCCGAAGATTCGGGCTTGATACAGCTCAAATCATTGTTGAGCTAATATGCGCTTCTCATCTAGGGCCTCCAACTCTTGTAGTCGACGATGGTGATTATCATCTATCGTCAATCGGTAGGTAAGAGCAACACGGAGTGAGGGGATTTGAGTCTCCAATGGAAGAACTGCCTCGCTCCCGTATACCAAGGAGAATTATGTGTTCCCAGTGGCCGTCCGAATTATAGTGCGGTACGCCCATAAGCATTCGCCCAGCTTTTCATTCCAGCCGCGTTTGTTTAATGACATGAACTTCTTGAGAAGCTTGATGATTGTTTTGTTGAACGCTTCAACCAGACCATTAGCCGTCGGGTTGTACGATGTTGAAGCAATATTCTGGATTCGGTGTCTGTCACAAAACCGATAGAAGGCGTGGCTTGCGAACTGTGAACCATTGTCGTGGATGATCCTTCGGGGCAGTCCAAAGCGATAGATGACGTGATGCTTGAGAAAGATGATCACGTTTGAAGTCTTCACTTCTGCCAGCGGAATAGCCTCCGCCGACTTGAAAAAGTAATCTGTGATTGCGAGTATGAAGCGGTGTCCTATAGACGAAGGCGGAGTGATCGAACCAATGATGTCCATTCCCCATGCTTCGAATGGCCAGGATGTCACCGTCGGATGTAAAAACTCGTATGGCTGGTGGATGAAATCTGTGTAGACTTGACATGCTTTGCACTCTCTTGCATAGTCTATCGCATCGGCTACCATCGTGGGCCAGTAGTAGCCCATTCGGCGAAGGCGATCTTGTGGTTACAGGCCAGGCTGATGGGCCCCACAGATGCCATCATGAGCTTCACGTACGGCTTCTTTGGCTTCTGTATTTGATAGACATCGAAGCAGTAACCCATCGTATGATCGCCGATACAGTATTTTTGTCTCTGTATCGTAGAAGAATCTGAGGGAACGTCTTCTGATAGAAGTGGCTTCCTTCGGATTCTCTGGCAGGATATCGTAGACAACAAAGTTGATGAATGGTTGTCTCCAATCTGGTGCTTTGTCGACTGTCAGAGCGGAGTAACTCTCCACACATTGAACATTATTCTTGGGACAGACCAATTCACGGCCTATTATGTCAACCAAGTGGTTAGCATGATTCAGAACTGCTAAGGAAGCGACAAGGCCTGCTAGGGCATCGGCTTAAATGTTCTGGAGACTGGGAACGTGTTCTATGAAGAACCCTTCCAAGGACGAGATGATGTCAATTGCTATTTGGTGATAGGGGATCATATATTCATGACGAACTTCGTATGAACCTCGGATCTGGTTAACGATTAGCTGCGAATCACCGTATGCTTTAAGATACTCTACCCCCAGCTCCTTTACAAGTCGGAGGCCAATGACCAAAGCATTGTACTCGGCCACGTTGTTTGAACAGGGCTCCGTGAGGGAATAGGCCCGATTGATTACCAGCCCAGAAGGAGAAATCAGCACCACTCTGACTCTAACGACAATGATGCCCTTGGGCCCAGTTCTAGAAGTGCCGTCGAAGAACATTCGCCATACGGTATCATGGGAGACCACATTTGAATTGGCAACCTCATCGGGAATCTCTTTGTCTATTTTGGTTGACTCCGAACCTGGATGGGCTGCTAAAAAGTCTGCCAGAGATTGACCTTTAACAGCCTTCGATGGGACAAAGATCATGTGGTAGGGAGACAATAATATCGCCCAGGTAGCGAGGCGATAGCTGAGTGCACCTGGCTTAGTCATGAGGACCCTGAGGGGGTTGACTCTTGATACGACATGGATGGTTTGTCCCGTGACGTAGTGTCGCGTCTTCTGAATGGCGAACTCCAGAGCAAGGCACTCTTTCTCTATGGCAGTGTATCAATGTTCCGGCCCCATCATCATTCGGCTGAGGTAATATATAGCCTGCTCATGGCCTGCATCATTGTTTTGCGCTAGTAAAGCACCGAGAGAATGCTCCATTGCTCGCACATAGAACAGGAATGGTTTTCCAACAACCGGGGTTACCAGGACTGGAGGGTTCGACAGATATTCTTTGATGCTGTCGAAGGCGCGCTGACATTCTTCATCCCATACGAATGAAACGCCCTTCTTCATGAGGTGGGTGAATGGTTGACATCATCCGGAGAGGTTAGAGATAAACCTCCTGATGTAAGCTAGCCTTTCTTGAAGACCTCTGAGTTCATGAAGATTTCTTGGGGGACCCATCTCCATGATTGCCTTCGTCTTTTCGAGGTCCATGTGGATACCCTGGGAAGTAATGATGAAACCCAAGAACTTCCCGCTGGATACGTCCAAGAAGGATTTTGTGGGATTTATCTTCAAATTGTGCGCTCGCATCAGGTCGAACACTGTCCTCAGATCATGCAGATGGTCTTCCTTAGAGCGACTCTTGACGGCGATGTCGTCGACATAGCATTCCACTGTCTTGCGCAAGTGGTCTCTAAAGATGACGCTCATAGCTCTTTGATAGGTGGCACTAGCATTCTTTAAACCAAAAGGCATGACTGTGTAGCAGTATGTGCCAATTGGTGTTCGGAATAATGTATGCTTTTCGTCATCAGAGAATATTTTGATTTGGTTGTACCCCGAGAAACCATCCATGAATGACATTCGAAGCCGCAGGTGTTGTCAATCATGATGTTTGTGATAGGGAGGGGGAACTCATCCTTAGGACACGCCTCATTCAGGTTCCGAAAGTCGATACAGATTCGGATCTTTCCATTCTTCTTGACGACTGGTACTATGTTGGTGACCCAGTCTGGATGTTGTTCCTCGCGGATGAAGCCGCTAGCTATCAGTTTATTGACCTCAGCTTCAATGGCATTCATGATGTCGGGGCGGAACCGTCGTTGCTGTTGCTTGACCGGTTTTGCGTCCGGACGGATGTTGAGTTTGTGAAGTGCAACCTCGGGGTTCAGTCCTGGCATGTCTTCGTAGCTCCAGGCGAATACGTCGATGTATTCTCTGACGAGTAGTAGTAGCGATTTCTGCTCTTCGTCTGTTAGACTTTTGCTGACGAAGATGGGCTTTGGAGAAGACTCATCACCGACATCGACTTGCACAACCTCATCTTCGGTGGGAGGCTCTCTTTGTTTGAACCGCTTCTCCCATTGCCCATCCAGCTGTTGGGCCCACGGCTCTAACTTAAGAAGTTCGGAAATGTCTTCATCTTCTTCGTAAGCGTCGGTCAATGCCATATTGACGGACAAGACTTGCCTGAATACGTCCCCGATGCTGATATCCGAATCGAAAGTGGGTGATCCGGTTGAGTGTGAATGCCAGTCGCATTCCTCGTTTGAGCTTTCAAGGGTCGTTGCCTGTGTAACGTAACCTAGCCCACATCTGGTCTTGTTGTAGTAATCCTATGGTTTTCCAGCTGGGACCGACAATTGTAAGGGTAATCGCCGTCCAGTACCGTAGTTCAAGCCTGGCGTAGTTTCCAGATCATACTCCTATTTTTGCATGAGATACTTGGATCGGGAACTATACAGATAAATGGTCAGTCTCCCGGTGTCGGGTTCGAGATCAACTTCTTCTATCCTGAAGGGCTGTGGATCATTCTTCCGGCCAAAGATGATTGGATGATCCTCTTCCTCGATTATATGGTAAGCGTCTTCCACTAGAGTAAGTTGGTTTATGGTGTAGACATTTGTTACCTGTGTGTGCAGGTGGGTGCCTATACCGTGTTCTATAGCATACATTGTACAAAGCTTATTAAGCTCGACGTAGTGCAAAGATAGCCCTTTATTGATAAAATAAGGTATCTTTTCCAGTGGGATTACATCATCTACGGATAGAACATCAGTATGAGCAGCCACATACTTGGCCAGCTCTGACTCTTCTTCGGCCACCCCCTGTGTCAATAAAGACTGAGAGGATGACTTGGACAGCTTCATCACCAGGGGCTCCATAGGTGGAGCGGAACGTGGAGTTGTTGGTAAACTTGTGACCCCCAGTTTGGTGTTTGGTGCTAGGCGGGGAGTTATTAGCTGGCTGGCGGTCCCCGGCTTAGTGTTCGGCTGCTAATTCATTCTGAGAAGACGATTCGTAATCGGCTTGACAGAGGGATTGAGCTCCTTTGTCTGTTGCTGGCTACCCCTAGACAGCCTGATTTTTAGTGGCTCTGTCGTGGGTCTTAGCGTTTGGCCAGACTTTGGCAGTAGGATTATCATCTGTCCCTCCTGTGCGGAGAGGCTGATTGCATCCTTACGCAGAGTGGCTGTAAGGGGTGCAGTTCAGCCAGGTTTACGGGCTTGGAGGTGGATCGTCAGAGGTTCTTCTGATCCAGCTGCCGCCTCAGTTTGAGCTTGAGTATCTCCTTCGGCCAGGTGCTTTTTCGACTTCTCGTACAAGTATGAATATGAGTAGTAGGATTCGACCCCTTTAAAGGGATCGATGTCGACAAATTCTGTCCTCACGAAGCCGTACTTGTCGACGTACTAGAAGTTCTGGTACAATATGGAAGGCACAATCATGTAATCGTATATACAAGGATGCCCTAGGAGAATATTGTAGGAAGTGTCCACGTCTATGATATAACAGGTCACATCTGACTGAAGGTCGCCGATTTGGCACTTCAGGCAAATTTTTCCGATCGGATAGCTTCTGCCTGAATTGAAACCGCTAATAGCAGTGCTTGTCGGCGTCAAGCGATGCATTGGGATGCGCAGATGGTGTAGCAGGCTCTTCGGGATGATGCTTATGGAAGAACCGGGATCAATATGCATCTGATCCACTTTGATATCGCCAATGTACCCAGTATAATACAGAGGGCGATCATGCAGGTTGGTCTTGATATGTATATCCTGTAGAGTGAAAACAATGTTGGGCATTGCGCCTATGCAAGCGCTGTCCTGGAGATCTGCAGGCGAGCTTTCCCCAGTGAGATTCGACTGAGCCAGATATACATCGGCGTTCTGGAGTGCCTTAACGCGAACATCTTTGTAGAGTCTCAGGAGCTCGTATAGCGACAATTTGGCCGGTGTGTTGGCCAATTGTGCCAAGATATCGAAGTTGTAGGGCCTCCCCAGCCCATGAGGCGTCTTCCTTCGGAGCGGTTTGTCAAAGCGAGTATCCTTTGGCCCAGGCTTGTCGGTCGTCGAAGGCTGCGAAGGTCCTGGAGCATCAGTAGCTGTCGGCTGATGATCTTCAGCCGAGTTACTCGGTGTAGGTTGGGATTGTGCACCTGAACGGGTGACGACAGCCGTAGCTTCTTCGACCTCTGTCGAGATTGTGCGACATGATTTGACTTTCCCACTCTTCTTTTTGCTGGTGGAGGGTGGTGCAAACTGAGTTACTTCAGGTACCAGGTCCGGATGGACCCACATGACCTCCCCTCGTGATGTGGTAAGGGGCACTAGACCAGCAACCTGGTCTCGAGGAGGTGGAAGGTTAGCGACCTCCATCTTTGCCCTGGGGACGGGTACTACTCCATCTTGAGTCTTTGTCAGAGGAAAGCTGCCAAATTGTACTGACACCATGTTGGCTGCCACGGTCACCTCTTCGAAATCAATGGCCAGGGCCTTAGAATCGATGAGATGTTGGATGTATCACTTCAGTTGGTAGCAGTCTTGTGGAGCATGGTAGACATAGCGATGGTAGTGACAGTACTTGGGGCTCTCTATTTCTGCAGGACGAGGTTTACGCCTTGGAGGAGGGAGCTGAATTCGACCCCTTGTATGAGCATGTCCAAGATGGGCTTGACATGACCGTCCTCGAAAGAGTAGGTCATCTGAGGCCACTGCTTTTCTGCCGGCTTTAGTTCAGGCTTCTGGGTTGTGTCGGCCACCATAGCCTTCTTGTCCTTATTGTCTCGGTTGTTGGAGGAATTATCGGCGTTGTTGTTGTTGGCGTTAGGGCGTTTGCCCTTGTCCTCCCCTTCCGAGATATGCAATCCCAATTGGCGAGCTTTCTTCAACTTGTCTTCTGTGCTAGTGGCACTGATGATGAACGTCTTCCAATCCTTGAATTGACTTTCGCCCATCTAGAGGCTGATTGTGGGAAGCAGCCTCTTTTGGCAAATTTCAATCAAGGAGGAATCAGGGTTACCGGAAGGCAACTTCATCGCGGTTTGGCAAAACCGCTCAATATAGTTCCTTATCAGCTCCTTTTCTCCCAGAACAACGTCAATGAGGGTGGACATCGTCACATCTTGTCCTACTTCATAGAACCTCTCCAGGAACATGCGTTTGAAGCCGACAAAGGAATGAATGCAGTTATTCGGCAAGTTACGATACCAGTCGATGCTCCAATGAACAACCGCGTAAGGATGGTGTCGTCATGAGGCAGATAGTCGGTTGTGACTTCGAAGTAGGTGATGTACCTGCTTATAGATGTCTTTCCATCATATGGATTGATGTGGAATGGTTTATATTTTGGTGGAAAGGGAACATTACTCCACGCAGCAGGATACGGTTGTCGTATCCTGAGGTCCTGGCAGGTTTCTCGGGCGTGGAACATGGCCCGGAGCTCCTGGACCTCTCATCTTACCTCCCTGGCCTCGTTTGCAGCGGTAGGAGCCGATATTTCAGGAGGATTATCACCTAGGTTTGGTGCAGCTGAGTTCAAGTCCGCATTGACCGTAGGTCCCAAGTTTGTTTGGCTTTACGTCCTTCCTTGCAGAGTTGGAAGTGCCGCTTTGATCTCGTCCACGGATTTGACCAAGGTATGTAATATGGCCTCCAAAGTGTCGATGCATTGGCGATCACTGGGACCGTCTTGGTTGCCGTCCGTCATGAACACCGTCCTCACATAAGGAGAGATGGAAGGAAAGGTGGAGGACGTGCCCTCTGAATCATACCCTTGCACCAAGAAATCCTCGGGATATGTGGGAATGTTCTCCTCTGGTTCGAACTCAGAAGGAGTGGTACCCCCAGCTTCAGGACTTGTCTCGTCTTAAGAGTTGTCGACGTCCTCGGGGATGTCCGAACCTGCTGCATCTGTTGGGGGAACCGTTTCCCCTGGATTATCTTTTTGGAACACCGGATTGTCGTAGATGTTCGAAAGAGTGCTACCCCCGGCTCCAGCGCCTCCAAGAGATGTGGCAGATTTTGTCTTTGAGCGGGTACCGTGGTAAACTCCTCCTGTAACGGTGGTAGAAAACCGCTTAGAAGAAAGTTTCTTGGTTACGTCGGTTGATATTTTTGGACTGGAGACATTTGTTTTCTTCTCTCTCCCGCTGCCAGGGATCTTCAGAGCAGAATTGCAGGAGGCGACGAGAAGCACCTCGTCTTCTGAGCTTGTGTGTTGCAGCCGTTCGAAGATGGACCGCCGGTCTTCTTGTACTGCCATTTTGTTGCAGCAGCAGTTGACAATGACTTGGGTGCAGTGATGTCCCTGACATGACTCTCTGTACACCAAGTTTTTGTCTCTTTCCTTGTATTTGTGAAGAATAACGTTGCGCAAGCCACTCATTTTATGGGCCCGGGAGTCCTGAGCACATGAGTGTTTGGCATCCTGCCTGTTCTCTGATGTGGGGGTTGTAAGAGTACTCGCACCTGATCGTTGTTGGGAGATTCTTGATAACTATTTTGTCCGTTGGCCGCCGGAGGCTGGACACGAATAGTTCTGTACAACTTTCCGTCAGGGGCCCGCGTAATAGTCAGCGGGACGCCCTAATGGTTGGAAGTTGGGACAGCTGACGAAGCTTGGCGAGCCCGCGCTGCCCGAGACTTCCTCTTTCTAGCACCTGAAAGTGCATAGTAGGAAGAGTCCACAGAGACTGGCACATGAGAGTATTTGGGGCCAGGACTGCCTGAGAGGCGGTCGAAGACTGAGCCCGAGCCACATGAAGCAGGTAGCCTGCGGCTGAGATTGTTAGCCGCATTGCCTGCCTACATGCAGCTGGCATTTGTGGCCGCATAAGCAGCCCACATACGGCTGGCAGTTTGCATGCGGCTGGGAGCTGAAGTGGCCGCGTGGGCCTCTTCCATGCGACTGGAAGTCATAGTGGCCGCATGAGTTTCCTCCATACGGCTGGCAATTCTGGCCGCATGAGCCTTCTGTCTGCGACATGCTTTTGTGGCCGCATGAGTCTTCATGCGGCTGGCGCCCTTCCGTAGCTTCTTCCTGGACCGTGTAGAGTTATCCTTTGCCCCTGCAAGTTCAGCATCGTAGTGTTTTCCTCTGCCGAACTTGGGGACAACATAGTCTTCTATGGTCTGAAGTGGGGTCGCCTGCGAGACTTCTCCGCCGTCTTGGGCAACAGAGAGAGCTTCTTCGAGAGCTTGGGGAGGAGCAAATGATTTGGGCCTCCACTCCCTGCGGGCCTTCTTCGTGCGGGCTCACCGCTGGACCGGTCCAGTCCTCCCGTCGGAGAGCATTTCTTCAAACGCCTGTTGGTCGTACCGGGCGACCAGCATCTGTTGAGTGGAGCCAAGTTTGGCTGCGTCCGATTGCGTCACCAACTCCTCAGCCGTGGAGAAGTTATTTCCCAGCAGAGTCGCCATCATGTTTGCCATAGATTATAAAAGAATAGAACAGTTTTATGGGAGGACTGGACTTTTACTTCACAACACAAACTCGTTCGTACAAAGAAAGCCTAGGGACAAAAATCTAGGTACAACAATCTAAGTATAATTGTTTATTTTTTCTGGAGGGTGATGGTAGAGGCTCGGGAAAGCGACGACAACTCTGCCTTACTCCTTGGACGATCGGACGTAGCCTTAGCTCTGATGAAGAAATGCTCTCGGGACGTGTGGGGAGACTCTTCTATGTGCCGCCGCTCTCTCCGTGCGTCTCTGTCTCTCTATGTGTCCCGGGTTTGAAAGGGAATGGCACCTTGCTATTTATAGGAGTGGGGATGTGATAAGTAGGGTTTGCAATGATTGCTTCCTTAAACAGTAGGCGGTTAAGGATTTGTTAAGATTTGCCCTGATCTTGCTTTTATGTTGATTGCAACAAATCTGCATCATTTGTTGGGGATTGATTCGGGTAATTATGATGATTGCAATAAATCTGATTTGTTTAGGATTTGACCAAATCTGGACGGTTATGTTGATTGCAGCAAATCTGAGTTATTGAGATTTGATCGACTCCTGTCACGTGTCCTTCATCGGCTGCAATAAATATGAATTATTGAGGTTCGATCAGCTCCCGCCACGTGTCCCTCATTGATTGCAATAAATATGAATTATTGAGATTCGATCAGCTCCCGCCACGTGTTCCAACTGCTGCGAGCCGCATGGAGGACTGTCATGGTTGGGCCGCATGAGTGTGGCCTCGTGTCAGAACCGTATGAGGGTAGCCTTATCTGAACCGCATGGCAATCCTTTAATCTGAGCCGCATGAGGGTGGCCCTATGATCTGAGTCGCATGAGGGTGGCCCTATGATTTGAGCCGCATAGGGGTGGCTATATGATCCGAGCCGCATGAGGGTGGCCCTATGATCTGAGCCGCATAGGGGTAGCAGCCGCATGGGGGTGGCGGCCACATGAGGGATGGTAGCCGCATAGGGAGCTTTTTGGGGTTTGTGGACTGTGCCAGCTGTGAAGATTTTCTTGTCTTCCCTAGGAGCCTGCCACTATGTCAGGGTCATTATTTTACTTTTATATCAGGGCTGTCAAACCTTTGTGTCAGAGCCATCGCTTCGCGTCAGGGCATTTAAATGAACCAGTTGCATAAATTAATTACGGCCGGTTTGTGAAGGTCTTTTTGAACCGCATAGGGCCACGTGGCTCGCTGGGACTTCTGAGCCGCATGAAACTCCAATGAACATTTGAGCCGCATGAGACTCTCCTAGTGTTGAGCCGCATAGGATTTCCTGTTCATTTCCATGCTTCTACAACCCATGAGCTGGACTTACAAGAATTCGAAGAAGCAACTCGCAAAGAGAAATCAATTGCCTTCAAAGTACAAGCCCGAAGAGTCTCATGCAATAAATCTAACGAAGAATCATCCGATGGTGATTAACATGACCTGTTAGTCAAAAATTTCAGAAAGTTTTTGAAGTTTGAGAGATCAATCCAAAAGAAGAAGGATATCCACAAAAGTAACGAAGAAGAAACAATATGCTTCAGATGCAAGAAGTCAGGGCATATAAAGAAGGACTATCCACTGTCAAAGAAAAGCAGTCCATATGATTGATCAAGATCGAGCAAAAAAGCTACAATCGGTCAAAAGTATGCTAATATAAGCATCTGGCATGAAAGTGAGGCCAGTGAATCGGAGGAGGAAGACAGACCCTACATCACTGCAAATGTCTGTCTGATGGCTTTCGATAAGATATCTAAAGACCCTCTGTATGATGATTTTACTTTCGGTGAACTAGAAAATGCCTTTAGCAAACTACTTGAAGAACACAAAAATGTATTGGACAAGTAAAAGCAACTCGCAAAAAGATAAGGTACACACAATCGAAGTAGTTAGACTATCTAATCTTATTTTAAAGAGACATCTACTACCGTTAACACGAAAGAGATACCCAAGCTTAAAGTAAACTATCATGAGGCTATCCTCACCCTAAAGAAGAAAGAAAGAGACTATGTCAAGGTACAAGAGTTATATGACATAGAGAAGAAGAGACACTTAGTCACTGAGCAAAGACTTATAGATATGACTGCCAAATATGAAGAGTCTTGTGCGGTCTCTAAGAATTTAGAGATCAAGTTAGGTAAATAGGTTACTAATGTCAAGCATTCATCACGAAGGACTAGATGAAAGAAAGCACCTAAGCAACATGCTTCTCACAATCATGCTTTCACTTATAGGTTTCCAAGAAAGACACATAAGAATGTCAACACAGAAACAAAGAGCACATTTTTAAAACTCATATGCACATATTGTGGTACACATGGGCACATATCACAATATTGTAGAGCTAGAAAGCTTGTTGACACTAATTTACTTACTTGGATTCCTAAGACTAATCATAGTAGACCATTAAAGAAATGGGTGCCAAAGGATTCATCTACTCGTTTTGTAAGTGGATCCTCAACCCTCTCATGCTAAAAGCAAGTGGATACTCGATAGCAGATGTTCGTGGCACATCTTTACTCGCTACGCTATCGATGAAGAAAGAAGAACATGTTTCCTTCGACAACAATATAAGAGGTGCTATTATTGGTAACAATATTGTTGGTATGTCTCCCTATCTGGAAATAAAAGACGTCTGTCTAGTCACGGAGTTGAAACATAACATATTAAGCATAAGTCATTTGGCAGATAATGGTTATGGCATCAACTTTATGAAAGATAAATGTTCTATCTATGAAATGTCTACCGGGAATCCCGTATATGAAGGGATCAGGGAAGACAATATTTTTGTTTTTTTTCTAGAACATACTGTTACGACCCACACCCAGTGTAAGGGCACGAGACCGTGGGTATGTCCAGCCTATGTCGCAGGGTCGGAGGTAGAACGCAGTACTAGGTCTCTACAACATCTAATAACATATATATAGTACCTGTACAGGATATACTTTCCAATTGGAGGACAACTCAGATACAACTCAATCACAATAACTAGAGATGGATATTAAGCATGATAAGATAGATACGGAATACTCAAAGTGAGATACAACCAAAAATGAAATTGGTTTAAGTGTTATCAACACCACACAGAAATATATGAATAATACAACTCAGAGTATCTAAATAAACATATAATAACTCTAACAGTCTAGCCTAGGAACTATGGTAGTCTCCTCTAGGCAAACTGGATCCTCCTGAGGGTCCAGGTCGTAGGTGTCATCTACGCCAGCTCTATAGTATGTGGTACAAAAGTACTCCATGTTCTCTGTAAAATTTTTAACGTTATCCAGTCAGGATGGGAACGAATACATATCTCTGAAAGCAGTTCCATAACATGGTAGAAAATATAGAACGAGAAATAGCATAAAATACATGAAACGCCTATTTTAGAGAAATACATGTTATAATGTGTTCAGTATTGAATAATTGAGTTATACAATGCAATCTACATGATACTAGGCCTCTCTAGGTCAAAGTCAACTCTTGGTCAACTCTAGTCAACTAAGTCAACTAGGCTATTGGTCAACTCTCTATAACATATATTTAAAATCCTACTCAAGGCTATCCTATAAAATATATAGATATATGATATATATATAGTGTATCATAACACCTATACATATCTACACATATATATAGATAAAGTATAGCATCTAAGATGTCACTAATCCCCTAACCCATATACCCTATCAACCAAATTCCATAATCTAAGATACCATATAACCTATATACATATAGGAACCCTCAATACGTTCACACATGCATATAAGATACAACCAACCCTTATCTCAACTATCTACAGTACCTATTTGTTAACAGATCAAAACACACCCTATGTGTAATGTATCACATACAAAGGCATCATATAAGAACCTCTCATATGCAAGCAAGTAATCCCAAAACAATAATCAATATTACAAAGTATCGTTATCCTAACAAATGTTTGTACACATATATACAACATGAATATGAACAAGGACATGGCAGAACATGCAGTGGTCTGATTGATGCATGCTAGGTAGTGATAGTGGATTAACATGGAGTGCAGGTGTAGCTTCCCTTCCCGAATTTTTTTGAAATATTTTTATTGTTTATTTGATTTAAATAGTAATTTTTAGAATTTATAAATAATTATTTTAATTAATTATTATGGTAGATGACTTTAGCTATGGTTGAGTTTTGAAGTACCAAATGACTAGGAATCATGGCACGGATAGCAGTGGCGTATCTTGACTAGTGTTTAGCTATGGTAGGGGGATGCCGAGCCATAGTGACGTCCTAACTAGGAAAACCAGGCCAAGTTGCGAGTTAATTTCTATAAATGATTTAATTAGTTATTTATTAATATCTTGACTTTTAGGAAATTTGGTTATACCAAATTAGTCCGGACTGGGCCCGAACCAAGCCAAAGTCCATGAGGTGTTGCAGTATGACCAAAGACGTCAGTGTAGACATATTAATTTTGGAGACAATTCTAGGAACAATTGTTATATATATATATATAAACGTATTATATGTGCTGGTTATTAGAAAAATATTTTATTTAATAATATGGTAAATATTTCTCTTTAACAAATATGTTAGATTTTGTGGAGATTATATATATATATATATATATATATATATATATATATATATATATATATATATATATATATATATATATATATAAGTGTATTTATGGTATATGAAAAATTAGGCTTTCATATACATAATATCATCGTATCTTATTTGTGTGAATTTTTGTATAAAATTAAGAATTAAATTTCAAATATTAATTATACTTAATATTATTGCTCATAATTGTGGTATGTATGTAATATATCGTTATATGTATATATGTGCACGTATAAGTTATATTGGTAGCTTATATTAAAAATTATAGTATACATGTTCATGTCATATATATATATATATATATATATATAAAAAAATATATATTTGTATGAATATTTAGAGAAGGAAATAGAAAGAAAACGGAACATAGAAGGCTTAGCAACCTTGGCTTAGCCCCCACACCAGCCCGAGATAGGAAAGCAGTAAGCCCAACCCAATCCTGAATTCTCCACACCAACCCGAGCTCTCCACAGAACCGACCTAGTTATATACAAACAGAGAAGCAGTAGAATCCCAGCCTAGTCGGGCCAGAGGCCCACAGGCCCATGCGAGAGGCCAATCAACAATAGCTAACCGAACTCAGCTACAATATAACCCACGAACCCCGACCCCCTGTTCGGTTCAGCGCTTGTAAATATATAGAGATCGAGAGGAGTGTTCCCCCAAAAACCCTAACAAAAACTCGTCGCCACCCCCACACATGCTCGCCAGGGACGTCTGCGTGCCACCCGCTGCCGGAGCCACCGCCGCGCGCGGCCAATGCCGCACGGATGTACAACACGTGCGCGAGGGACTTGCAGCATTAGCAGCAGTAGTAGGGTGAAGGTGATGAGTCCGTAATACGATCTTTCGACGATCGCTCGATCATTTTGCGATCCATCAACTCTGGTACATTCACGACATAACCCCCGTCCACCACCTTCAAGTAGAATGATTTTAGTGCGTTAGTGTGATGTAGAAATCGAACCAAAGTTTGGAAAAAATCTGTCTCGAAATAGGACCAATAATAGTCCAATCATCCACGTTTGAAATCGATTTTGATCGATCTAGTGCCAGAGTGGAAAATCTACTTGAACACAGTCATAGACAACATGTAGGGCTCCACGACCCAATTTACAGAAGTCGATTTCATAGACTACGCACCGAGAAATCGGATCCCGAAGTTTGACAAAAACCTGTTTTAAAATCAACAAAATCCTGCCAATCCGGGCGACGTAGTCGCGAACCGAAAGCATCGAAAGGTGCGTAACGGCTTCGTGGACATGTGGGCTTTGACGGAATTCAAATTGGTCGCGTGTGTACGACGAATTTGATGCGTATCCGTCAAAATTTATCGTATCGGCCTCTGTACAAATTTCTCAATTACTTTGTGCACGTTCGTTAGATAGAGACGAAACTTGCGCCAACAAGACCGTATCATTTTTATGGTCCTGTATGCCATGTTTGGTCCGATTCTAAGACAGTTGATCGGATCACAGTTTTGCGTGCCCCACGGTCCGACTCAACGGGTGATTTTGTGCACGGCCCGTCGGAATCCAACTTTTGACATACGGTTGGGTTCGTATCAAAAAACCGGACCTATTGACATATAGTTTGACGACTTTGGAGACCATTGACTCTGGCACAATTTTCGGTGCAAAGCGGGTCCAGCGGCGGATATCATTTTTGCCCAAAATTACCGTTTTGCCCTTGTATCCAGAATTGGACTTAAGGAGAGACAATCCTAGCTAATTTGACTATTCTGAGAATGTTGGTAATGTTTGTTTCATCTTTCGGAGACACTTGTGAGATTTGGACTTATTTGGCTTACCGGTTGACGGTTTATTGTTGGCTCTTCGTGCTACCACCAGGCAAGATACCTTGCCTCCCTCTACAGTTCATTTTTATGCTTATAGTTCTTCTGTTTTAGTATGTTATATTCAGTTACCTTAGTTGTTATAGATTTATATGATACCATGTTTACTAGTTCATTGTCTTGCTTGTATATCGGTATTTCCTGACTTGATAGCGTAGTTACACCAGGCTTGTCCATATTATGGTTCATGCTAGAGTTGTCCTTACCTGTATCATGACTGAGTTGTACCGTGTCGTTACCTGTATCTTGACAGAGTCGTGTCTGCAAGTATGTACAATTGAACTGCTATTCCTGTATAGTTCCCACAACCTATGAGTCCACACACGGGGCGCGAGTTGTCCGTTTGCACCTGTGAGTCCACACACGGGACGAGGGTGACTTGTCTTGAAACTGACCTGCGAGTCCACGTCGGGGCGAGGGTTGGTATTCCATTGATCTCTTGTTTACTTGTTCTTCCAGTAGTTCATTTATGCATAGTTGATCTCGTATCCGTGTTCCTAGTTACCTGTCAGTAGCCACATGCCAGTCTTATGTCTAGTTTCTGTTTATACCCTGTTTATATTATTTCATGATTAAACTGTTAGATAGGCATGTTTTATGTATCTTACTAGTCCTTTGAGGACCTGATGATCTCTTCAGGTAGCTGATTGCGTGGAGTTAGTTAGCGGATAATGATGGTAGTGATCACACCTGCAGGGATATAGGTATTTGTTTGTGATATTCCTTATTATCCTTTCGTGCTTTATATTTCATTCTAGGATATATTCTGATTATTTCATAGACTCATATCATTCTTGGAGTCTAATCGGACAATATGCTAATGGGCTGCAGTCCATGACCCATAATTGTTCATTCTTGTCTTATATATTCTTGTGGATTGAGATCACTGTAGATTACCATATTAGCCATGATACCATGACCTTGACAGCTTATACGTACTCGAGTCGAGCTGGAGTCCGCTAGATACGTAGCTGGTGTAAAACCCCTAAATTTTTACTATTTTTTATTATTAAATTTGGTACTGATTTAAAATTTTGTATTGTACGTCACGTAGTCATATTGTACGTCGTGTGCGGAAGTTCGTTTTTCGAATTTTGCTCGACGAGTGCGAATATGTGCGAGCGTACATATTTTTTTTTGAAAAATATTTTCTATCATTTATAGTTTCAAAATAATATACATAATAATTATTTTGTTATCGTACCAAAGTTTTTAATTTATTATTTTATTTATTATTTATAAAAAGTCCTTCGTGAAAAATGGTTATTACTAGTAAATAATATTATTCGCGTATACATATATATTTTATAAATATTTATTGAGTTTAATTGTAAATAATAATGTATTTTCGAAATTATTATTTTAGTATTTTTAGAAAACATATTTTGAAATTTTTGTAGCAATTTAAAACTTGATTTGATTTATGGATGTGTTTTAAATAGTAAATTAATATCTATATTTGGAACTTGATTTATTTGAATTGATTTTAAACTAAAGGGATATAATTTAAATAAGATTTGTATTTGGATTTGGATTTGGATTTGAATTAAATTATAGATTGAATTATCTAAATTGGGTTTAATTACTCCTAATCCTTATCTTAATGGGAATTCCCACATCCTATAAATAGGCAGGTACTCATCCATTATTTTTTTGACAAATAAATTTTTCACAAATTTCTACCGCAGAGTGCATCGTGTCGGTGTCCAACTCCAATAGATTATTTTTTGGTACACATACATCATCTCCTTCGTGTCGACAATCCCGACACCATCTCCGATCCCTAAGTCTATCCTAACAAATTCCGGCCAGCCACCTCGTCGGGGCAAACCCGACCATCGTCATCACAACTCCTCTCCCGCCATCGCCGTCCAACCCCGCACGATCCCGACCACCACCCTGCCTATCCCTCGCAGCCAGCCTCTCCTTTCCGATGGCAAACCACAACCACCTTCACCATCCTCCTCCTCCGACCACCACGTAGACAGCAACTCCATCCCGCCAACCAAAGACAGCTCCGACAACCACCTTTACCACCACCGCAGCACACCGCTGCCGCCCAAACACCCACGGCCACTGGCCGAAAACCCAACCGCCCACCGCCACTACGGCCATCGCCGGCCGCACCACCACCTCCGTTATCCCGACAGCCCCCGTAAAAATCCATCAACACCACCATCAATATCAGAAAATAGAAACCACCACTGCCACGCCTTACCTTCGCCGGAGACGCGCGCGTAACCACCCGACCGCCTCATGCCGAGATCCCAAACCGCCGCGAGGAGATGAGCTTCCCCTCGTGAGAACCCCTCCACCGACTCTGCCATGGTGAACCACCGCGAGTGCCGCCACGCGTCCCGACCTTCACCACGATCCCTCCTCTCCTCTGCAAATGCTGCCGCCCGCCGACGAGCCGCCGGTCTCCCACTCCGTCTCCGTCCACGAGCGCGTCCGCCCCCATGCGCCGGAGAAATCGCCCTCGTCGACCGACGGTGCCCGCTTTCCCTTGCCGTCGACCAATCTTCCGCGCACAGCCTCCGCTCCCCCACATCCGTCGACGCACATGTACAGCTCCTCCGTCCTGACCTTACAGCCCAGATCTGTGACCCTCCGCAGCCTCCAAGGCGCGCGCAGCCCTAGCCGCCGGCCGGATCCGCCGTTCCCCACGCCGAAAAACCTCTCACGCCGGAGCGCCGCTCAGCTCGACGAACCCCGTCCTCTTCCCCAGCTCGCCCTTTTCCTCGGCCGGAGCTCCGCCCGACCGGCGACTCCCCAAACCCCGCTCCCGCCGCCTCTCTTCTCCGCTCTCTTTCTCTTCCGTTCCTCACTCTCTCTCTTCTCAGTAGTAGTTAGGTTGGTGATTTGTGTTTTTATTTTTTTATTTTTATTATTTTTATTTTGGTTTAGATTTTTGTAATTAGTTGTATTTATTATTATTATTATTAATTTTTGTAGCAATGTATACTAGTTACAAATACTGGTATATGTGATACCCCTATAATCCTATTATTTTTATAAAGGTATATATTATGACCATAATTTTATTATTATTTACTGGTTTTATTTTATTATTATAATTATTACTATTTTTATTGTATTATTTGTTAAAATATATATAGAAAATATTTTCAAGTTTTTGAGTGATAAAAATAGGTTTGAGGTCTATAAATTTTTCAAGGTTGGTTTTCCTATGATTATATGATCCTATGATATTGTTTGCCCTAAGCCAATTTTTGAGATGTTATATTCTCCTTTCTAAAAAATATTTTTTTCTAATGTATAAAATTTGTTACCAAATTATACTATAAATTTCAAGCCGCTTCAAAATATTTATATATAGCTTTCTACGTATAATTTTTTTTTTCTTATTTTGACAACTTAGAGTTTTGCCAAAAACGATTTTGACTTTAAGTATTTCTTTTAGACTAGAACTAGTTTCCGATTATTATAAATAGCTTTCCTAAAATATTATCTCCTTCGACTATCCCTCCGTCCATGACTAGATTCCATTATCCCTCGCCAATTCTAGACTACCCTATGTCGACCGTAACTAATTCGACCGTCCCGAACCCGATGGAACTGTCCGTGCGACCATCAAAGATCACCATACATAGTTGTTGCACCGAAGTCATAATCCGTGACATCTTGATCATTACAGTACACCAGGCGTCCTACCAGGCAAGACACCTTGCCAATTGCTGTTTAAATATTTTAGCTCATATTTCATGCATGTTCGTTATTTTCTTTATGCAAAATAATCTGTGATACATGGCATAACCTGTTAGAATTTACGGTTCAGTTTTTTGCTATGTATTATTTTCTTACACATTAAACTTAGAGTTAAGGGACCACCCTTTGTGTGTTGCATTCATAGGCCTTGACATGTTTATACCAAGTTGTTGTGTGTCACATATAGGACTCGGACATGCGTTATTGGCTGGCCACCAGTACGTATAAGCCGTGCATTAGGAAATAACTGCTAATAGAATTGCATGCTAGAAGACTTAGCAGTTATGAGTTGGCATTGGACGGAAAGAACATGATTGGAAGTTGACTACCACCCTATCTATCGTAGACTCGCTCGCTACTGAGGAACGATAGGTAGACTATATGCTATAGACTCGCTCGGTACTGAGGAATAGTATATGGTGTTGTGACTCGCTACTGAGGTACTGCATTGGTATTGACCGAGTAGTCATGCGACCATGAATTGTTCTTAACTACATTCACTTAGAACGGTAGGCTACTTTTATCCGTTAGGTACGAGTACTTTTGGTTTGGGTACTTGTATCTGACCGTGGCTTGGAACAATAACTTGTCGCGGATTAGTTCGTCACATCTTGTCCTTGTTTGGTTGTAGGTGTGACTTACTACTTCGATGAGAAGGTATTGAACCTTGTTGGGATCCGGATACCATATTGGATTCTTAGCATGGAAAGATACGTCATCGTGAATTAGTTTACCATCTCATGTCCTTGTTTGGTTGGGGGGATGGTACGCTCGTTCAGTAGGTGTGTATTAGACCATGTTATTATTCGATTGACTTATTTAATTGAGCAATATTTATTCAGTTTATATGGCATAATATTATGTGTCTTGTTACGTTCCTCTAAGGACCTGGTTATCTCTCCAGGTGTGTGCTATTGTCTTTCGTAGGTGTTCTAGCTCTAGCCGTGATCATCGCTATCTCTTCGAGGATGATTGCATTTGGATCGTCTTCGCTTCGCTCACCAAAAACTCATTTCTTTTCTCATATATTTTTCCTTTACTTGTTGGTAGTGGATTTGTCTCCGCCCAACATATTGTATCAAGATAATTCATTATCATTATATGGTATCTTTTATTCATTTATTTTGTGTGGATGAGATATGGTTCTACTGCATTTTACAGCTTATGTATTCATACGAGGATTTCATATATTGGGGTGTACTTCGTATAAATACAGCTGGCATGTCTACGTTCCTAGTCCTATGTATTTTGGGACTGGGGTGCTACATGTTTTTATGGTGGCCCATGCAGGTCAAGATAAATTATTTGGTTACTTTACCGTACCAAGCAAGCCTGCGTATAGGATTAGAAGTCTAGGGTCTCATCCACATACTTGACTCTTTCCTAGATTTTATCTACCGTTTGACTGATCAATTGTATCTTGCTTGATTCCTTCCATCTCTATTCATATCTTCCCTTCGTGCTTGCTAGAGATTGACCCTACTAGTTAGATGTCCCAAACACCCTTAGCTTAATTCTTTAAGTTGGGTAGATTACCCTACGACTTGACACACCCTTGACCATTAAGGGAATACAAATAGTATTATCTAGACCATAGAGACTAGAGTAATTTAACCTATTTGGTCAACCAAGCCTTGGTCAATAAAACCGTAGAATGATGGTATAGGAATAAACAAGACTTAGATCCTTATGACTCTTAGACCATAAATATTGGTTCTTATTTCATCTACCCTCGTGCCTATGATTTACTATCTAGACTAATGATGCTAATATAGCCTAGTTTTTGCAAGCTCAATTCTTTATCAAGCTTGTTCATGACATGTTATTGGATGCATCCACTAACATACTGTCTACTCAGAACCGGTGCATGATGGTCTGATCAACCGAGTGCACTTTGGTTCGCTTTTGTCTATCGTTCTACGTTGATGGAACATAATTAAACTTGGCCTTTAGAATCCCATCCACGACTGCCTTGAAAATTCTTTTAAAATTATTCGGTCGCCTTGAACCACGTATTCGTATTCGATATCATCGTTTTTGAGCTCCTTATTGCTTTCGCCTTCACCTATTTTAGAAGGACGAAGGCGTTATACTAGAACTTCCTCTGGCCTTCCTAACTATTATGACCATACCGTATTATTTTTCTATGATCTAGATCGCAAATTTCTTACGGCATGATTTTGTTATTGATTGTTCCCCATCGATACCCCTTATGTCTTCTCACCCCCTACAATTCTTAATTTCGAGGACAAAATTCTTTTAAGTTGGGTAGAATATAAAACCCCTAAATTTCTATTTTTTTTATTATTAAATTTGGTACTGATTTAAAATTTTGTATTGTACGTCACGTAGTCGTATTGTACGTCGTGTGCGGAAGTTCGTTTTTCGAATTTTGCTCGACGAGTGCGAATATGTGCGAGCGTACATATTTTTTTTGAAAAATATTTTCTATCATTTATAGTTTCAAAATAATATACATAATAATTATTTTGTTATCGTACCAATGTTTTCAAATTATTATTTTATTTATTATTTATAAAAAGTCCTTCGTGAAAAACGATTATTACTAGTAAATAATATTATTCGCGTATACATATATATTTCATAAATATTTATTGAGTTTAATTGTAAATAATAATGTATTTTCGAAATTATTATTTTAGTAACTTTAGAAAACATATTTTAAATTTTTTGTAGCAATTTAAAACTTGATTTGATTTATGGATGTGTTTTAAATAGTAAATTAATATCTATATTTGGAACTTGATTTATTTGAATTGATTTTAAACTAAAGGGATATAATTTAAATAAAATTTGTATTTGGATTTGAATTAAATTATAGATTGAATTATCTAAATTGGGTTTAATTACTCCTAATACTTATCTTAATGAGAATTCTCACATCCTATAAATAGGCAGGTACTCATCCATTATTTTTTTGACAAATAAAATTTCCACAAATTTCTACCGCAGAAGGCATCGTATCGGTGTCCAACTCCAATAGATTATTTTTTGGTACACATACATCATCTCCTTCGTGTCGACAATCCCGACACCATCTCCGATCCCAAAGTCTATCCTAACTAATTCCGGCCAGCCACCTCGTCGGGGCAAACCCGACCATCGTCATCACAACTCCTCTTCCGCCATCGCCGTCCAACCCCGCACGGTCCCGACAACCACCCTGCCTATCCCTCGCAGCCAGCCTCTCCTTCCCGATGGCAAACCACAACCACCTTCACCATCCTCCTCGTTCCGCCTCCTCCGACCACCACGTAGACAGCAACTCCATCCCGCCAACCAAAGACATCCCCGACAACCACCTTCACCACCACCGCAGCACACCGCTGCCGCCCAAACGCCTACGGCCACTGGCCGAAAACCCAACCGCCCACTGCCACTACGGCCATCACCGGCCGCACCACCACCTCCGTCATCCCGACAGCCCCCGCAAAAACCCATCAACCCCACCATCAATATCAGAAAATAGAAACCACCACTGCCATACCTTACCTTCGCCGGAGACGCGTGCATAACCTTCCGACTGCCTCATGCCGAGATCCCAAACCGCCGCGAGGAGATGAGCTTCCCCTCGTGAGAACCCCTCCACCGACTCTGCCACGGTGAACCACCGTGAGTGCCGCCACGCGTCCCGACCTTCACCACGATCCCTCCTCTCCTCCGCAAACCCTGCCGCCCGTCGACGAGCCGCCGGCCTCCCACTCAGCCTCCGCCCGCGAGCACGTCCGCCCCCATGCGCCGGAGAAATTGCCCTCGCCGACCGACGGTGCCCGCTTCCCCTTGCCGCCGGCCAACCCTCCGCGCACAGCCTCCGCTCCCCCACATCCGTCGCCTCCAAGGAGCGCGCAGCCCTAGCCGCCGGCCGGATCCGCCGCTCCCCATGCCGGAAAACCCCTCACGTCGGAGCGCCGCTCAGCCCGACGAACCCCGTCCTCTTCTCCAGCTCGCCATTTTCCTCGGCCGGAGCTCCGCCTGACCGGCGACTCCCCAAACCCCGCTCCCGCCGTCTCTCGTCCCCGCTCTCTTTCTCTTCCGTTCCTCACTCTCTCTCTTCTCAGTAGTAGTTAGGTTAGTGATTTGTGTTTTTATTTTTTTTATTTTTTTATTTTTATTTTGGTTTAGATTTTTGTTATTAGTTGTATTTTTTATTATTATCAATTTTTGTAGCAATGTATACTAGTTACAAATACTGGTATATGTGATACCCCTATAATCCTATTATTTTATAAAGGTATGTATTATGACCATAATTTTATTATTATTTACTAGTTTTATTTTATTATTATAATTATTACTATTTTTATTGTATTATTTGTTAAAATATATATAGATAATATTGTCAAGATTTTGAGTGATAAAAATAGGTTTGAGGTCTATAAATTTTTCAAGGTTGGTTTTCCTATGATTATATGATCCTATGATATTGTTTGCCCTAAGCCAATTTTTGAGATGTTATACTCTCCTTTCTAAAAATATTTTTTTCTAATGTATAAAATTTGTTACCAAATTATACTATAAATTTCAAGCCGCTTCAAAATATTTATATATAGCTTTCTACGTATAATTTTTTTTTCTTATTTTGACAACTTAGAGTTTTGCAAAAAATGATTTGGACTTTAAGTATTTCTTTTAGACTAAAACTAGTTTCCGATTATTATAAATAGTTTTCCTAAAATATTATCTCCTTTGACTATCTCTCCGTCAATGACTAAATTCTATTATCCCTCGCCAATTCTAGACTACCCTATGTCAACCGTAACTAATTCGACCGTCCCGAACCCGATGGAACCGTCCGTGCCACCATCAGAGATCACCGTACATAGTTGTTGCACCGAAGTCATAATTCGGGACATCTTGATCATTGCAGTACACCAGGCGTCCTACCAGGCAAGACACCTTGCCATTTGCTGTTTAATTATTTTTGCTCATATTTCATGCATGTTCATTATTTTTTTTATGCAAAATAAACTGTGATACATGACATAACATGTTAGAATTTACTGTTCAATTTCTTGCTATGTATTATTTTCTTACACATTAAACTTAGAGTTAAGGAACCACCCTTTGTGTGTTGCATTCATAGGCCTTAACACGTTTATACCACGTTGTTGTGTGTCACATATAGGACTCGGACATGCATGATTGGCTAGCCACCAGTACATATAAGCCGTGCGTTAGAAAATAACTGCTAATAGAATTGCATGCTAGAAGACTTAGCAGTTATGAGTTGGCATTGGACGGGAAGAACATGATTGGAAGTTGACTACCACCCTATCTATCGTAGACTCGCTCGCTACTGAGGAACGATAGGTAGACTATATGCTATAGACTCGCTCGGTACTGAGGAATAGTATATGGTGTTGTGACTCGCTACTGAGGTACTGCATTGGTATTGACCGGGTAGTCATGCGACCATGAATTGTTCTTAACTACATTCACTTAGAACGGTAGGCTACCTATATCCGTTAGGTACGAGTACTTTTGGTTTGGGTACTTGTATCTGACCGTGGCTTGGAACAATAAATTGTCGCGGATTAGTTCGTCACATCTTGTCCTTATTTGGTTGTAGATGTGACTTACTACTTCGATGAGAAGGTATTGAACCTTGTTGGGGTCCGGATACCATATTGGATTCTTAGCATGGAAAGATACGTCACCGTGAATTAGTTTACCATCTCCTGTCCTTGTTTGGTTGGGGGGATGGTACGCTCGTTCGGTAGGTGCATATTGGACCATGTTATAATTCGATTGACTTATTTAATTGAGCAATATTTATTCAGTTTATATGGCATGATATTATGTGTCTTGTTACGTCCCTCTGAGGACCTGGTTATCTCTCCAGGTGTGTGCTATTGTCTTTCGCAGGTGTTCTAGCTCTAGCCGTGATCATCGCTATCTCTTCGAGGATGATTGTATTTGGATCGTCTTCGCTTCGCTCACCAAAAACTTATTTCTTTTCTCATGTATTTTTCCTTTACTTATTGGTAGTGGATTTGTCTCCGCCCAACATATTATATCAAGATAATTAATTATCATTATATGGTATCTTTTATTCATTTATTTTGTGTGGATTAGATTAGTTATGGTTCTACTGCATTTTACAGCTTATGTATTCATACGAGGATTCTATATATTTGGGTGTACTTCGTATGAATACAGCTGGCATGTCTACGTTCCTAGTCCTACATATTTTGGGACTGGGGCGTTACAGCTGGCTTGCTCACAAGCTCATGTCCGAAAAGTGGGTGCGAGTCGTGACATATTTTTATGGTAGCCCATGCAGGTCAGAGCATATCGTATCGGTTACGTAACTGTACTGATACGAGCCTGCGACTATGACTAAACCTTAGAAATCTTAATCCACTCTGCCTTGAAAGTCATCCTAAAAATTCTTGACGTCCTTGAAAACTCCATATTTGCTCTCAAATATACTTTCTTGCTTTCCGTATCATTGAATTCTCGTCCCTTTTATTTCGAAGTGACAAACGATCGTGCTGTTTAGGATTTATCAGAAATTCTTAAATTATAGTATAATATTGCATAATTATTGAGTTTTGGTTGTTTATAGATATGAAGGATTATGGTTGCCATATGCCTAGATATCTGCCGGTAGAATTGTTAGCAACTAGTTATGAGACTACAAGATTTTAGTGACCATATTTTGAGGAGTAGTATGATCAAAGGTGGGTAGAAGTCCTCCAGTATTCGGAGTTATAAGATGGCTAGAGAAGGTTGTAAAATATTTTTGAAGAAATTAAATTTTAGGAGATTAAGGTGATTGTAGACTTTGAATTTTAATGCATAGTTATGAATTAGAATTTCGAGGACGAAATTATTTTAAGGTGGGTAGATTTGTAGTTCCCTTCCCAAAATTTTTTTAAAATATTTTTATTATTTATTTGATTTAAATAGTGATTTTTAGAATTTATAAATAATTATTTTAATTAATTATTACGGTAGCTGACTTTAGCCATGGTTGAGTTTTGAAGTACCAGACGACTAGGAATCATGGCACGGATAGTGCAGTGGCGTGCCTTGACTAATGTTTAGCCATGGTAGGGGGATGCCGAGCCTTAGTGACGTCCTAACTAGGAAAACTAGGCCAAGTTGCGAGTTAATCCCTATAAATGATTTAATTAGTTATTTATTAATATCTTGACTTTTAGGAAATTCAGTTATACCAAATTAGTCCGGATTGGGCCCGAACTAAGCCAAAGTCCATGAGGTATTGCAGTGTGACCAAAGACGTCAGTGTAGATATATATTGGTATTTTACCTTGGTAATTTTGGAGACAATTCTAGGAACAATTGTTATATATATATAAATGTATTACATGTGGTTGTTATTAGAAATAATATTTTATTTAATAATATGGTAAATATTTCTCCTTAACAAATATGTTGGATTTTATGAAGATTATCTAGGTTACATATATAAATAGAAGTGTATTTATGGTATATGGAAAATTAGGCTTATATATATATATATATATATATATATATATATATATATATATATATATATATATATATATATATATATATATATATATATATAGATATATATTATATATATATATATATATATATATATATATATATATATATATATATATATAAATATATATGGTATATGGAAATATATATATATATATATATATATATATATATATATATATATATATATATATATAGATATATATTATATATATATATATATATATATATATATATATATATATATATAGATATATATTATATATATATATATATATATATATATATATATATATATATATATAAATATATATGGTATATGGAAATATATATATATATATATATATATATATATATATATATATATATATATATATATATATATATATATATATATATATATATATAATATCATCGTATCTTATTTGTGTGAATTTTGGTATAAAATTAAGAATTGAATTTCAAATATTAATTATACTTAATATTTATTGCTCGTAATTGTGGTATGTATGTAATATATCGTTATATGTGTATATGTACACATATAAGTTATATTGGTAGCTTATATTAAAAATTATAGTATACATGTTCATGTCATATATATGTATGTATATATTTGTATGAATATTTAGAGAAGGAAATAGAAAGAAAAATGAACATAGAAGGCTGAGCAACCTTGGCTCAGCCCCCACACCAGCCCGAGATAGGAAAGCAGCAAGCCCAATCCAATCCTGAATTCCACAAACCAATCCGAGCTCTCCACAGAACCGACCTAGTTATATACAAACAGAGAAGCAGTAGAATCCCAGCCCAGTCGGGCCATAGGCCCAAAGGCCCATACAAGAGGCTAATCAACAGTAGCTAATCGAACTCAGCTGCATCGTAACCCATGAAAATTGACCTCCTGTTCGGTTCATCGCTTGTAAATATATAGAGATCGAGAGGAGTGTTCCCCCAAAAACCCTAACAAAGACTCATCGCCACCCCTACACACGCTCGCCAGGGATGCCTGTGCGCCACCTGCCGTCGGCGCCACCGTAGCGTACAGCTACGGCCGCATGGATGTACAGCACACGTGCGAGGGACTGGCAGCATCAGCAGCAATAGTAGGATGAAGGTACTGAGTCCGTAATACGATCTCTCGACGATTGCTCGATCAATTTGCAATTCATCAACTCTGGTATGTTCACAACATAACCCTCGTCCATCACCTTATAGTAGAATGATTTTTAGTGCATTAGTGTGATGTAGAAATCAAACCAAAGTTCGGTAAAAATCTATCTCAAAACAGGACCAATAACAGTCCAATCATCTACGTTTGAAGATCGATTTCGATCGGTCTAGTGCTAGAGTAGAAAATCTACTTGAACAGAGTCATAGACAACATGTAGGGCTCCATGAACCAATTCGCAGAAGTCGATTTCATAGACTACGCACCGAGAAATCGGATCCCGAAGTTTGACAAAAATCTATTTTAGAATCAATAAAATCCTTTGATACGACGTGCGTCCCCCCAATCCGAGCAACATGGTCGTGAACCGAAAGCATTGAAAGGTGCGTAACGACTTCGTGGACGTGTGGGCTTTGACGGAATTCAAATTGGTCACGTGTGCACGACGAATTTGATGCGTATCCATCGAAATTTACCGTATCGACCTCTGTGCAAATTTCTTAATTACTTTGTGCATGTTCGTCAGATCGAGACAAAACTTACGCCAATAGGATATTATCATTTTTTGGTCATGTATGCCAAGTTTGGTCCAATTCTGAAAGAGTTGATCGGATCGCCATTTTACGGACCCTACGGTCCGACTCAACGGGTAATTTTGTGCACGGTCCGCCGAAATTCAACTATGGACATACGGTTGGGTTCGTATCGAAAAAGGAGATCTGTTGACATATAGTTTGATGACTTTAGAGATCATTGACTCTGGCACGATTTTCGGTACAAGCGGGTCCAACGGCGGATATCGTTTTTGCCCAAAATTACCGTTTTGCTCTTATGTCCAGAATTAGACTTAAGGACAGGCAATCCTAGCTAATTTGACTATTCTGAGAATGTTGGCAATGTTTGTTTCAGCTTTCGGAGACACTTGTGAGATTTGGACTTATTTGGCTTACCGGTTGACGGTTTATTGTTGGCTCTTCGTGCTACCACCAGGCAAGATACCTTGCCTCCCTCTACAGTTCATTTTCATGCTTATAGTTCATCTGTTTTAGTATGTTATATTTAGTTACCTTAATTGCTATAGATTTATATGATACCATGTTTACTAGTTTATTGTTTTGCTTGTATATCGGTATTTCCTGACTTGATTGCGTAGTTACACCAGGCTTGTCCATATTATGGTTCACGCTAGAGTTGTTCTTACCTGTGTCATAATTGAGTTGTACCGTGACGTTACTGTATCTTGACAGAGTCATGTCTGCAAGTATGTGTAATTGAACTGCTATTCCTGTATAGTTCCCACAACCTGCGAGTCCACACACGAGGCGAGGGTTGTCCGTTTGCACCTGCGAGTCCACACACGGGGCGAGGGTGACTTGTCTTAAAACTGACCTGCGAGTCCACATCGGGGCGAGGGTTGGTATTCCATTGATCTCTTGTTTACTTGTTCTTCCAACAGTTCAGTTATGCATATTTGATCCCGTATCCGTGTTCCTAGTTACCTGTCAGTAGCCACATGCCAGTCTCATGTCTAGTTCCTGTTTATACCCTGTTTATATTATTGCATGATTAAACTGTTAGATAGGCATGTTTTATGTATCTTGCTAGACCTCTGAGGACCTGATGATCTCTTCAGGTAGCTGATTGCGTGGAGTTAGCTAGCGGATCATGATGGTAGTGATCATACCTGCAGGGATACATGTATTTGTTTGTGATATTCCCTTATTATCCTTTTATGCTTTATATTTCGTTCTAGGATATATTTTGCCTATTTTATAGACTCATATCATTATTGGAGTCTCATCGGACAATCTGCTAATGGGCTGCAGACCATGACCCATAATTGTTTATTTTTGTCTTATATATTCTTGTGGATTGAGATACATTGTAGATTACCATATTAGCCATGATATCATGACCTTGACAGCTTATACGTACTTGTGGTGGCCCATGCAGGTCAAGACAAATTATTTGGTTACTTTACCGTACCAAGCAAGCCTGCGAATAGGATTAGAAGTTTAGGATCTCATCCACATACTTGACCTCTTTCCTCGATTCCATATTCGAAGTACCGTTTGACTCATCGATTGCATCTTGCTTCATTCCTCCTATCATTGTTCTTATCTTTCCTTCGTGCTTGCTAGAGATTGACCCTACTAGTTAGATGTCCTAAAACACCCTTAACTTAATTCTTTAAGTTTGGTAGAATACCCCATGACCTGACACACCCTTGACCATTAAGGGAATACAAATAGTATTATCTAGACCATAGAGACTAGAGAAATTTAACCCATTTGGTCAACCAAGCCTTGGTCAATAAAACCGCAGAATGATAGTATAGGAATAAACAAGACTTACATTCTTGTCACCTTCGGTTCCCGTATTTCGTATTCCTGTGCGCATTTGGAATTTTCTTGAATTTTCTGGTAATTATTTTCCTGTATTTCCCGTATTTGGCCTTGGGCCGACTTTATTAACTTATTGGGTTGCATTACGGATTTGGGTTTAATTTTTTATTATTATTATTATTATTATTATTTCATAGGAGATGGGCCCTTGGAGGGTTCGGCCTGGCTTGCTTTGGTCGGAATTGCTATGGATCACTTTAACCTACACTATCCCTTACCTCCACCACACCACCACCCATTAATAACCTTACCTACCATTCTCTCTCTTCATTAACATCAACACCACCAGCATCCTCTTCTTCTTCTTCCTCTTAAAACCCTTTAACTCCACCATAGGCAAGTGCATCTTGCCATCAAAAGAAAAGAAACCATGATTCTTCTTGTTCGAAAGTTTTGTTTAGCTAGTTTAGAACAATATTAGAACTTGGAATTTCTCGATTTGAAGCATGGATCTCTCTAGATCTAACTTTTCATTAATCTCGGTTTTCCTTGAAATTCATTTAATAAACTTTGATTTGGATGGTTTTTGAGGTTTCTATGTTGTGGAGAATTAAGTTTTATACAACTTTAGTCTTTACGAAATCTGATTTCGTTTTAAAATGAGAAAGTTATGGATTTTGCAAGTTTTAGGGGTTGGGTTCTTCCTCTCAGCTAGAGGTAGGAGAAGAACTCCTCCTTTCCCTTTGTTGGCAACACCAGTGGTGTTACGCCATGCGGTTGCAGCCGCTACGCGTGCTGCCAGCGGCCAGCGCTTTACGCGAGCGGCTCTGCGCGTGTGGGGGGGCACCCCCTCCTCCTTTTCCCCTCTGCGCAGCCTCTACGCAAGCAGCGGGCCCCTAGCTCTACGCGGCAGCCGCTGCAGCCTCTACGCAAGCAGTGGCCCCCCCCTTTTTCTCGCTGCATTACGCGCGCGCGCTCTGCGCGTGTGGGGCCCTCTCCCGTTCCCAGCTGCTGGCGCCAGCGTGGGGCCCTCCCCTTTTAGCTGTGCGCAGGAGCAGCACCTCCTCTACGCACGTCCACGTGCGTGGCCCCCCCCCTTTTTCTCGCTGCCTTACGCGCGCGCTTTGCGCGTGTGGCCCCCCCTTGTTTCAGCCGCCATTTTGCATGTGGGTCCCTCTCTCGTTCCATTGCGCGCTTGCCCCTGTTCCCTTACGCGAGCCGCCCAAGGCCTTACGCGCGCGCTCTTCTGTTTGCCTTACTCCCCCGTGATTTTAATGCTTTCTCTGGGATTCTTCATTTGGTTTTATTGGAGCTTTTGATGTTTAATGTCCACTACATCACTTGATTGGGCTTGACATGCTTGGACACAAATTGGAGTTTTTGTGACTTGTTATTTTTCTTCAACCTGCAACTTGTAAACCGACCTGATGACTTGAACATGACTTGGCAACATGTAACTCGACAAGAGACCATGACCTGATGATTTGATAATTTGGGCTACTGCGGTAGGCTCACCTGACTTGCTACTTGACATGACACCGTGGGTGTGCATCCTGTGCTTGCTTAAGCTACTTGTCTAGTCTTGCATCATGTCTAGGACGTGATCCCCTGGGTACCACGGCAAGGGACTCACACTAAAATTGGACTAGGTAATGAGTAGACCAAATTAGAACATGGAGAATTCCCGGTCACAGGCAGTCTCGTTATCTGGAGGCATTAATGGACTTGTAGCTTGCCGATGAGTAGAGCACATTTCCAGCACACTGTCATGTGTTGCACCTCTAAGTCACCTAAGGGTACATTTGTCTCCCGGGCGATGTACCCACCTATACTCTCAACCCGCGGAAGGATAACTGGATGGTCTGCAGGGCTTGGGACTGGGAGTTTCTCACTTGCATCTTGTTAGTAATTAGGCTTGTGATAACCCTAGTTAGTTAAAGTAGTAAGCCGTAGTACTTGCTTGGCCGATTGTGGATGAATGGTGTCCAGCCCCGTTTAAGTTTTGTCTAGCCCCTGCACCTGGAACTCTTGATCATGATTGTTTTACTTATCCCTAACGATAAATGGGTAGAGACAGTGAACTACTCAGGCGAAGGGGTACAATCCCGGTCCTTGTTTGGTTTAAGGATTGTAACCTGGCTCCCGGAATGGTTCTACATCCCTAGTCGTTTATCGCTCTGTGTATTTTTATTACTTGTACTTCCTTTATTTCTTATGTTCTGATATGCTGGCTTTTGTTCTTATTTGTGGCCTCCTTTGTGGCACTTGCTCTTTCTGGGGTTTGACCCAGCTGGTTTTGTGTGGCCAGATTTCGGAGCAGCACCCGAGGATCTACCGCACCTCCAGCCCAATGGTGACGACTAGAAGAAACCGAGGCTTCGAGTGGGTTTTCTTTTTGTTTCACCCACTTATATGTAAATTAATTATTCTTTTGTGGCGTTGCCGACGAGCACCTGTTAGCTCGTATGTACATTTTCTTGATGTTGTAAACATGATGAACATATCCTAGGGTTGATCATGTAAGATGTACTCTTTGCTAGTCCTGACATTTTGTAAGACTAGCTACTTGATCATCCAATATGTAATATTTGGGACGCCTTATATATATATATTTGATGCTCTAACATCTTGTAACTCTGTTAATTGCTTGAGATTGAGACAATAGGCTTGACATTAAGAGACTGTTGGCTTGTACTAAACCCTCATATCCAGACAGCCGTGACCGTATAGTTGAGATGTATTCTATTTTAATATACGTAGCTGGCTGTGTCTGCCCCCGCTCTCCAGTATTCTGGATCTGGGGCGTGACACGGTTTAAGTGGTGGCCCATGCAGGTCTTGGCAATCAAGAAATGTGAGGGTTTACCGAATAGATGTCTCAATCAGTACTCGCCCTTGATCTCTGCTCGTATCATCGAATCCCTGAGAATCTTGTCCTGATCATGTGCTTGTATCATTGATCTATCCTGGTCCTTCCTTATTGTTTCCCTGTGTCGTCTTCTTCAGCGGCACTGTACCAGATCCTGCCGATCAACAAGGTGGAGCACGTCCCGTGGGCCAGCAGCAACCCGGAGATCAGGCCCAGCATTCCGGAGTGGCCTCCAGAGTTGAGCCTACTGGAGGAGAGCCCCCAGTTCAGACAGCTCCGCCCGTCCAACCAGCTAGGCAGGATGAGGAACCTTTGGTAGGACTTATCCGAGAACTGCTTGCATCCCAAGATCGTCGAAGCGACGCTTTGCACCAGGAAGTTCATGATGCACTGAATAGAGGAGGTCATCCAGGAAATCAGGCAGCCAACAGTTTCAAGCGCTTGAACCCTCCCTTCTTTGACGGCAGTGAAGATGCGGTTGCCGCGGATGCTTGGCTTCAGGATACCGAGGTGGTTCTAGAAGCAGCTAGGACACCTGAGAGTGAGAAGGTGGCGGTGGTACGGCTACAGTTGTTAGACTTGGCTCGCGATTGGTGGGCAGCTCAGGCCATGGGATTGGCGGCACCAGTTACTTGGACGACGTTCAGAGAGAGATTCCAGACGAAGTACTTTGATGCTGTGGCTCGGTACGATCTGCAGACCAGATTTACCAACTTGAAGCAAGGCGGCAGGACGGTCGATGGCTATGCGACCGAGTTTTCTAGACTGAGTAGGTTTGCCCCCACCTTGGTGGCAACCGAGTATGATAGGGCCCAGCGGTTCCAGCAAGGGCTGCATTTAGAAATCTTGTTGGCAGTTGAGCAGTTCGAGCACCAGACGTTCGACGCAGTATTGAGGGCGGCTAGGAGGCATGAGTACACCTCCCAGAGAATTGTGGACAGGACCGGAGGCAGGAAGCGGTCCCATAGTCAGATGCACCAATCATCAGCCCCAACCCCGGCAGCTAGGGGTATAACCATTGGAACTCCGAGGCGGGCGGCCTCAGTGACGTCGGTTCAGCATTCGATCCCGACGTACCCGCAGCAGCAGAAGCAGAAGCAGTCTTCCGCGGTGGGATGTTCTCATTGCGGGAAGCCGGGCCATGTAGTGGCAGAGTGTCGGAGGGCGCAGGGATTGTGCCTGGCTTGTGGAGCGGCTGATCACAAGATAGGAGCCTGCCCGAATAGGGGTAGCTCATCCTCGTCCAACCTAACCAGTCCATCGGTTAGAGGACCGGCACCAGTACCTCAGCAGCAACAGCAGTACCCGAGGCCATTGGCGACCCAGGCCCAGGCCTTCCAGCAGCAGAACCAGCAGCAGTTCACCCAGGCTCCAGTGCAGAGCAGGCAGAGAGGTTTCCAGCAGAGGGGACCCGCAGCTAGAGGTCAGGCTATGATGATGACCATGGAAGAAGAAGTTGCACCAGGTGAGGTAGTGGCAGGTACTATTCTCGTCAACACCTTTCCAGCATCTGTATTATTTGATTCTGGTGCATCACATTCATTCATGTCTGCACGATTCGCGACACGGATAGGATTGGAGCCCGAGTCATTATCAGTGAGGCTCAATATACTTACTGGTAATGGTCTTGTGAGAGTAGATCGAGTGTTTTCCTCGTGTCGGATCGTAGTTAGCGGTAGAGAGTTCCCCGCTAGATTCATAGAGTTCCCTATGGCAGACTATGATGTAGTCCTAGGCATGGATTGGTTGAGGAACCATTATGCTAGGATAGACTGCCATGTTGGCAGAGTTGTCTTTAGTATTCCCGGGGAGCCAGAGTTCTCCTTTTCCAGAGGCGCCGTAGAGCCATCTCCTCCAGTATTGCGGATGGCAGTAGCAGCAGTACAGTTGCCCCGGATAGTTGAAGAGTTTCCAGATGTCTTTCCAGAGGAACTTCCAGGGATGCCGCCAGAACGGGAGATCGAGTTCACCATAGACTTGATTCCTGGGACAGCACCAGTATCAGAGCGAGTCTACAGAATGGCACCTTCAGAGTTAGAGATCTTGTACAATATGATTGAAGAACTTAGAACCAAGGGATTCATTCGTGCTAGTGGATCGCCTTGGGGAGCCCCGATGCTTCTTGTGAAAAAGAAGGATGGTACGTCCAGGTTATGTGTAGACTATCGTACCTTGAATTCAGTGACAATCAAAAACAGATACCCTCTCCCGAGGATAGATGACTTGTTTGATCAACTCAAAGGGGCTTCAGTTTTCTCGAAGATCGACTTGCGGTCAGGATACCACCAGATCAGAGTCAGAGAGCAGGACATCTCGAAGACAGCATTCAGATCTAGATATGGGCATTGGGAGTTCCTTGTTATGCCCTTTGGAGCAACCAATGCGCCGGCAGTGTTCATGGATCTCATGAACCGTATTTTCATGCCTTACTTGGATCAGTTTGTGATAGTGTTCCTTGATGACATCCTGGTCTACAGCAAGAGTGAAGCAGAGCATGAGCAGCTTCTCAGAGTTGTTCTCCAGATTCTCAGAGAGCACCAGTTGTACGCCAAGTTCAGTAAATGGGAGTTCTGGCTCGATCGCATTTCGTACTTGGGTCACATCATTACCAGAGGAGGAGTGGAAGTGGATCCCCAGAAGATTGTGGCTATCGAGTCATGGCCAGTACCCAGTTCAGTGGCAGAGGTTCGCAGCTTTCTAGGATTGGCCGGCTACTACCGGCGGTTCGTCTCAGATTTTGCAAGGATTTCAGCGCCGATGACCCAGTTGACCCGCAAGGATGTGCCGTTTGTTTGGACAGCAGAGTGTCAGGAATCATTTGAGAAGTTGAAGCGAGGTTTGATTACGGCTCCCATTCTCACACTTCCAGATGGGACCGGAGGATTCACAGTTTATTGCGACGCTTCAGGCAGAGGATTGGGATGTGTTTTGATGCAGCATGGAAAGGTAATTGCTTATGCATCACGTCAACTTCGTGATCATGAGAAGAATTACCCGACCCACGACTTGGAATTGGCCGCGGTAGTGTTTGCTCTGAAGCTTTGGAGACACTATTTGTACGGAGACAGAGTGGAGATATTCACTGACCACAAGAGCCTGAAATATGTTTTCACCCAGAAAGATCTTAATATGCGGCAGAGAAGATGGCTCGAGCTACTTGTGGACTATGATGTGAACTTGCAGTATCACCCAGGGAAGGCCAACGTGGTAGCAGATGCATTGAGCAGGAGAGCCGGAGTTTATTTCCTGACGGCACAACCAGATCTATTGGCAGATCTTCAGAAGATGGGAATTGAAGTTGTCCTCCCTTCCAATGTGGCCATGATGGCTAGCTTGCAGATTCAGTCCACCATAGTTGAGAGGATCCGGACAACACAGTTAACAGATTCCAAGATTCAGCGGCTCAGAGCTGAGTGTGAAGCGGGAAGAAGGCCAGAGTTATGTATTCATAAAGATGGTACACTTCGACACGGCTCGCGTCTTTGTGTACCCAGTGGAGATATCAGACAGGAAGTCATGGCAGAGGCTCACAGTTCGCAGTACTCCATTCACCCAGGCGGCACGAAGATGTACAGAGATATTCGTCAGCACTTTTGGTGGAATGGTATGAAGAGGGAGATAGCCCGGTATGTCTCTCGATGTTTGGTTTGCCAACAGGTCAAGGCTGAACATCAGAGGCCAGCTGGACTTCTTCAACCTTTATCGATCCCAGAATGGAAATGGGAACACATAACCATGGATTTCGTGACTGGATTACCCAGGTCTCCGGCAGACAGAGATGCTATTTGGGTCATTGTGGACAGGCTTACCAAGGTGGCACACTTTCTTCCATTTAGAGTTGGACAGTCGACGGCACAGCTAGCAGAGATGTATCTCAGGCAGATTGTCAGACTTCACGGAGTGCCAGTCAGCATAGTATCAGACAGGGATACGAGATTTACATCGCACTTCTGGCGCAGTCTTCATCAAAGTTTGGGGACTCGTCTCAAGTTCAGCTCAGCGTATCACCCGCAAACAGATGGGCAGTCAGAGCGTACTATACAAACTCTCGAAGATATGTTACGGTCATGTACTCTTGACTTCGGTGGTTCGTGGGAGGATCACCTGCACCTGGTGGAATTCTCGTACAACAATAGTTTCCAGGCCAGTATCCAGATGGCTCCCTTCGAGGCTCTGTATGGCAGGAAGTGCAGATCTCCGTTAGCATGGGACGATGTTGGAGAGAGGCAGATGCTCGGTCCAGAACTGATTTCTCAGACGGTTGAAGTGGTCAGGAAAGTCAGAGAACACCTCCGAGTTGCTCAGGATCGCCAGCGCCATTGGGCCGATGCTCATCGGCGTCCCTTAGAACTTGCCGTCGGCGACCATGTATTCCTTAGGATCTCGCCTACCCGTGGCGTCATTCGTTTTGGCGTACGGGGAAAGCTTAGTCCTAGGTATATAGGGCCGTTCGATATTCTAGAGCGAGTAGGTGATGTATCCTATCGTCTCGCTCTTCCGCCGTCGCTAAGTGAGGTACATGATGTATTCCATGTGTCCCAATTAAGACGGTACATCCCGGACCCGAGCCATATCCTAGATCATTCGGAATTGGTTGTTGGTACCAACCTTTCGTATGAGGAAAGGCCCGTGTCTATATTGGATCGGAGGGAGAAGATACTCAAGAACAAGACTATTAACTTAGTCCGTGTTGCTTGGGGTCATCACTCTCTGGGTGAGTCAACATGGGAGCGTGAGGACGACATCCGATCGCGATATCCCTACCTGTTTGACTCGTAAGGTATAATTTCTTCCTTGTGCCTTACGCCTTCTCCATCCTTGCTTGAATGTATGATTGTATGATTGCCTGCTTAGTCTGTCTGTGGTTAGTGTAGCTTGTCGTGGCAATCTCTAACTCCTTGATTTAATTCCGAGGACGGAATTCCTTTAAGGTGGGTAGAGTTGTCACCTTCGGTTCCCGTATTTCGTATTCCTGTGCGCATTTGGAATTTTCTTGAATTTTCTGGTAATTATTTTCCTGTATTTCTCGTATTTGGCCTTGGGCCGACTTTATTAACTTATTGGGTTGCATTACGGATTTGGGTTTAATTTTTTATTATTATTATTATTATTATTATTTCATAGGAGATGGGCCCTTGGAGGGTTCGGCCTGGCTTGCTTTGGTCGGAATTGCTATGGATCACTTTAACCTACACTATCCCTTACCTCCACCACACCACCACCCATTAATAACCTTACCTACCATTCTCTCTCTTCATTAACATCAACACCACCAGCATCCTCTTCTTCTTCTTCCTCTTAAAACCCTTTAACTCCACCATAGGCAAGTGCATCTTGCCATCAAAAGAAAAGAAACCATGATTCTTCTTGTTCGAAAGTTTTGTTTAGCTAGTTTAGAACAATATTAGAACTTGGAATTTCTCGATTTGAAGCATGGATCTCTCTAGATCTAACTTTTCATTAATCTCGGTTTTCCTTGAAATTCATTTAATAAACTTTGATTTGGATGGTTTTTGAGGTTTCTATGTTGTGGAGAATTAAGTTTTATACAACTTTAGTCTTTACGAAATCTGATTTCGTTTTAAAATGAGAAAGTTATGGATTTTGCAAGTTTTAGGGGTTGGGTTCTTCCTCTCAGCTAGAGGTAGGAGAAGAACTCCTCCTTTCCCTTTGTTGGCAACACCAGTGGTGTTACGCCATGCGGTTGCAGCCGCTACGCGTGCTGCCAGCGGCCAGCGCTTTACGCGAGCGGCTCTGCGCGTGTGGGGGGGCACCCCCTCCTCCTTTTCCCCTCTGCGCAGCCTCTACGCAAGCAGCGGGCCCCTAGCTCTACGCGGCAGCCGCTGCAGCCTCTACGCAAGCAGTGGCCCCCCCCTTTTTCTCGCTGCATTACGCGCGCGCGCTCTGCGCGTGTGGGGCCCTCTCCCGTTCCCAGCTGCTGGCGCCAGCGTGGGGCCCTCCCCTTTTAGCTGTGCGCAGGAGCAGCACCTCCTCTACGCACGTCCACGTGCGTGGCCCCCCCCTTTTTCTCGCTGCCTTACGCGCGCGCTTTGCGCGTGTGGCCCCCCCTTGTTTCAGCCGCCATTTTGCATGTGGGTCCCTCTCCCGTTCCATTGCGCGCTTGCCCCTGTTCCCTTACGCGAGCCGCCCAAGGCCTTACGCGCGCGCTCTTCTGTTTGCCTTACTCTCCCGTGATTTTAATGCTTTCTCTGGGATTCTCCATTTGGTTTTATTGGAGCTTTTGATGTTTAATGTCCACTACATCACTTGATTGGGCTTGACATGCTTGGACACAAATTGGAGTTTTTGTGACTTGTTATTTTTCTTCAACCTGCAACTTGTAAACCGACCTGATGACTTGAACATGACTTGGCAACATGTAACTCGACAAGAGACCATGACCTGATGATTTGATAATTTGGGCTACTGCGGTAGGCTCACCTGACTTGCTACTTGACATGACACCGTGGGTGTGCATCCTGTGCTTGCTTAAGCTACTTGTCCAGTCTTGCATCATGTCTAGGACGTGATCCCCTGGGTACCACGGCAAGGGACTCACACTAAAATTGGACTAGGTAATGAGTAGACCAAATTAGAACATGGAGAATTCCCGGTCACAGGCAGTCTCGTTATCTGGAGGCATTAATGGACTTGTAGCTTGCCGATGAGTAGAGCACATTTCCAGCACACTGTCATGTGTTGCACCTCTAAGTCACCTAAGGGTACATTTGTCTCCCGGGCGATGTACCCACCTATACTCTCAACCCGCGGAAGGATAACTGGATGGTCTGCAGGGCTTGGGACTGGGAGTTTCTCACTTGCATCTTGTTAGTAATTAGGCTTGTGATAACCCTAGTTAGTTAAAGTAGTAAGCCGTAGTACTTGCTTGGCCGATTGTGGATGAATGGTGTCCAGCCCCGTTTAAGTTTTGTCTAGCCCCTGCACCTGGAACTCTTGATCATGATTGTTTTACTTATCCCTAACGATAAATGGGTAGAGACAGTGAACTACTCAGGCGAAGGGGTACAATCCCGGTCCTTGTTTGGTTTAAGGATTGTAACCTGGCTCCCGGAATGGTTCTACATCCCTAGTCGTTTATCGCTCTGTGTATTTTTATTACTTGTACTTCCTTTATTTCTTATGTTCTGATATGCTGGCTTTTGTTCTTATTTGTGGCCTCCTTTGTGGCACTTGCTCTTTCTGGGGTTTGACCCAGCTGGTTTTGTGTGGCCAGATTTCGGAGCAGCACCCGAGGATCTACCGCACCTCCAGCCCAATGGTGACGACTAGAAGAAACCGAGGCTTCGAGTGGGTTTTCTTTTTGTTTCACCCACTTATATGTAAATTAATTATTCTTTTGTGGCGTTGCCGACGAGCACCTGTTAGCTCGTATGTACATTTTCTTGATGTTGTAAACATGATGAACATATCCTAGGGTTGATCATGTAAGATGTACTCTTTGCTAGTCCTGACATTTTGTAAGACTAGCTACTTGATCATCCAATATGTAATATTTGGGACGCCTTATATATATATATTTGATGCTCTAACATCTTGTAACTCTGTTAATTGCTTGAGATTGAGACAATAGGCTTGACATTAAGAGACTGCTGGCTTGTAGTAAACCCTCATATCCAGACAGCCGTGACCGTATAGTTGAGATGTATTCTATTTCAATATACGTAGCTGGCTGTGTCTGCCCCCGCTCTCCAGTATTCTGGATCTGGGGCGTGACAATTCTTATGACTCTTAGACTATTCATATTTGTTCTTATTTCATCTACCATCGTGCCTATATTTTTACTGTCTAGACTAATGATGCTAATGTTGCCTAGTTTTTGCAAGCTCAATTCTTTATCAAGCTTGTTCATGACATATGCTATTAGATGCATCCACTAACGTATTATCTACTCAGAACCGATGCATGATGGTCTGATCAACCTAGTGCACTTTGGTTCGCTTTTATCTATCGTTCTACGTGGATGGGGACATAGCTAAAACTGCCCTCTAGAATCCCATCCACGATTGCCTTGACAATTCCTTTGAAATTTTCGGTCGCCTTTGAACCACGTATTCGTATTCGATAACGCGTCCTTCGAACTCTATATTGCTTTCGCCTTCACCTATTTTAGAAGGACGAAGGCGTTATACTAGAACTTCCGCTAGCCTTCTTATTGACTATGACCATTATCACTCGAAGTTGCTATATCTTTATCCTAAACTACTCGTCCTTTTCTCGGCCATATCATGACCTTCTGATTCGCTTAATATAGGAGTGAAATCTAATTCGTTCTCTTAATCGTGCCCTCAACCTACACTCAAGAGACCATAACTTTAAGGTCTCTAATTTATTTTATATTTCTTGAACCCATACTATTCTTTATTGCACGTTATCTTAACTATTTTCCTTCTTGCATTAATCCATGATTACCTTCGCCATTATCGAAATTACGACTCTAATGCATGTTTTCATTAAACATCGTTTCCTTGTCTCGTCCAATGATTTGACGGTGCTTCCTTATCGATATACCCTTGTACCTTCTCACCCTCCCTACAAATTTTTAATTTTAAGGACGAAATTCTTTTAAGTTGGGTAGGATGTAAAACTCCTAAATTTCTACTATATTATTTTTAATAAATTTGATACCGATTTTTTTGTATATTGTACGTCGCGTAGTTGTATTGTACGTCGCGCGCGAAAATTCGTTTTTCGAATTTGCTCGACGAGTGCGATTATGTGCGAGCGTACATATTTTTAGAAAAATATTTTTTCTATTTTTATAGTTTCAAAATAATATATATAACAGTTATTTTAGCTATCGTACCAAAGCTTCCAAGTTATTATTTCATTTATTTTATTTATAAAAAGTCTTTCGTTTATAACAGTTATTAATAATAAATAAAAATTCTTCGTACATACATATATTTCATAAATATTTTAATAGTTTATTTTAAATAATAATATAATTTTCAAATTATTATTATATGTATTTTTAGAAAATATATTTTGAAATTTTGCGGCAAATTAAATCTTTGAGTAGATTTTATTGATTTAATTTAAATAGCTTAAAGACAGAATTTATATTTGAGTTAGATTATCTAGATTTTAATTGTATTTGAATTTGGATTTGAATTTGGATTTAAATTTATATTTGATTTATAAAGGATTAGTTTAAATTGATTTGAGTCAAATAATATTTATCTACTAGTTTTTAAATATTCCTAATCCTTATCCAACTAGAATTCTCGCATCCTATAAATAGGCAGGTACTCATCCATAAATTGCTACAATTCACAAATTTCTCCACAAATTATTTCTCCATAATGTGCGTGCTCGTGTCGGTGTTCCATCCATCCTCGTGTCAGCCGTGACGGCCTTGGGTCCGACCCCGGTGACTCTCTTATTCCATTCTTTGTACATGTACAATTTTCCCCGTGTCAGACACTTTCCCGACACAATAAAATTTTTTAACCCTAAACCTAACCACCTCTCTACTCCCCTACTCTCACCACCCTGACCATCCTACTCCGCCATCACCAGCAATAACCCAGCAACATCGGTCGATTTTGACACAGCCAACACCGCGGCCACTCCCCGACTTTTTCGCAGCCAGAATCAACACCACCATCACCTGGCTGACACCACCATCACCCTTCTCCCACCGTATCCGATCGATAGAATCGACCAGCACCCATCCGCCGTAACTAGGCCGGCATCAACCCCCGAAAACCCAACGCCCATCCAAACCACCCCATGCCAGACCAGACACCACCACCACCTTTCCGCCGTCGTCCGCCATCTTCCCACCGCCACCGCCCCACACAAAAAAATAAATAAATAAAACCCTAAAACCTTAACTCACCCGCCGGTGCCGCCCTAGCCGCCTGAGCGCCCCTCCGCCGAGCCGCGCGCCACCTCCACGGGTGTGCTGCTCCGGCGCCCCCTCTCCTCAACCCCGATCCACACTCCGCCGGCGCTTTCCCTCTCTCAAATCCCTCCGACCGCCTTGTCCGCTGCACCGCCCGATCAAACCCTCTGCTCAACGCCAACAGCCTCCGCCTGCACCTCGCGCTCACTCTTCTTCTTCCGCACTTTCCCCTGCCGACCGATCGGAGCCGTTTGCCGCCTCTCTCCCGCTCCCTTTCTCTCGATCGTCTCCCCGAGCCTCGATCTATTCGCTCACTCACTCCCTCTCTCCTCAGTTTTTCCCTAAATATTCCTAATCTCTCTCTCTGCTCCTCTTTTAGGAGTCTTTGACTTCTTTTATTTTTGTTACTGATGTTTCTCTTTCTTTGAGTCAAGAGAAGTGTATCGTATTTTTTTTTACTATTTAATGTTAAGTGATATAGTTTTATATATTATTATTATGAGGATTATTAATATTATGATTATTGATTATTATTAGTATTTTTGTTTTTGTTATGTTGTATTATTATTGCTAACATCATACTTAATATTTTTGTTATTACTATTATTATTATTATTTTTTAAATGTAAGTTCTAGAGATTTTTGTAATTATTATTAATAATGGAAATCGGTATTTTATCATGATCAACCAATCCTTTTATTTTTTTTTGTAAAATATATAAATATTATTGTTGACTTAGCCTACATAACTGTGGCTTTAAAACCCTCAGCCAATTTCTATATTATTGATAATTATATAGTCTATTTTTGACCAAAAGAATATAGTTCCTAATATTAAACTAATTTCTTAATTACTTTTAAAATAATTATCTAAATTATTATTTTTACTAATAAAATATAGTTTCTACCTATAAATCCAATTTTTACAACTTAAGAGTTTTTTTTTACTTTAAGTATGAATATTTTTGACTCATGGAAAAACTAGTTTTAAGTTTCATAAAATAAATTCAAAATTTTATAGATATTATTTATCCAAATTCAATCGATCATTCTCATGTCCATGACCCATCCTATCTTTCCTATTTCTTTACTACCTTATGTCCATCCTAACTAAATTGACCCTTTTGGACCCAATGGAACTGTCCGTGCCACCATCCGAGGTCACATTGTATAGTTGTCACACCGAAGTCGCTGTTTATGCCACCTTGATCATCGCAGCACACCAGGCGTCCTACCAGGCAAGACACCTTGTCATTTGCTGTTTATTTATTTTAGCTCATATTTTATGCATTATTATTATTCTCTTTATGCAAAATAAACTGTGATACATGGCATAACCTGTTAGAACTTACTGTTCATTTATATTTCCTGTTATGTATTATTTTTCTTACACATTAAACCTAGATTTAAGGGACCACCTTGTGTGTTGCATTCATTGGCCTTGACACGATGTAACACGAAGTTGTGTGCCGCATGTGGAACACGGACATGCATGACTGGCTGGCCACCGGTGCGTATATGTCGTACGATAGGAATAACCGCTAATAGAATTGCATGCAAGTTTGACTTAGCGGTTATAGAGGTTTACTGTTGTGGATACAACATAGTAGACATTGGGCGGGGAGGACAATTCCTTAGCATATGGGCTTCGATGCACTTTCCCTTGTGACCCGGAAGCTCCGTTGGAGATACGGGATTGATGACCCATGATTACTGACGGACACTGACGTTCTGCGGAACGTTATGCTCTTATTGATTGGGCCTCTAGTGCCCCAAGGGTGGACTATGCCAATCCTATTTAGCCAGGGCCCATGCGTAGGAAGGATTATTCTTAACTATATTTCACTTAGAACGGTTGGGCACCTTTATCCGTTAGGTACGAGTACTTTTGGTTTGGGTACTTGTATCTGACCGTGGCTTGGAACAATAACTTGTCGCGGATTAGTTCGTCACATCTTGTCCTTGTTTGGTTGTAGGTGTGACTTACTACTTCCATGAGAAGGTATTGAACCTTGTTGGGGTCCGGATACCATATTGGATTCATAGTATGGAAAGATACGTCACCGTGAATTAGTTTACCATCTCCTGTCCTTGTTTGGTTGGGCGGATGGTAAGCTAGTTCAATAGGTGTGTATTGGACCATGTTATAATTCAATTGACTTATTTATTTGAGCAATATTTATTCAGTTTATATGGCATGATATTATGTTTCTTGTTACGTCCCTCTGAGGACCTGGTTATCTCTCCAGGTGTGTGCTCTTGTCTTTTGCAGGTGTTCTAGCTCTAGCCATGATCATCGCTATTTCTTCGAGGATGATTGCACTTGGATCGTCTTCGCTTCGCTCTCCAAAATCATTCTTTTGTATATCATGTATTTCTTTTCATTATTGGTAGTGGATTTATCTCCTCCCAACTATATGTACCAATGACAATTCATAGTTGATTATATGATATCTTTTATTCATTTATTTTGTGTGGATGAGATTAGTTATGGTTCTACTGCATTTTATAGCTTATGTATTTATATGAGGATTTCATATATTAGATTGTACTTCGTATGAATACAGCTGGCATGTCTAAATTCCTAGTCCTACGTATTTTGGGACTAGGGCGTTACAGTACTCGGGTCGGGCTGGAGTCCGCTCGATACGTAGCTGGCTTGCTCACGAGCTCGCATCCGAAAAGCGGATACGGGTCGTGACAGCAGGCAGTAGGGATTTCAGTAAAGTGACCAAAGTGCAGTGTATATACTGATGTATGCAGTGAATTATATCCAAATGCAGTAAATGCAAACCAATGCAGGTTAGTAAAGTATAATGGTTACAACGTTCAGGATATATGGAGTGAAGATCATGATATGGGGTTAGCTAGGTGTATGCGTGTTGCAGACATGTTAAGAAGTGCAGTGGTAAATGCAATGGATATACAACAAGTGCTGGAATATAGTATGTGTATGAAGGATGCAATGAGGGGCAGTGAGGGATATGCAACTGGTTATCTGGGATTGCAATAAACTCATCTAATATGCAGTAGATAATTGTAAGGTTCAGAACATGCAAGTGCAGTGGTATGTAGTACATGCAATGTAGGTTTACAGGACAACAAAATACAGTGTATCAGTGAAGTAAGTGTATGTCAATATTTGTGGACAGATCTATGCAGTGAATGGCATATGTGAGATGGACAAGTGGTATGTGCAGGGAGCTTATATAATATTTGAACATTACATGGCGATCGGGAATTTAGTACAAACCAGGATTTATATCAGACATGGACATAACATCAAGCAAAGGATTGGGTTACATAGAATGAATGCAGTGAACATATGGAAAATAGTGATACGAACTTTATTTAACTGGTGACAACACAAGTGTATGCAGGACAAAGTATCAATGTGCTCGACTGGTGATTTCTCCCAAATCAAAGCATTTGGGTCATGTAGTGGATAATAGTTATGAGATCTGGATGCCTATGATGTGCAGAGAACATATACAACTCAAAATCCAATGACTGAACAGACCCAAAGAAGAAACCAGGGGAAACATAGTAAACCATAGTGAACCACATCAAGATCCCGAGCTTCTCCAAGTCCATAATACTCGAACATTCAAACTGAAACCAATGGACAGTAATCTCTACTCCTAACACACATTATTATCAATGTAAATACCACATCAAAACTGAAATTAGAGACTAAAACGCTCTATGAGTCATTTTATCGAATACTTGAGGTGTGTATTCGATACGGTGCGATATGCCCATGATATAAACCTCAAATTGACTCAAACTTGATCCAAATTAATCCTAGTTCAAAGGGGACCCTAAATGAATGTATCTACAAATAAGGGATGTGAAATCTAAGGGTTTAGAGGACTCTTACTACTTGAGAGATGGATTCTCAAAAAAAACTTTTGAAATCGAGATCTCCACGAAGCTCTAATGGCCAAATTGCTTCAAATGCTCCCAAGCTAACCAATAAGGCTTCCTCTCTTCAAAGGGAAGAGAATGCAATTGGTTTGAGTGAATTTGGACTTGATTTTGAGATGGAGGCAAATTGGGGAAGAACACCAAAAGTAGGGTTAGGGTTTCAATGAAAGAGGGAAGAAGAAGGAGTGCTTGCTATTAATAGCAAGGAGAAGAGGCTCTAGTAGCCGGCCTGTGTGTGGCTAGGGTTAGGGTTAGGTACAATTGTCTAAGAGGCCTTTCTAAGTTATCAAATCAAGCCTATTTGGTAAAGGCCCAAACTAACATATTGTTTTTAGCCCTTAATTAGATTCTAAGTGATTTCTAGCTAGATTAGAGTCTAACTACTTAAATTAGAATAATCTAAGTTGTCTAAACTCACCAACTAAGTTCTATGTGATGGAACTGGAGATTCTCAGGACCCTTACTTCGGTGTGCATATTGATCGATAGAAAGTTAAACAGATTTAATGCGTGTTCTAACCCTTTATAGGCGTATACTAGGATTCACGAGTTATACCTACGGTGGAAAGAAGACAAGTAGTTCCTGGCAATCACGAGCGAACGACCCCAAGATCTTCTGCACGTATTCTTTTCTCGAGTTGGATGTCGTGTGGGCGACGATCTTCCAACCTTTTCTTCTCCTTGGCAGCCCTCTCTTTCTCTCCTTACGTGAATCACGAATTTAGAGAAAGCTTCAAATTTCTGATCTATAATTTGGCGGCCAAAGAATAGAAGGTATATATAGGCTACGACATGGACCATAAGGAGAAATTAGGGTTAGGCCTCCTAATGGATCTGGATATCCCGTGTTCAGCCCGAACACATAATCCAGGCCCATTAACAATAGCTCGGTCGACTAATGAGCTATTGATGCACTACCTCCCTAATCCCAAATTATGTTTGCGGGCTCCTTTTATTATATGCTCGTTTGGCTCTCTATGTTAAGATACCGAATGTCCGTCGATCAAATTAAGTTACTGACAACTGTATTGATTCAACATCTTTTATCCTTAAGTAGTACCGCTCAACTTTATTTCTTATGTCGGATATAATCCGCCTGCAGGGTTTACATGACAATCCTTATAAGCTTCTTAAGGGAACATTATCAACCCGATGTATCGGGACATAGATTCCATTTATAATCAACAACCCATCATACATACAATGTTATTACCCAATTCATAGAGGTTGTTGACCCATAATGAATTTCACTATTTCATGAGTCAAAGTAATGCATACTTCATATACATGTCTGTTATTATATCCGGATTAAGAACACAAGCATCCATAATAACAGAGGTGTTTGTTCACTTATGTAGTCAGTCCAAAGAGAACAACCTCAAGTAGTCCTGTTCAATATACACAAAGTGTACTAGTGTAAACCTATAGTCAAGATAGACTAATACCAGATTACAATACAACCTTTCTAATAGATTGTCCAAGTCCATCTAGGTTGTGAACTATTTATATACTCCATAGGGAACTGATAATAAGATCTACTGTGTGACACCACAAACCATATTATCTGCAATATAGAATATCAGACATTTGCATTAACACTTGCAACAAATACAATATGCAAACATTTGCCCATATGATTCTCATTCAAAATTTAAAGAAATAAGGTTACTACAAAAGTGATGCTTTTAGTATATAACCCTAACAATCTTCCACTTATACTCAAAATATTGCTTTTCAGTATACTGCTACAAATCTCCCACTTATACTTAAAGCCATGCTGCTACACATCTAACTCACATTCCCGCAACATGACTATGAAAAGCCTTAGCTGGTAAGCTCTTTGTAAAGGGATCAGCTAGGTTGTCGGCTGATGCTATCTTGATCACATCAACTTTTTCTTTCTTTAAGAAATCTTGTATCAGTTGGTAGTTGCACTCAATGTGTTTACCTATCTTATGGGCTCATGGTTCCTTCGAGTTTGCAACTGCACCACTATTATCACAATAAAGTGTAATAGACTTAGGCAAACTAGGTACCACATCCAAGTCCAACAGAAAGTTTCTGAGCCAAACTACTTCTTTGGCTGCCTCAGAGGCTGCCACATACTCGACTTCCATGGTGGAATCAGCAATACATTTTTGCTTGATACTCCTCCACACAATGGCTCCACCTTCCAAAGTAAATACATAACCTGAGGTAGATTTCCTGAAATCCCTATCTGACTGAAAATCTGAGTCTGTATACCCCAAGGGAACTATACTATCTGCCTGGTAAACTAGCATATACTCTTTAGTCCTTTTCAGGTACTTCAAAATATGCTTTACGGCAGTCCAGTGCTCTTGTCCTGGGTTAGACTGATATCTGCTGACCATGTCTACGGCAAAGCAAATGTCTGGTCTCGTTCATAGCATTGCATACATTAAGCTTCATACTGCTGAAGCATAAGGAACTGCTTTCATGTTCTCTATCTCTTTCGGGCAGACACTGCTCCTTTGATAGAGCAATTCCATGTCTAAAAGGTAAGAAACCTTTCTTAGAATTTTGCATACTAAAACGAGTTAGCACAGTATTGATATAGAAAGCTTGGGATAAGCCCAATATCTTTTCTTGCGATCTCGTAGAACTTTGATCCCAAGGATGTGACCTACTTTTCCCAAGTCCTTCATATCAAACTGTTTGGATAACCATACCCTTACATCAGATAACACCTTCACATTGTTTCAAATGAGCAAGATATCATCCGCATAAAGTACTAGGAACACCACCACATTTCTGTCATACTTTCTGTATACACATGATTCATTCTGACATTGATCAAATTTATAGGATTTTATCACCTAATCAAAACATATGTTCCAAGATCTGGAAACTTGCTTAAGTCCATAGATGGACTTCTTGAGCTTACAAACAAGATGCTCTTGGCCCTTTTCAATGAACCCATCTGGTTGCTTCATATAGATGTTTTCCTCAAGACTTCCATTAAGAAAAGCTGTTATGACATCCATTTGCCAAATCTCATAATCGAGATGAGCTGCAATAGATAAAAGAATCCTGATAGACTTCAGCATGGCTACTGGAGAAAAGGTTTCCTCATAATCGATACCCTCTCTTTGAGTAAAATCTTTTGCTACAAGCCAAGCTTTAAAGGTTTCAACCTTACCGTCTGATCCTCTTTTTCTCTTATAGACCCACTTGCATCCAATAGCTGTACACTAATGGGTGGTTCCACAAGTTCCTAAACTAGATTAGAATCCATAGATTCTATTTCAGATTCATTGCTTTTTGCCAAGACTCTGCATCTTTATCTTGGAGTGCTTTACTGTAGGTACAGGATCATAATCTTGTTCCTCAGGGATGAAGTCTGACGACTCTCCCGAGAACATATATCTATCAGGTTGTATCACAACCCTCCTACTATAACGAGGCACTATCGGATGTGGTGTAACATTTGTGACACGTTGTGCAATTATTTGTGGTTTATCCTTTTGTACTATTGGTACTGAAGTACTTGGTGTCTCACCTCTCAGTTCTTCTAGAACAACTCTACTTGTGGGTTTATGGTTTATCACATAGTCTTCCTCTAAGAATCGGGCATTGGTGCTAACAATGACCTTCTGATCCTTAGGACTATAAAATAAACCTCATTTCGTTTCTCTTGGATAGCCTACAAACAAGTGTACTTCTGTACGAGATTCCAACTTATCTATTTTTCTATTCAACACATGTGCTAGACTACCCCAAATGCGAACATGTTTCAGACTAGGCTTACGCCCAATCTACAGCTCTGTGGGAGTTAGAGGTACTGACTTAGAAGGAACCAAGTTCAAAATATAAGCTACAGTTTCTAAGGCATATCCCTAAAACGAATCTAGTAAATTCGAATAACTCATCATTGATCTAACCATCTCCATAAGAGTTCTATTCCTTCTTTTGGCTACACCATTCTGCTGGGGCATTCCAGGTGCAGTCAATTGGGATGCAATTCCAGTCTCTGATAAATAATTCCTAAACTCTCCAAAGAGGTACTTGCCACCACGATCTGACCCTAATGACTTGATACGTTTTTTATGCCGTTTCTTCGTTTCAGCCTTGTACTCTTTGAATTTCTCAAAGCACTCAGACTTACGGCGCATCAAATAAATGTATCCATACCTTGAATAATCGTCAATAAATATGACAAAATATTTAAAGCCACCTCTAGCTTCGATAATCATGGGTCCACACAAATCAGAATGAACCAATTCCAAGACATCTTTGGCCCTATACCCCTTTGCCGTAAAAGGCATTTTGGTCATTTTACCTTCCAAGCAGGATTCACAAACTGGTAGTGCCTCCACTTCCAATAAACTCAAAGGTCCATCTTCAACCAGTCTTTGAATCCTTCTTAGGTTAATATGCCCCAATCGCAAGTGCCAAAGATATGTTTGGTTCATACAAGAAGGGTCTTTTCTCTTATTTAAGTTAGATGACATATTATTCATTTCCATAAGATGTATTGTGGGCGAAATAGGATTAATGACATACAGATTATCGATCAATGCACCAGAAAAGATAAAATGTTTATTCTTTCTAATAACAATACTGTTATTAAAATAAACTGAATATCCATCCTTAACTAACATAGAAATAGAAACTAAATTCCTTCTAAGTGAAGGTGAATAAAGACAATCACTCAATGTTAAAGACTTATTTCTACCAAAAGATAAAGTAACATCTCTTAATACAACGATTACTACTTTTGTAGCATCACCCATGAAAAAGCATATCTCTCCATCATTGAGCCACCTGGTTTCATGGAAGCCCTGTAATATATTACAGACATGATTAGTGGCTCCTGTATCTACACACCAGGTGCCGGTAGATAATACCGCTAAACTTGTTTTAACTACTAGTAAATGAGATATACCTTCTTTGTTCCCTTGTTTGAGAAGTGGTCAATCAGTCTTCCAATGTCCTGACCCTTTGCACTTGAAATATTTGCCTTTCGGCTATTTTATCGCAACTTGAGGTCCTTTTCCCTTCTTTGCTGAGTTTGCCTGTTTCTGAATGTTATTCTTCTTTTTACCGTCTTTTGGCTTAGAAGTAGAAGCATTTTTAGAAAAAAAAACATGACCACTCTGCCTAAAGAGAGATTTAGCATCCTGTAGCTTTTTTGCAAGTTCTGCCAAACTATACAACCTTTTGTTCATGTTGAAATTAAGGCAAAAATTGTCAAAACTTTTAGGCAGAGTCCCGAGAATGATGTTGACCTAGGATTCTCTATCGATTTCAGCTCCAAGGATCTCCATCTCATTCAGATGACCCATCATCTTGAGAACATGATCCCTTACTGGTGTACCCTCAGCCATTTTTGTATTCATCAAACACTTTATAACAAACTGTCTAGCTGCTCTACTCTGATGTCTGAAGAGTTCCTTGAGGTTATACATCTTGTTATAAGCCGTGGCCATGGCCTGATGCTGATGTTGTAGTACATTTGACATAAATGCCAGAATGTAACACCGTGCCATCTCATCTACCTTTTTCTACTTCTTATAAGCCTCTTTGACCTCTTCATCAGAGTTAGCATCAGGCTTAGGTGGGCATTCCTCAACAATTACATATTTGTACTCTTCAGCTGTCAAGACAATATACAGATTACGTTTCCAGTCAATATAATTAGGTCCAGTAAGTTTATTTTCTTTAAGAATCGCCATAAGTGGACTGAAAGAACCCATTTTTGAAATCCTGAGAATCACATAAATAAAAATTATGTAGGGCAAAAACTTTTTGAATTAATTAAATAGAAATTTACCAACACCTTGAACATCATGAATTTAGCATGCCACGATAGTGTGGACGTTTACAAATTCAACTTTATTCGAGTAGGTACTACCTATTAATTTTATTATCATGTCTACATAACTTTATGACAAATAAAATTAATATGTTGGTCTTGCTCTGGTCATACAAGTAATAGCAGTGACTCTGATGGAGAGGATACCATTATTTGTATCTAAGTATATACCATTACTTAATAAGTCCATTACCTTGTAATAAGTTACTTCAGATGGAGAAGTGAACACATACTAGGTAACTTTCTACAATTATCCCTAAAGAAGTTTGTACTGGTGATCCATAATTATACTCATCCGATATGGAGGAAGGCACTAAAGCCAACGCACAAGTATAATTATATCACCTACAAACCAGTAATGGAGACCATAGGATTTATACTAAACAAATATCCTCTCCCACTTAGTTATTTAACAATAAGGGTTTTTCTACTAGTGGATATTATGTCCATGTTGTTCATTATTAATGTAGGCTTAGTTTTTCAAAAAAAAGATCCACACAATAATAAACATGCATGATCAGAAAAAGCAAAATAAAAACAAATAAGAGAAAAATATTCAACTATTATGGTCATCATTTCTGCTCCGTCCTCAACTATCTGAATCCAAAATCTGGCGCTGCACAGATCTATTCGGAGTTCGGCTGTCGATTCCTTCATCGAAAATCATCTGTCTGCCTCTAGACTGCTTAAAACAATCATCTCGTCCAGCGTCAGAAACAGCCACCACCGCCGTCATGATTGATCAAAAATAATTAAAATTACGTCAATCCTATGCCTCCAGAAGGAGTTCACACATAATATAGATTAAAAAATTAAAATAATAAACACGATCAACCCTCGTGATTTTAATTACATCCACATCAACAACAACATCTACGAGATGTCTGTGGTTTAAACATCACAATCAAAAATATGTATTGGACCATAATAGTTGGATCTAAGATGCCTATAAAACCGAGTTAGAACAGATCTACATCTATCGACTATTACACATCGTAGGTTTTATTGGACAACATGGACGTGTCAATCAATATGTAGATCTAAAGTAGCTCTGATACCAATTGATGGAACTGGGGATTCCCAGGACCCTTACTTCGGTGTGCATATTGATCGATAGAAAGTTAAACAGATTTAATACGTGTTCTAACCCTTCATAGGCAGATACTAGGATTCATGAATTATACCTGCGTTGGAAAAAAGACAAGTAGTTTCTGGCAATCTCGAGAAGATGACCCCAAGATCTTCTGCACGTATTCCTACCTCGAGTTGGACGTCGTGTGGGCGACGATCTCCCAACCTTTTCTTCTTCTTAGCAGCCCTCTCTTTCTCTCCTTACGTGAATCACGAATTTAGAGAAAGCTTCAGAATTCTGATCAGTAATTTGGCGGGCAGAGAATAGAGGATATATATAGGCTACGACAGGGACCATGAGAAAAAATTAGGGTTAGGCCTCCTAACGGATCTGGATATCCCGTGTCAGCCCGAACACACAATCCAGGCCCATTAACAATAGCTCGGTCCACTAATGATCTATTGTTGCACTACCTCCATAATCCCAAATTATGTTTGTGGGCTCCTTTTATTATATGCTCCTTTGGCTCCCCATGTTAAGATATCAAATGTCCGTCAATCAAATTAAGTTACTGACAACTATATTGATTCGACATCTTTTATCCTTAAGTAGTACCGCTCAACTTTATTTGTCATGTCGGATATAATCCACCTGTATGGTTTACATGATAATCCTTATGAGCTCCTTAAGGGGACATCATCAACCCGATGTATCGGGACATGTATTCCATTTATAATCAATAACCCATCATATATACAATGTTATTACCCAGTTCATACATGTTGTTGACCCATAATGAATCTCACTCTTTTATGAGTCAAAGTAATGCACACTGCATATTCATGTCTGTTATTATATCCAGATTAAAAGCACAAGTATCCATAATAACAGAGGTGTTTGTTCACTTATGTAGTCAGTACAAGGAGAACAACCTCAAGTGGTCCTGTTCAATACACACAAAGTGTACTAGTGTAAACCTATAGTCAAGATAGACTAATACCAGATTATACTACAACCTTTCTAATAGATTGTCCAAGTCCATCTAGGTTATGAACTATTTATATACTCCATAGGAAACTGATAATAAGATCTTCTGTGTGATACCACACACCATATTATCTATAATATAGAATATCAGAAATTTGCATTAACACTTGCAACAAATACAATATGCAAACGTTTGTCCATATGATTCTCATTCAAAATTTAAGGAAATAAGGTTACTACAAAACTGATGCTTTTAGTATATAACCCTAACACTATGATCGTACTTAGCATCTAGTCAAGATAATTCTAAGGTTTTACCAAATAAGATACTAACATAATTTATGAATTAAATAATATCATTTACAAAAGTGATGCTATTTTTGAATTTTAAATATTTTGCAAAAAGGTACTAAACGAAAAAGGCTTCATGATTACTCGAATTCGAAGTGATCATGGTGACGAATTTGTAAATGATGATTTCAAAAAGTTTTGTGATGATAGTGGATACTACCACAAGTTTTAAATATGTGGTAATTCGATCTATATCGAAGAAAACCCCTTATGAATTATTGTTTGTAAGGATTCTAAACATTTCTTATTTCAAGGTTTTTGGTTGTCGGTGTTTTATCCTGAACATCAAGGATAATTTGGGTAAGTTTGACTTGAAGGCAGACGAAGGGATATTTTTCGGGTATGCTTCCAAGAGTAAGGGATATAGAATTTTTAATGAAAGATCTGTGATTATTGAGGAATCTATTAACGTTACTTTTGATGAGCTCAATGGTCAGAGATCTAGCGACAGTGACGATGATGATGTGCAAAACAAATCCAGGACACCCGAAGATACTACTACCAATGAAGGCTATCTGGAAAGTCTACCTAAAAGGATAAAGTTTATGCCAGACCATCCAGAGACACTCATAATAGGTAATATATCCAATGGAGTAAGTAAACATTCTTCTACTAGAGATATAGCAGCAAATGTAGCATTTATTTCTCAAGTAAAACCCAAGACAGTAGTAGATGCTTTTAATGATAAATTTTGGATTGGTGCCATATAAGAGGAACTTAAGATTTGAGAGAAACCAACTTTGGGAACTTGCTCCTAAATATATTAGTCAATCGATAATTGGTACCAAATGTGTGTTATAAAGTAAACTTAGTGTGGATGGACAAGTTCTACGCAACAAAGCACGTCTAGTGGCACAAGGTTATAATCAAGAAAAAGAAATTAATTATGACGAGGCATATGCTCTAGTTTCTAGACTAGAAGCCATTCACATGTTTTGTGTATTTGCATATTTTTATAATTTTAAACTTTTTTAAATGGATGTGAAAAGTGCATTTTTGAAGGAAGAAGTTTTTGTGAAACACCCCCCTGGATTTGAAGATTTTCAAAAACCTGATCACGTTTTCAAGCTTAGAAAAGCTCTTTATGGTATCAAACAAGCACCGCGTGCTTGGTATGAACCTAAGTTCTTTCCTACTTGAAAATAGTTTTTCAAATAGAAGAATTGATACTTTATTTATCAAATCTTTAGTCGACAATATTTTACTTGTGCAAATTTATGTTAATGACATTATTTTTAGTTTTATTAATGAAAAACTCTGTCAAGATTTTGGTAAGCATATGCAGAGTGAGGTTGAAATCAGTATGATAGGAGAGCTCAACTACTTCCTAGGACTTCAGATTAAACATCACTTGTAGGGAACATTCATCAATCAAGCCAAGTACACGAAGGATTAACTGAAGAAATATGTTTTCGATAATGGAAAGCTTATCGGCGCACCAATGGCTGCATAAAAAAGACTTGAAATTATTGAAAGTGGCAAACCAGTCGACCAGCGTAAGTATCGAGGTATGATTGGTAGTTTACTTTACTTAACTGCTAGTCGCCCTCATATCTTGTTTAGTGTTTGCATTTGTGCATGATATCAAGCTAATCCTAAGGAATCACACAATGCAACATTAAATTAATCTTTCGATACCTTAAAGGAACTTCTGTAGTTGGCTTACGGTATCCTAAAACCACATAGTTTAATCTAATCGGTTACTCTGATGCTGATTTTATTGGATGCAAAGTAGACCATAAAAGTACCAACGGTACGTGTTATTTTTTAGAAAAAGCTTTAGTCTTATGGTTTAGCAAGAAGCAAAACTCTGTAGCACTATCAACAACTGAGGCTAATTATATCACCGCAGGATGTTGTTGTGCTCAAATTTTTTGGATGAAGCAAACCCTAGAAGACTATAATCTGTACTACACAAAGATTTTCATTTATTGTGCCAACACTAGCACTATCAACTTGACTAAGAACCCGGTATGCCACTCATGCACAAAGCACATAGAAATACGTCGTTATTTCTTGCATGATCACTAATAACACGAGAATATCTGCTTAGAATTTATTGACACAGATCATCAACTAGCATATATTTTCACAAACCACTTGCTGAAGATCGTTTCAATTATTTGCGTCTCGAGTTAGGCATACTTGAATTTCAGAGTCATGATACATTATGATTAATAAAAATACTTAAAACTTGATATTATGAGATTTATTAATTAAAATTATTTTGGGTATAAGCCGAAAGGACCCTTCTGTCATACAGGCGTAAATAGCCTGAAGCGACATGGTACATTTGTCTTCGGACTACCGCTAGCCGGGATCCAACCCCTACAACTAACCCAAAGTGATGAATATTAATTAAATCAAAGAGTTAAAAGTTACTAAGTTATTTTTTATAATACATTACACATAAAATGAAGGAAAATTTAAGTAGCCGAACTCGAAAAGAACTCGAACCGAGTGTTGACTGAGTTCAGACCGAACTTGATATCGAGTTTTTTGAATTTAACAGCAGCATTTCAGCTGATCCCCTTTCTTATTTTCATCTTCCTCCTAAAACACAACTGCCGGAAAGCTTAAACCCTAACCCTAGCTCTTTTGGAACCTTCTTTACATGGCTCAAAACACCTTCTCCTCGGATATATTGGCTCTAGAAAGTCATTCTCCACTCCTTTTCAAGCTTCTTTGAGGTAATCTCTCTCTTTTCTCCTATTTCAATTCCATGGATCCTAAGCTTTTCAGGAGAAAGAAAAGAGACACTATCTCATCCTTCACTTCGGAGTATGAAGCTATTAACGTGCTTAGTCCCGCTTGTCCCGACGACGATGAGGATTTTGACGATAATCTATTTCCGTCATCCGAGATTTTAATTTCTTGGTTTGCCCAATTTCGATACTAGAAAATTTGCCACGAAAAATCGATCAATTTTACTGTACTTTCAGAATATACTACAACCTTTGAAAATCTAGGGCTCCAAGACATTTTAGAGACTACAAGCTAAATTTATGAAAATGTTGTACGGATGTTTTATTACAATTTGCAAGAAACAGGCGACAATATTTATTCTTGTGTCAGTGGAAAAGAACTTGAATTCAACTCGACAGACTTGAGCGAGTATTTTCATATGCCTGACAACGACGATGCACTAGTCAATATTAAAAAAGTTCAATTCCCTCTTGACATGACTCTTGAGTCATTCAAGGCAGCATTGTGTTATCCTAGTCCAGTTCCCCGGACAAGGTTGTTTGCACGCCACCTAAACTAGCACTTCTATGAACTCCATCGCATCATTTACTCTGCTTTGCTACCTAAGACGGGATATACCGATGAGATCACCTTCTTTGAGTTATCGACTATTTACCACATCCACTTTGGAGTCACTTTTCTATTCCCAAGACTATAATAGCTAGTATGGTTAGTTGTTGGAGGGCAGGCCACAACCTCCTTTACCTTATGCATCTTGCGGTAATCTTCCAGAAGTTTGGCATTGACTTAGACCCTTATCCTGTTTCTAGGTCACCTTCTGAGCTGTATAGATCTAGGAAGTACCCTCAGCCTCCATTTCTACCCGGTGATGTTCTAGCCCCTGCAACTGATCGAGCCACTGCTCTAGCCGATGCTCCAGCCCCTGCTGCTCTACGTAATCACTTCGACGAGTTCTTTTAGAGGTTCGAGACGTTTGTCACTCTCCAGGAACAGCGTCATGAGACCTATATGACTCGTTTCACCGACGCTAAGTATAGTCACATTTCTCAGGCCCAGGTCTTGTAAAACCTCTAAATTTCTACTATTTTTTTAAATTTGGTACTAATTTTTTATTTCATTTTGTATTTGTACGTTGTATAGTTGCATTGTACGTCGCACGCGAAACTTCGTTTTTCGTAAATGCTCGACGAGTGCGATTATGTGCGAGCGTACATATTTTTAGAAAAATATTTTTCTATTTTTATAGTTCAAAATAATGTATATAATAGTTATTTGTATATGTATTTTACTTAAAGTTGTAAAAAGTATCGTATCGGGATGGCCAAAACTTATTACTTTTATTTATTTATAAAAGGCTATCTTATTTAATAGTGGTAATTTAGAAAAGGGATATTTTAGCAAATACCCCCATTTGAAATGTTAAAACTAGCATATACCCCCACTATTGTTTTTATCTAGCAAATACCCCCATTTGAAGGTACGGAATATCAAAAATTTAAGATATACCCGCACTTTTTTCTTTCTTTTTTTGCTGTTTACATGGGAGTGGGGGTATTTGCTAATTAAAAAAAATAGTGGAGGTACATGTTAGTTTTAACATTTCAAATGGGGGCATTTGCTAGAATATCCCTTTAGAAAACTATTTTTATGCAAATATTCCTTGCATATAAGGTACATGAATTTGAATTCATATATATAATTCCCTTTTCGAGATTTATTAATATTAAAATTTTATTATTCAAAAAGATATTTAAAAATATTTATTATTTTTGAAATTATTATTTTTAGTATTTTTGGAAAATATATTTTGAAATTATTGTGGCAATTTAAATCTCGATTTGATTTTATGGATTTGATTTAAATAGTTAAAATTTAAAGATAGAATTTATATTTAATTTGAGTTTAGATTATCTAGATTTAAATTAGAATTTGATTTGGATTATTATTGATTGAATCGATTTAAATTTGATTTAAACTAAGTAGCGAATTATCTATTTTTGGGTTTAAATAATCCAAATCCTTATCTTCTAAGGATTACCCCAACCCTATAAATAGGGGAGCCTCCATAAGTTTTTCATCCATTATTTTCTCCACAAATTTCTACCACAAAAGTGAGTGCGTCGTGTCGGTGTCCAATCCTTTTCGTGTCAGCCGTGATTGGCCTCGGGTCCGACCCCGGGTGACCTTCTTATTCTATTATTGTTACACATACATTTATTCTCTGTGTCGACACCTCCGACACGATATATCAAATCTTAAAACCTAACCCTAACCTAGCCGAAATCCCGCTGTCCTCCACCACGCTCACCCCTCTTCACCTCTGCCATCGTTGAACTAGTCGTCACCACAACCAACCCACACCACCACGCCAACCCCGGCCAAACCCTCATGACCCACAGCCAGTACCTCACCACCGCACCCCAACTCTCTCTCCAGACTAGCCAACACCCTCCGTGCCACACTTTTTCATTGTCGCCATAATGACAGCCACCCGATTCCTCGACCAGCCGCTGTAACCGCCTCCGATACCACCATCGTCAACGTCTTACCACCCGACTCCGTCCCCTGCGACCACAGTCCAGCCACAATCCTCTGCCACTGTAGGCGTAACCGCCATCACGCTGTACCAAACTCGCCACCACCATCACCCCTCCTTTCTGACACCCGACCACCCTGCTTCGTCGAACCCCTCGACTCCGGCCAGCCTCACCCAATCACCACCGCCACCGTCATCGCGGCCATCTCGGCTGCTGTCACCACCACCGCCATCTCATCGCCACCACTCGCAAAATTTAGCCACTCTTCCCGACCAAATTCCCCAAACTCCACTCCGGCCAATTCCCCGCTGAAACCCCGGCCAACCTACCGAACAACCACCACCATCATCAAGAAGAGAAGGGAAATTAAAACCCTAACCCTAGACTCACCTCCAACGCTCGTACATCGACCTCCGCCGCCATTCTACTGCCACCGCGAGAAGCTTCCAGATCTGGCACGACCGTCGGGAGCAAGCCCATCCACCGCGCCCGTCGGCCTCCTCTCCACTCCACTGCCGAAGACACCCACAACTGCCGCCCGATCGAACCCGCCGCTGCCTCCTCCGGCGCAGCGCCCCACCACACGCGACCCGAGTTTCCTCTGCCCTCTCTCCCTCTCGATCTCTCCGCGACTCTCCTCTCCTTCTTCCCTCTTCCTCACACTTCTCCTTCTTCTGTTTAAATTTTTTTCTCTTAATCTCTCTCCTCCCTCTTTGTCCGATGTCGAGTGTAGCAGCAGCTTAGGTTATTTAATTTTTTTTATTATTTTTGCTTTTGCTTTTGTGTTTCTTTTATTTGATTAAATTATTATTATTATTATTATTATTATCTTAGTAATTTTGTTTCATTATATATATATATATATATATATTTTATATATATATATATATTTTTTATATTTTATATATATATATATATATATATATATATATATATATATATATATATATATATATATATATATATATATATATTTCTTTAACAAAAATATAGTAGTAACTTAACCCTACATATAATTTCAAATTCGGTTTTTAGCCCTAAACTGATTTTCTAGATTTTTAAGGTAGTTATCTATAAATATTTTTGGCTCATAAAAGTATTTTTAAATATTGTTGCAGATTTTCTATTTAATTAAGAAATAGTTTTTTTTGGACTTATAAATTATATTGTAGCCTAAAACGATTTTCTGTTCTAGATTTTCAAGGTAGTTATCTAATATATATATATATATATATATATATATATATATATATATATATATATATATATATATATATTTCTATCTAAAGTCGTATTTTTTACAAACTTAGAGTTTTCGCCTAAAACGATTTTAGATTTTCAAATATTTATGTAAAATTATTTTTAACTAATAGAACCCCGTTTCAAATATTATAAAACTTATATTTTGATAAAATTCAGTTTTACCAATAAAATGTCTTCTGCTAGATTTTCATATATTTATATAAATTATTTTAGTAACAAAAATCTAGTTTTCAAAATAGTATATGTACCTAATTATTCAAATCCCTTCGATTATTACCCTGACCAGATCCCACTATTCTCATTCCCTTGTCAGTCATGTACTTACTTTATATTGTCCCTAACTAATTTGACCCTTCTGGACCCAATAGAACTGTCCGTGCCACTATCAGAGGTCACCTTGCATAGTTGTTACACCGAAGTTATAACTGCCAGCTTGATCATTGCAGTACACCAGGCGTCATACCAGGCAAGACATCTTGCCATTTGCTGTTTATTTATTTTAGCTCATATTTCATGCATTATTCATTATTATTTTTATGCAAAATAAACTGTGATACATGGCATAATTTGTTAGATCTTACTGTTCAATTATATTTCCTGCTATGTATTATTTTCTTACACATTAAACCTATATTTAAGGGACCACCTTGTGTGTTGCATTCATTGGCCTTGACACGTTGTAACACGAAGTTGTGTGTCACATGGAGAACATGGACGTGCGCGATTGGCTGGCCACCAGTACGTATAAGTCGTGCGATAGGATTAACCACTAATAAAATTGCATGCTAGTTTGACTTAGCGATTATAGAGGTTTCTGTTGTGGATGCAACATAGTAGGCATTGGGCGGGGAGGATAATTCCTAAGCGTATGGGCTTCGATACGCTTTTCCTTGTGACCCGGAAGCTCCGCTGGAGGTACGGGGTTGATGACCCACTATTACTGACGGCCACTGGCATTCTGCGGAAAGTTATGCTGTTACTGATTGGGCCTCTGGTGCCCCAAGGGGGGACTATGTCGATCCTATTTTAGCCAGGGCCCATGCGTAGGAATGATTATTCTTAACTACATTTCTCTTAGACTGGTTAGGCTACCTTATCCGTTGGGTATGAGTACTTTTGGTTTGGGTACTTGTATCTGACCGTGGCTTGGAATAATAACTTGTCACGAATTAGTTCATCACATCTTGTCTATGTTTGGTTGTAGGTGTAGCTTACTACTCCGATGAGAAGGTATTGAACCTTGTTGGGGTCCGGATACCATATTGGATTCATAGCATGGAAAGATACGTCACCGTGAATTAGTTTACCATCTCTTGTCCTTATTTGGTTGGAGGGATTGTACGCTAGTTCAATAGGCGTGTATTGGACCATGTTATAATTCAATTAACTTATTTATTTGAACAATTTATATTCAGTTATATTGGCATAATATTATGTGTCTTGTTACGTCCCTCTGAGGACCTGGTTATCTCGCCAGGTGTGTGCTCTTGTCTTTCGCAGGTGTTCTAGCCGTGGCCATGATCATCTCTATTTCTTCGAGGATGATTGCACTTTGATCGTCTTTGCTTCGCCCGTCAAACTCTTTCTTCTATTGTGTATTTATTTTCATAGTTGGTAGTGGATTTGTCTTCGCCCAACTACATGTACCAAATGACAATTTCATAGTTGATTATATGATATCTTTTATTCTTTCATTTTGTGGATGAGATTAGTTAGCCTTGGTTTTACTGTATTTACAACTTATGTATACATACGACGATTCCATATATTGGAGCATACTTTGTATGTATACAGCTAGCATGTCTACGTTCCTAGTCCTACGTATTTTGGGATTGGGGCATTACATGTTTTTGTGGTGGCCCATGCAGGTCAAGATAAATTGTTTGGTTACTTTACCGTACCAAGCAAGCCTGCGTATAGGATTAGAAGTGTAGGATCTCATCCACATACTTAACCTCTTTCCTCGATTCAATATTCAAACTACCGTTCGACTCATCGAATGCATCATGCTTGATTCCTTCCCTCACTATTCTTATCTTCCCTTCGTGCTTGTTAGAGGTTAGAAAGGTGATCCCTACTAGATAGACGTATTTCCATTGCCCCAAATACCATAAGTTTAATTCTTTTAAGTTGGGTAGAATGCCTTATGACCTAGCAACCTCTTTGTCCTCGTGACCTATATTAGCAAGTTTACTTAGATTCTAGAATCTATATGACCTTAACCCATCTAGCCAACCAAGGACTTGGACAAGAAGACTATAGTACGACTGTATAGACCATCACAGGACATGACTTAGATCCTTTAGAAGTTCGACTATACTCCCTATCAATTTTAAACTCTCGTGCCTATAATTTTATCCTCTTGACAAATATTGCTACTATAATCTAGATTTACAAGTTCATTGATTTATTGAGCTTATTCATGATATATGTTATTGGAAGAGCTCCCTCTAACATATTGTCTAATTAGAACCGGTGCATAATGGTCTAATCAACCAAGTGCACTTTGGTTCGCTTTTGTCTGTTATTCTACGTGGATGAAACATAAATATACTTGGCCTTTAGAATCCTATCCACGACTGGCTTGACAATTCTTTTGAAATTATTCGGTCATTTTTGAACCACGTATTCGTATTCGATAATTTCGTCTTTGAACTCCTTATTGCTTTCGCCTTCACCTATTTTAGAAGGACGAAGGCATTGTACTCGAACTTCCCCTAGCCTTCCTTTCGATTATGACCATTATCACTCAATGTTGTTATACCTTCGTCCTAAACTGCTCGTTCTTTTCCTCGACCCTATATTTACGATCACGACCTCCTAATCACTTAAATTAGGAGTGAATCTAATCGTTCTCCTAATCGTGCCCTCAACCTACTCCAAAGAAACCATATCTTAAAGGTTTCTAATTTATTTTCTCTTGATACCATACTATTCCCTATTGTAAGTTATCTTGATTAAAACCCTTGATCATTTTCGTTCTTGCATTAATTAGCTATATCCACGATTATTTTCGTATTTATCTAAATCACGATTTTCTAATGCATCTTTTGTTGAACGTTGTGAATTGATTGTTCCCCATCGATACCCCCTTGTGCCTTCTCACCCCTACAAATTCTTAATTTTGAGGTCAAAATTCTTTTAAGTTGGGTAGGATGTAAAACCCCTAAATTTCTATTATTTTGTTAAATTTGGTACTAATTTTTTATTTTATTTTGTATTTGTACGTCGCGTACTTGCATTGTACGTCGCGTGCGAAACATCGTTTTTCGTAATTGCTCGACGAGTGCGAGTATGTGCGAGCGTACATATTTTTAGAAAAACATTTTTCTATTTTTATAGTTCAAAATAATATATATAATAATTATTTGTATATGTATTTTAATTAAAGTTGTGAAAAGTATCGTATCGGGATGGCCAAAACTTATTACTTTTATTTATTTATAAAAGGCTATCTTATTTAATAGTGGTAATTTAGAAAACTATTTTTATGCAAATATCCCTTGCATATAAGGTACATGAATTTGAATTCATATATTTCCCTTTTCGAGATTTATTAATATTAATATTCTATTATTCAAAAAGATATTTAAAAATATTTATTATTTTGAAATTATTATTTTTAGTATTTTTGGAAAATATATTTTGAAATTATTGTGGCAATTTAAATCTCTATTTGATTTTATGGATTTGATTTAAATAGTTTAAATTGAAAGATTGAATTTATATTAAATTTGAGTTTAGATTATCTAGATTTAAATTAAAATTTGATTTGGATTATTATTGATTGAATCGATTTAAATTTGATTTAAGCTAAGTAGCGAATTATCTATTTTTGGGTTTAAATAATCCAAATCCTTATCTTCTAAGGATTACCTCAACCCAATAAATAGGGGAGCCTCCATAAGTTTTTCGTCTATTATTTTCTCCACAAATTTCTACCACAAAAGTTAGTGCGTCGTGTCGGTGTCCAATCCTTTCCGTGTCAGCCGTGATTGGCCTCGGGTCTGACCCCGGGTGCCTTCTTATTCCATTATTGTTACACATACATTTATTCTCCGTGTCGACACCTCCGACACGATATATCAAATCCTAAAACCTAATCCTAACCTAGCTGGAATCCCGCTGTCCTCCACCACGCTCACCCCTCTTCACCTCTGCCATCGTCGAACTAGTCGTCACCACAAGCAACCCACACCACCACGCCAACCCCAGCCAAACCCTCATGGCCCATAGCCAGTACCTCACTATCGCACCCCAACACCTTCTCCCGAGTAGCCAACACCCTCTGCGCCATGCTTTTTCATCGTCGCCACAATGACAGCCACCCGATTCCTCGACCAGCCGCTGTAACCGCCTCCAACACCACCATCGTCAACGTCTTACCTCCCGACTCCGTCCCCTGCGACCACACCCCAGCCACAATCCTCCGCCACTGTAGGCGTAACGGACACCACGCTGTACCAAACTCGCCACCACCATCACCCCTCCTTTCCGACACCCGATAATCCTGCTTTGTCGAACCCCTCGACTTCGGCCAGCCTCACCCAATCACCACCGCCACCGCCATTGCGGCCGTTCCGGCTGCTGTCACCACTACCGCCATCTCATCACCACCACCTGCAAAATTTAGCCACTCTTCCCGGCCGAATTCCCCAAACTCCACTACGGCCAATTCCCCGCTGAAACCCGGCCAACCCACCGAAGAACCACCCCCATCATCAAGAAGAGAAGGAAAATTAAAACCCTAACGCTAGAATCACCTCCACCGCTCGTGCACCGACCTCCGCTGCCATTCCACTGCCACCGCGAGCAGCTTTCAGATCTGGCACAACCATCGGGAGCAAGCCCATCCACCGCGCCTGTAGGCCTCCTCTCCACTCCACTGCCGGAGACACCCACAACTGCCGCCCGATCGAACCCGCTGCCACCTTCTCCGGTGCGGCGCCCCACCACACGCGACCCGGGTTTCCTCCGCCCTCTCTTCCGCTCGATCTCTCCGCGACTCTCCTCTCATTATTCCCTCTTTCTCACTATTCTCCTTCTTCTGTTTAAATTTTTTTCTCTCAATCTCTCTTTGTCCGATGTCGAGTATGGCAGCAGCTTAGGTTATTTTATTTTTTTATTATTTTTGCTTTTGCTTTTGTGTTTCTTTTATTTCATTAAATCATTGTTATGATTATTTTTATGATTATTATTATTATTATTATTATTATTATCATCATCATCTTAGAAATTTTGTTTTATTATATATATATATATATATATATATATATATATATATATATATATATATATATATATATTGTGTAAGAAAATATAGTAGAAACTTAACCCTACATATAATTTCAAATTAGGTTCTTAGCCCCCAACTAATTTTCATGGTAGTTATCTATAAATATTTTTGGCTCATAAAAATATTTTTTAAATATTGTTGCAGATTTTTTATTTAATTAAGAAATAGTTTTTTTTGGACTTATAAATTATAATGTAGCCTAAAACGATTTTCTTTTCTAGATTTTCAAGGTAGTTATCTAATATATATATATATATATATATATATATATATATATATATATATATATATATATATATATATATATATATATATATATATATATATATATATATTTCTATCTAAAGTCGTATTTTTTTTTATAAACTTAGAGTTTTCGCCTAAAACGATTTTAGATTTTCAAGTATTTACGTAAAATGTTTTTTTAACTAATAGAACCCCGTTTCAAATATTATAAAAATTATATTTTGATAAAATTCTGTTTTACCAATAAAATGTCTTCTGCTAGATTTTCATATATTTATATAAATTATTTTATTAACAAAAATTTAGTTTTCAAAAATTATAAATATTCTATTAAAATAGTATATGTATCTAATTATTCAAATTCCTTCGATTATCACCCTGACCAGATTCCACTATTCTCGTTCCCTTGTCAGTCACGTACTTACTTTATATCGTCCCTAACTAATTTGACTCTTCTGGACCCAATGGAACTGTCCGTGCCACCATCAGAGGTCATCTTGCATAGTTGTTACACCGAAGTCATAACTCCATGCCAGCTTGATCATTGCAGCACACCAGGCATTATACCAGGCAAGACACCTTGCCATTTGCTGTTTATTTATTTTAGCTCATATGTTATGCATTATTCATTATTTTCTTTATTCAAAATAAACTGTGATATATGGCATAACTTGTTAGAACTTAATGTTCAGTTATATTTCCTGCTATGTATTATTTTCTTACACATTAAATCGAGATTTAAGGGACTACCTTGTGTGTTGCATTCATTGGCCTTGACACGTTGTAACACGAAGTTGTGTGTCGTATGTAGAACATGGACGTGCGTGATTGGCTGGCAACCAGTACGTATAAGCAATGCGATAGGATTAATCGCTAATAGAATTGCCTGCTAGTTTGACTTAGTGGTTACAGAGGTTTCTGTTACGGATACAACATAGTAGGCATTGGGCGGGGAGGACAATTCCTTAGCGTATGGGCTTCGATACACTTTCCCTTGTGACCCGAAAGCTTCGCTGGAGATACAGGGTTGATGACCCATGATTACTGACGGCCACTGGCGTTCTGCGGAACGTTATGCTCTTACTGATTGGGCCTCTGGTGCCCCAAGGGGGGACTATGCTCATCATATTTTAGCCAGGGCCCATGCGTAGGAAGGATTGTTCTTAACTACATTTCACTTAGACTGGTTAGGCTACCTTATCCGTTAGGTATGAGTAATTTTGGTTTGGGTACTTGTATCTGACCGTAGCTTAGAACAATAACTTGTCACAGAATAGTTCGTCACATCTTGTCCTTGTTTGGTTGTAGGTGTGGCTTACTACTCCGATTAGAAGGTATTGAACCTTGTTGGGGTCCGGATACCATATTGGATTCATAGCATGGAAAGATACATCACCGTGAATTAGTTTACCATCGTCTGTCCTTGTTTGGTTGGGGGGATGGTACGCTAGTTCAATTGGTATGTATTGGACCATGTTATAATTCCATTAACTTATTTATTTAAGCAATTTATATTCAGTTATATTAGCATGATATTATGTGTCTTGTTACGTCTCTCTGAGGACCTGGTTATCTCGCCAGGTGTGTGCTTTTGTCCTTCGCAGGTATTCTAGCCGTGGCCATGATCATCTCTATTTCTTCGAGGATGATTGCACTTTGATCGTTTTCGCTTCGCCCGTCAAACTCTTTCTTTTGTTGTGTATTTCTTTTTATAGTTGGTAGTGGATTTGTCTCCGTCCAACTACATGTACCAAATGTCAATTTCATAGTTGATTATATGATATCTTTTATTCTTTCATTTTGTGGATGAGATTAGTTAGCCCAGGTTTTACTGCATATACAGCTTATGTATACATACGAAGATTCCATATATTGGAGCATATTTCGTATGTATACAGCTGGCATGTCTACGTTCCTAGTCCAACATATTTTAGGATTGGGGCGTTACAGGTCTTCAAAAATGGTATGGCTGACTTTCAGTGGACTTTGGCACATCATCCCACTTCTCCAGCTTCTATCCTCCATCATCCCGACTTCGACAGATCGAGACTTGAGGATCATCCCACTTTTGGATTCTTCGATCCGACGACTACTTTTGTTGATCCCCAACCTCCTGCTGATCTCCTCGGTGATGATGATGATGTGTGGTTCAATTTTTTGGCATAGTATTTTGTGGACATGTTCTGGTGGTGATGATCTTTTGTAGTGACACTTTTTATTCTCAGTTTGGACTTGTAGAAGCATGAAAATTTTAGCAGACTTGACAACCATGCACCCAAGCAATTATATGTACCCAAGCCAGAAAAGTCATATGCGCCCAAGTCATCAGAGAAGTCATTTGCACCCAAGTTACTAGTAAAGCCATATGCGTCCAAGTCACCAGTGCGAGCTATGCGCGCATGCGCCCACTTTAGGCTCCTCTAGAGGGGGGCGCATAGCCCTATTTCAGGCTATGAGTCCAAGTCAGAACAGCCCCCAACTCGGTCAAACCCATGATCAATCGTGCACAGAAGCGTACGGCCACGTCAGTCTCCACGAGTAGTCATGCACCGAAGCATACGGCCACGTCAACACCACGATCAACCCACGATCACGCAGTCTGCATGCGCCTACACCCTATGCGCCTAAAGCAGGACCATGCACCCACATGAAAACTAGTGTGTTTTCTCATGTGGGCGCATAACATCATTCCAGCACAGAAACGACTATAAAAAGGGGTCTCATACCTCTTCAAAACACAGAACGGAGAGCATTTTCAAGAGCCAAATTCCTGCACTTCTTGCCAGTGAGCCGAGAGTTAGCAATTTTCTTAGGTTTTCTCCCACTTTTGTAATCGGAGTGTCAACGGAGTAAAGGAGCAACTGTCGCTCGATCTCCATCATCCTATTCCCCAGAATTCTTTTTGTACTCGGGGATCCTCAGCGCAGGATCTCTCAGGCATACTCGATTTATGGTGCCTTGCGTCAATAAGAAAATACATCATTTTTCTTCTTTTTTGTGTGTGTCCACAAAAATGGTGACTCTGCTGGGGGCTACCTTTTCCTCTGACGAGAAGGTGGTGACGCAATCTGATACCGAAAAAGTGGGGAGCACTCAGAAGATGTTGATCGTAAAGTTTAATCAGCAGGCGTTCGAAGAGATGCTCTCGAGGGAAGGCTCTAATCCCTCAAAATCAGCGAAGCCAAACAAGTCTCGCAAGACATGGCTTCCGAAGGCTCGTGGTACATATCCTGCCAGTGTCATAGAAGATATGCAACCGAAGGAATCTGTTATATGGGCGCATGGTTCTGCCACAGAAGCTCCATAAATAAAGAAGTCTCATACAGTTCCGGGCTCTACTAGCCCTGCGACTTCTCTCTTGTGCAACCAACAACAGAGTGTTCAACGCTCGAGAATTAGCAGAGAAAAATACTACGAAGCCAAGAATCAAAGTGTTCAACACTCTGGGCAAACTCAGCGAGGCTCACAAACGAAGGAGGTGAAGCTGGGAGAAAACAGTGCTGCTTCACCAAGCATACGCCCAAAGCAATGTGACCAAGAGGGTGTGTGTTTGTATAACTCCGGCCATAAGACTTCTGGCTTCGATAGATTATGCATCCAGGGTCATGCGCCCAAGGCTATGCGCCCAAGCTTTACTAACCCATACTATGCGCCCACATCAAGGAAGCTTAGGCATGCTGCCAAGACCTCTGGGAAGCATGCAACCAATGGCAGACTCCAGGGTCTATGCGCCCACAGCAAAAAGACAGGCTCCAACACGTATAACACGGGGCTGTCTTCAAGGTCATCACAGAACTTAGGTGTGGGGTTTGCGCCTGTACGTGAACTAAGTTCGGATGCACCAGCTCTCCTTACAAACCCATATCAAAGCTCGACGATGCATCTTACATGGGTTTTGAGGCCAAACTCCCTTCCGTTGACTTACGCGACATGATAAATCATAAGCGTAAAGCAAAGAAGGATACAACAATTCAGGGTGTACATCCGTGCACTAGTATTGTCATCAACTGTTGCTGCTCCAAAGCAACGAGAGTGCCTTAGAGCAGTCCATGTTTCGACGACTACATTGCTCTGACAATGAAAAGTCGCTGTGTGTTTCATCCAACATGGCATCATAGGGTCCCCACTACGGGAGCCCCAATCAAAGAAGGTGGACCACGAACCCAACTTTTTCTTTCAATTCCGCGAATAAAAGAAGAAGAAGTCTGCCAACAGATAGCTAGCAGGCTGTCACATCTGAAGGAGTCTATATGGGTACTCGGTCGAGGACGAGATTCCGTATAGATGACGAGGACTCCCAAGCTGGAGGTGATGATCCTTCAACTGGGGGTAGTATTCCCTCAGAGTCTGAAGCAGGTGACCTTCAGATCGGGGGTAACCTTCCAGATGATATTGATCTCTCCGAGTCTGACGACGACTATCTACCTCCCCTACCTGTAGACGATAGACTTTTCAACTCAGAGACAGACAGTATCAGCACCAGTTGTACTATTTCCTCTGTTTGTCCTTGCATGTTATCTACATACATGACGGATGGAGAGAAACCTGAAGAAGCCAGTGATCAGACCAACAAATGGCTAGAGGGTCATGAAACCGTATTTGCCAAGATCACTGATATGCTTACCAGTATTATGGCGGTCCAAGCTGCTGGGGCTGTTCCTCCACCTCTACAAAATGTCTTGGCACATGTTAGTCCAGCTCATAGCAACAACCCTCCTTCACTACAGAAGGAGTATCATTCCGTTGCGCCTCCTCCAAATCTTGTAAATGCTCGGGGTGGTCCTTCACCAACAACGCCTGACAAACGTATAGCAGCCGTTTCTCAACACCTGCTCAATCAACATGATGCAATTGATTCTCTTGTTGTCCGTCTTGACACCATCTCACACAAAGACGAGCTTCAGAAGATGGGGATATCTCAACCCTATCCTCCTGAATGGGAGAATGCTACTTGCCCTCCTGACTACAAGCCACTGACGCTAAATTCATTTGACGGGATGACTTCTCCTTGTCAACACATGACATACTTCAACACACATACTCTACACTTACCCAGGGACGATCTGCTCTTGTCAAAGCTGTTTATTAGCACCTTACAGGGGGTAGCTTTTGAATGGTTCTGCAGTCTGCCTGACGGTTGTATCAATTCTTTTAAAGACTTGGAGAGGTTATTCCTCAACAGGTTTTACGAGAGTGGCATGCATGTTAGCATGTCCACCCTCATCGAGACCAAGCAAAGGTTGACTGAGTCTGTCATTGCTTTCATCGAACGCTTCAGGCGACTAGCATTGAAGATGCCCTTCGATATACCAAACTCAGAACTTATGGATACTTGTTGACATAACTTCCTTCCTACAGTGAAATTTTATCTGGGTATACATAAGTATGATACATGGCCCGCTTTCATTGGGGCCACTGATGCTGCTAAAAATGACGTCCCTAATCTGGAATTACTGGGGTTGAAAACACCCAAATCTGGAGACAAAGGCAAGCAACCTCAAACTATCCCTATCCGTGGGGGTAAAGGGAAAGAAGTCTTGAAGGTCGACACTTCCAAGGGAGCTTCCAATTCTCAAGGCGCCTCTGACAAACCAAAGAAGACTTTCTCCTTTGACGAAAATGATGTTATTACCATTTTTCACACATTGACGAAGGGTAATAAACTGATGTTGCCTCCACCACGACGTCCAACGGAGGCGAACCAACTCAACGATCCTAAGTACTGTCTTTATCATCAGTACGTTCACCACTCTACCAAGTATTGCATCGTCCTAAAGAATAAGATACAACAGCTTATCGACAGCTAAGTGATCAACCTCGAACCTAAAGACAAGGTCGGATCTTCTAGCATGATCTCTCTTCAATTTGGTGACTTTTCTCCTACAGAAGTCCCAGATGCCGTAGTCCCAATCCCTAAGGCAATAATGGAAGTCGTCAACCTGCCTCCAGCTCGCAACTCAAACTTGGTGCCACTTACGACTGAACGTGGTGAGATCATGTGGGTCCATCTGGACCTTGTGTAAGAAATGATGCATGGGGTGGTATTTCCAAAAATAAAGAGGGGCAAGAAATATAAATCATGTCATATGGTGTCTTCTCCCATTTACGAAGTTCTATCTGGCGAGACACGATCTGGAAAGGCTTATCTACGGACTTATGACCCTGTACAAGAAGAAGCAGTAACTTCTCAAGCTCTTGCTGCCCCCATAAGTTCAGAAGCCGATCCGTCTAAGCTTTCAACTACCGACAAAGCCAAGCAGAAGGAGACGCGATTTGACAAGTCTTTAAAGGCGCCAACTCCCGAAGACATGGATCGGCCTTACCACTTTCACATACTGGCACAGCTGGCCAATACCCCTGCCAGGTTGTCTCTGTTCGATCTATTGCGACTCTCCAAAGAAACGCGAAAGACATTAAGTGAAGCATTACTACATGCCGACTCTTATCTTGCTGAAGTCAAAGCCCCCGCTGAAGATCCTGTCTCCTGTCTCCACTGCTATCGTACTATAGAATTGGTGCCCAACATCACCTTTTCACAGGAGGACATGCTACTAAAAAATAATCGTCATGATAGACCTCTGTACTATACAGGGTATATCGGGGCGATTAAGGTGGATCGGATGCACATCGATCCAGGCTCCTCCCTCAGCATCATTCTTAGAAGTTTACTCCAAATTCTAGGAATCCCTCTGCACAAGCTATCTGCAACCAATACAACTATCATGGCTTTCAATGCTGGAAGATGCCACCCGCTGGACAAGATCCGTCTAAAGTGCCAGATTGGTGATCTCCGAACGAAGGTTTCTTGCTATGTAATCGACGCCAATGTATCCTACAACGTCTTGTTGGGATGTCCATAGATACAAGAACATGATCATTCCTTCCACACTTCACCAGTGCTTCAAGTACGTCAACAGCGATGGCGTCGTGAAGACAGAGTTTGTCGATGTCGATCCTTTTAAGGGCATTGAAGCCTACTATGGAGATTCGGTACTTTACCAATCTTAGCCCTTCAAGGATGGCGACAACGAAGCTGACGATGAAGCTGAAGTGAGTTCATCCTCCAGTGATGGTCCCCCTGATTATCCGAGTCAAAGGACGTACTACCCCAAAAAATACTCCGAAGCCTCTTACAATCTGGGTGAAAAAGAAGAACCCTGATAAGGTCAAACCATTGACCATCACTCTCCGCAAGACACCTTAGGTGGAACCTGCTGAAGGTCGTCCTCCCAATCCTAAAGAGTTACCCTATGTGGCGAACTTACCAAGTATGTGGCTCCTGTTCCAGACAATGATCCTCTCAATGAGTATATCAATACTCATAATAATGTACCTTCAGTGGATGATGTTCTCCCTGAAGAAGAACTTGCATATTTTCTAAGTAAAGGTTTATCTTTGAATTACTTCGATGTCTACCAATCTTTAAACCTGTATGTAGATACGATATACTCTCTAGAGCACGACATAGGACCACACCTCTGCATGCCAGTGACGATGCCTCATCTGCGAGAAAAAGTCTGGCCAGAAGATATCTACTACTTCATCGTTCCAGCTAGAAAGAAGGGTGAAGAACTAATCAACTTCGGTCGAATAATTGGTGAAAGAAAGTTCGTTCTGGACTCTACTTCTCCTAATCACAACACTGAAGTTGACTATGACTCTTGGAAATACAACTTTTTTGATATACTTGTCAGGCCATGTAACGCCCCAGTCCCAAAATAGATGGACTAGAAACGTATCATGCCAGCTGTATACATACGAGTAAATGAAAGGCTCGTATGTATACATAAGCTGTAAAATGTAGAAAGCCAAGACACTAAATCTCATCCACGAAGATAAATAATGATATAAAAGCAACTATGAGTTTGTCATGTATACAATCATTGGGCGAAGACAGATCCACAACCAACTAAATTAAATATGAAAAAATATATAAAGAAAGAATTGGTCGAGCGAGCGTGTGACGAGTCCAAAAGCAATCATCACGGAGGAAGGAAGACATAGCCTTAGCTAGAGCACCTGCAAGAAATCATGAAACGCACACCTGAAGAGATCACCAGGTCCTCAGAGGGACGTAACAAGGCACATAATATCATGCCATAAACTGAATAGTAAGAGCTCAACAGAAAAATGTATATGAGTAAAGATTCCTAACCATTCTATGTGGAATAATGCATTTTAGAAGACAACGTTCTACGCAGGAGCTTAGGTGTTCAACATAGAGGGATAAAGATTGGCAGTAGGTAGCTAGCTCATAAGAGACACTATCGGCCATGGGTACAAGGTAGTGCTCATCCGAGTCACTATCGGCCCCGGGGTAGTAAGTAGCGCTCATACGAGACACTATCGGCCCAAACCTGTGTGTACTGAATATGTAGCCCCTACGCTAACAACTGTCTCCTTCCTTCCCATGATACTATACATGCGTCATCTCTATGACACTGTTTAATCCTTAATAACTGCCAAGTCTTCTACACAAATCTATTAGCAGTCATATCCTAACGCATGGCCTATACACACCAATGTACGGTCGGTACGCAAGTTCGAAGCTAAATGCGACTCACAACTCACACAACCTGTGACACATCGTGACAGTTTATGAGATGCTCTAAACATATGGTAGTCCCTTAACTCTAAGCCAATTGCATAAAATATAGTAATTTGCATCTACATATAGTTTTAAAAGAACAACTTCATATGTTCTAAGAATAAGAAAAAAACATGCATGATATTGAGCAAGAAATTAAACAGTAAAGACAATGTGTCTTGTCTGGTGTGTCGCCTGGTGTAGTGTGTTGTTTGGCAACATTCCGATTAGTCGGACTTATGGCCAAGCCCAATTGAAGAACTCCGAATTCACAAGAAAATATGAACGAGATTAGTCATGGTAAGGATTCAAAAATCGAAGGGTTTGCATAGACAAATATTTATAACTTATTCCTAGAAAATATTTATACTATTTAAACCTAGATATATGTTTTACTTAGAAGATATTTATAACTTATTTATAATAACAGAAAACTATATTTTATTGATCAAAATACTTGTAGATAATTATTCTTTAAAAATTATTTTAGATAAAAAAATCAATTTTGAAATTAGATAAAAATACTACACTTTATAAACGAAATATATTAAATAAATATTTGACAATATTAATAACTCATTTAAGCCTAAAACTATAATTAATTGGTCATAAATTTTACCAAAAATATTTATATGTATTATAACCAGGATAATTAAATATACTAATAATAATAATAATAATAATAATAATAATAATAATAATAATAATAATAATAATAATAATAACAAAACAACACAACAAACGAAGAGAAAAGAAATAAAACAAACAATAATAAAAAAACACATAATAAATATGAAAAGAACAGCAGCTGCTGTTCACTAATTTTGTGGAAAAAGTAAGAAAGAGAGAGGAGAGAGAAATAAAAGGGATGAGATGGAGAGAGTGGGAGAGGGACGGAGGGCTTACCGGCATCGTCGGCACGGCTGGCGGTCGGCGTGTTGGCGTTGGCAGTTCCGGAGTCTCACCAGAGGACACCGATGGGGCCGACGCCAAGCTCGATAAGCGGATGGGAAGGAACGGGGGGCGCGGGGGGCTCTGTCGGCGGAGGGCAGGACACGGCGGTGGACACTGGCGGTCGGATCTAGGCGGAGCATGGCCACAGGGAGGTGGTCGGTCGACTGGAATAAAAGTCAGCCTGATACGGCCACCCGAGGAAGGGGCGACCGCTCCCAGCGCGCGGAGGCTCGGCCAAGGTCGCCAAGATCAGAACTAGCGCACAGATGACGGCAGATCCATGCTCGGTGCTGACGTCATGGTTGGCGGTCGTCGCCTCGCACGGCTACGACACAGAATTTATCGGGGCTGCTCAGAGGAGGAGGATAGGGACGAGCGCTGAATGGGGCTCGACTGCGAATAGAGATCGGTCCAGATCTGGGAAATCGAGGATGGTTTGACCCCGTGTGGAGAAGGCTTCTGGCGTGCTGTGGTTCGATAGGTGTGGCGTTCGCCGGGGACGGCTGCATACCGTGGCGACGTTAAGGGGAAGAGGGCTATGGTGATAGGAAAGTGGCCACACAGTGGGGTTCGAGCTAGACTATATACCACGGCGGCAACTACGATGCCAACATCGGACTTGTGCACCGCTGAGATGGTCTGCCATTGACTGGTGTGGCCGAACGGCGGAGAGGAGGTAAGTGGTATTTGTTTTGACGATGATTGTTTGTTGTCGTGGTGGTGGTGGGAATGTGTAGATGGTGGTGAACGGTTGGGCGCCGACGAGGTTGATAATTCTGTTGTCTAGTCTAATAGGGTGGCTAGTGGTTGTTTGTGGTGACGAGGCTGCTGTGTGATGGTGGTTTGTGGGGTGATGATGACGATGATGGGTCTGGCAGCAGATTGTTGGCAAGGGTGTCGGGAAGGTGCGGTCGGGAACATGGGGCTGCGGCCAGAAGGGTAGGGTTAGGATTAGAGTTTGATAGGAATTGGGCCGTGTCGATTGTGTCCGACATAGTATTGGTGCTGAGGAGGGGTGTTCGGGATTGTCGGATACAGAAGGATATTGTATTTGTACTAGATATAATGGATGGGAAGGCATGGACACGGACACGATGCACCATTGGTTGCAAAAATTTATGGAAATTTATGGAGAAATGAAGAGCAATGAATCTCTCCTTATATAGGAGGTGAAGGCTCTAATTGGATATGGCTTCGGAACGTATAAATTCCCCATAGATAATTCTTTTACTAATTTAAATAACTTTTAATTCAAAAAAATAATATCCTTTCGAAAACTAGATAATCTTATATTTAATCCAAAAACCCTTTTAAAGTTATCCAATAAAATAAAATATCGCTTTAATTCATAAAAATAAGTTTAGAATTATCTTTTTATAATTTGTAAAAATTAGCATAATATTAATTTCGAAAATTAGATATTTAAATCTAAACATGAATTTGATCCATGTACTTGCAAGTAAACATTTATAATATCATTACCATATTTGAATAAATTATTTTTGGAAAAAACTCAATACGATATTTTGTGCGACTTTTAGCAATAAAATAAATCAATCAATAAATCAATAAATAAATGAAAATATTTATCTCCTGATATTTGAGAGCTACATTTCTATATAAAAAATGTTTTCTAAAAATATGTTCCTCGAGCGCAAATTCGTACTCGACGAGAAGGTACAGAAAATGCAAATTAGCATGCGACGTACAAATACGAAGTAAAAAATTAAATAACAATTTAAAATATTTAGAAAAAATTGTAGTAGAAATTTAGGGGGTTTACATCCTACCCAACTTAAAAAAAAATTTCCTCAAAATTTAGGAATAGGTAGAGTTTTGCGGTTTGAGGGGTAGAAGGATTTTGATATGAAAACATGACCAAGCGATGTAGCGAAACAAATGGAGAATTTAGAAATTCGTGATTTAGATAATGAATCACGGATATGGCTAATTAATGTAAGAAGGAAATGATTAAAGGTTAAAATTAATCGAGATAACATGCATTAAGGATAGCTGGATATCAAGAAATATAATTTTAGAGACCTTGAAGATGTAGTTCTTTGATAGAATATAGTCGTCTAGTTATAGTGTATGTTTAAGGAAACGATTGAATCATTTTCAAGTTTCAAGGACAATTATTATGGTACGATAATGAATCTAGGGTAGAGAAAAAGGTAACTCAAGACGGGGATATAGTCACATTGGGTGGTTAGTGGCTAACTATCTTGGCAATAGATGGTGAGCAACTAGAGGATATGAAGTACGAGTGTTGTCTTTCTAATATAGGCGAAAGACGAATATTATCGAGTTCGAAGAAGATATTATCGAATACGAATAAGTGGTTCAAAGACGATTGAAAATTTTCAAAAAGAATTGCCAAGGCAGTCGTAGATGAGACTCTTGGGCAAGTTTAACTATGTCTCCATCCACGTAGAACGATATATGAAAAGCGAACCAAAGTACACTAGGTTGATCAGACCATCATGCACCGTCTCTGATTAGGCAGTATGTTAGTGGAGGCCTCCAATAATAGACTATCCTTGATCAAGCTTGATAAAAGGATAAGCTTGCAAAACTGGGCTAACTAGCGGCATAAGTCAAGCTAGTTCAAAAATAAGCATGCGAAAAAAATAATGCAAGAAAATACAAACAGTCCAATTATCTAAGTATTGTCTGGTGTTTGTGCCTATAAAGGTATCCTACTATCTTCTTGGTTAAGGTCAAAGTGAATGTTAGGTTGTGAGGCATCTATCCAACCTAAAAGAGTTAACTTGTAGTATGATGGGACACTAGGTCAAGCAATCGAGATAAAGCACCAAGTTAACCATTTAAGGAAATAAGTAGGTCACAATCATATATAGGGTTGAAAGAATTGAGTCCAGGTTCGGTCTCTAGCTAAAGTTGGAAAGGACAATGGTATTATGGTATGGTTTATAGCTAGCCATTTCGACTTGAAAGTCGTATCATAAAAATAAAGTACAAGATGACGTATTTTAGTGGGACATGATATACCTATATGAAGGTGGGCTCGTCTAGGTCTTGCATATGAAATTTGTTGAAAGGAAAAGTCTAGTGTTGTGCTCCAAATATCCAAGTCACGGTAAATGACACAAAAAAATTTAAAATAGAAAGTTGGAGTTCATGAGATAATGATTAACACACAAAATAAATGACCAAGTTAACGCATAAAATAAAGATAATTCAGATTCTAGTAGATCAAGGTAAATAAGTTAGGAATATAGTTTCTAGAGATATGATAGCCACTTAGATGGAGTATAGTCAAGGAATAATCTAATCATTTCTCAAGTTTCAAATGGTTAGAAAGTCACGATAAAATCTAGATTTGAGGGAATGTCGAGTGAGTCAAGATTGAAATATAACCACATGACCTTGGAGATGACTAACAACACTTGTGTATACCCTACTATCATGGTCATGGGGGATATGACAATTAAAGTGGACTACTTTATCTATCTTGGTTGCCTATCCATATTTGAATCTATAAATTTGACTTCTTCAAAACTTTGCAATATAATACTCCAAATAATCTAATAAAATATCTTTCTAAGCTGCCAATCATTTAAATTTCTTTTAATCAACCTCAAGATAACCTTTATCATAACACAAAAAAAATTTCTCCAAAAATGTATCATAACTAAACTTTCCACCTTATCTTGTCACCTCAAAATCATAACTTAAGATTTTCAAAATTTAAATAGGTTTCAACAATCGTAATTCATACAAGAGTTTAAAATAGATCCTCAATTGATTACATATCCTTCAAAATATTTGTAACCAAAATTCTTAATATCCTTTCTTCAAAATTTACGAACTTATTAATTGGGAATCATACAACCCAATTTAAAACCAAGCCTTATCAACCACCCTCATAAATCTTACAACAACATTTAAATTTAAAAATCAAATAACTTTATATCTCTTCAAGAATGTATAGCTATAATTAAATGAATCATAAATATTTTTCAAAGACATTCAAAAATCAAAAATCAAAAATCAAATCAATTTCCTTTCTTAATTGTATATAGATCCCACTATCCTTTTGTAGATCCAAATAAAGTTCTAACAATCCTTCGAAGTTATTAATGTTGCTACTACCCAACTTGGAATTAACTAATCCTTAAGTTCATACTTCTAGAAAAATATTATTCCTCTTATCCTTATATCTTTATAACTCAAATAGGAATTCGATGCATACTAGTTGTCAATGTAACCCTTCTAGCCATGTGTTTGACCTATGAGCAGATACTAGTGTAGTCATCTTCCTAGTTGTTACGAAACAAAGAATCTACGGTAGAAGGAGTCAACCAAGATGCAAATCAAGGAGGTCGAACGAGAGTTCAAAATTTGAAGTCAAGAAAGGATGTCAAGTAGGTGGATGAGATTCTAGACTCTAATCCTATGTGCAGGTTCACATCGGTACAGTAACGTAACCGAAGTGATAAAGGGGACCTGTATGGGCCACCACAAAAACATGTAATACCCCAGTCCCAAAATAGATGTACTAGAAACGTATCATGCCAGCTGTATACATACGAGTAAATGAAAGGCTCGTATGTATACATAAGGTGTAAAATGTAGAAAGCCAAGACACTAAATCTCATCCACGAAGATAGATAATGATATAAAAGCAACTGTGAGCTTGTCATGTATACAATCGTTGGGCGGAGACAGATCTACTACAAACTAAATTAAATATAGAAAATATATAAAGAAAGAATTGGTCGAGCGAGCAAGTGACGAGTCCAAGAGCAATCATTACGGAGGAAGAAGGACATGGCCTTAGCTAGAGCACCTACAAGAAATCACGAAACACACACCTGGAGAGATCACCAGGTCCTCAGAGGAACGTAACAAGACACATAATATCATGCCATAAACTGAATAGTAAGAGCTCAATAGAAATTTTTTTATGAGTAAAGGTTCCTAACCATTCTATGTGAAATAATGCACTTTAGAAGACAACGTTCTACGCAGGAGCTTAGGTGTTCAGCATATAGGGATAAAGAGTGGCAGTAGGTAGCGCTCATAAGAGAGACACTATCGGCCGTGGACAGAAGGTAGCGCTCATCCGAGTCACTATCGGCCCCGGGACAGTAAGTAGCGCTCATACGAGACACTATCGGCCCAAATCTATGTGTACTGAACATGTAGCCCCTACGCTAATAACTGTTGTAGGAATGAAATCGTAAAGCACAATACTCTGAGGGGGTGAATATTGTTGGCAGCAGAATATTGCTAATTAAAAAAATATTAGTAGCAAGATCACAGATATTAATCACAAATAATATATGTAAAAGCAGAGATCAGAAAGCAAATACAAAGACATCGATTTATACTGGTTTTCCTCTGTTGAGGACTAGTCCAGTCGGAAGTACTCTAGCTTCCAGTTGAATCCACTATTGGCAAAACCGCAAGTTTTCTTACGAAGTCCTTGCAACTTCTACAACGCGAGCTTTGATACGAAGAACTCGTACAACTTCAATTATGAAGATGTTTTATTCAATCAAGCCTTCTGATTACATTCACTCAGAAACTTCTAGACCGTATCGCACTGGCAAATTAACTAGAGAATTTTAATTGGCTTAGGATTTAAAATTTAAAGCTCGAAAAACTCTTTGGAGTAGCAGTAGGCTTAAAGAGAGAGAAGATTAAAAGTGAATGAGTGTGTTGAAATGATCAAAATCCTTCTCTATTTATAGTTATTCCAAACGAAGAAGTCTGGTAGAATTCGGGCAGAATTCGGACAGAATTCAGAGAGTAAATCTCGGTCAACATCGTAAAAGGAGGAGGACCAAGTTTTAAGGAGATTTCAAAAATCAAACGTCTACTGGCAGAACTCTGGCCCAACTCGGGCCGAGTTCTGTCAGGGTTATGACAGTATTAAAAAAATAGTTTTGAGGAGTTTTTTGAAATGCATTTTAAAATATGTTTTGAAGCTTTTGTTAAACAAGCGAGATAATTTCAAAACATGGAAGTTTTTGAAAAACCTTTTGGGATAGCCTATTTGCCAGTGCGACTCGGTGTACAACATATTACTAGACTCAATAAAAGTAGAGAATACATTGTATGAAATAGATACATACTCGAGTGACAAACACAGCTGCAGTCTTGAACGGAGTAGATGTCCAATCTTGATCAGTGTCCAAGAGTCCAACACTGAGTAGCTTCATATATCAAGTCAGAGTTGGTTCAATTATTAAAATCAGGTTTGACCATATGACCAATGGGCCAACAATCTCTCCCATTTTGATAATTGACAAACTATGAATGATATAACATCTTTGAGAATAAGAATACAAAATTGTACACGTAATATACTAATCTATAATTGTTCATTCATGTATTCTTCAAAGAAAAATGTTAGAACCTTTTTCTCCCCCGTTGTCACTTAGCAAAATAATTGCAAAGAGAGAAGCTCCCCCGCAATTAATGCGTAAGCAACAAACAGTGAAGAAACACAAAAAAATATACATCTCATGCAGATAGAAAGATAGTATAGGAACGATATTTACAGGCAGTTCACATTACAGAAGCATAGTATAAAAGTGTTACACAAGAATGCTAAATTGAACGAAATGAACTAAAACAAAATAATGGTCCACAGACAAAAAATAATATCCATAATCTCTAAAAGGAAACTGATAATAACCACTGAAAAAGTGATATAACAAGAAACTGATGCAATGGTCCATAATCATGACAAAATAAAAAGTCTCAAATCTATGAGAAACTAACAGATACTAATAAAAATTCTTGGAATGTCGGAGCATTTCCAAGTAAATAGAGACAATGATAGAGTCTCAAAATAGCTAGGCACTAAATATATCGTCTTCATCTTCATCATCATCGTCATCACGACCAGCATAACCAGAAGTTCCAGCACCAGAGAAAATAGCTCCAGAAGAATGTGGGACTCCAGGACCACGATACCAATCATATGCATTATCGGGCTGGAACAAAGACTGTACCGCCTCATCTTCAATACGGTAAACAGAAACAGCAGGGTCTCGGGGTAGAGTACTGGCAGAATGACCAGTCTGAGCAAACCGAGGATCAGCAAAATAGTTGGCAAAAGCCTGGAACCGAGTCACGTCACGGAACTCGTGTTCCCTCGAATTGTCAACGTAAAAGGCTTGCATGTCAGAGAGATGCTGGTGGATACCCTCAAAAGACCTAGAATAAGTCTGGGGAGGTGCAGAGGAGGAATGAGAAGTAGTAGGAGCAGGTGGTGCAGGAATAGGGGCAATGCCGCGACGTAAAATCTTAAGATACTTGGGCTCAGGGTCTAAAGCACAAGTAGAGAGGTCAATGTTGAAACGCTGGAAGATGCGTGGAATCAACATCGCGTAAGCGAGATTTCTATCGCGTCCGCGACATCTACCCATCATCTGAATAATAGTCTTAGGGGCAGAAAAAGGAATCTCCTTAAGAATATGATACATAGCCGAAATTTCAAGTCCAGTCACATCATCTTTCGAAGTAGATTTCAGAAGGATAGTAGAGTAAATGATGCGATATAACTCATAATAAAAAATGCTCATGTTATTGGCCTTGAACTTGCCAGGATGAACTTGTGCAGGTGCACAGAGCTCGTTCTTGAAACTAACAAGAGTCGTTCCTTGGGGAAATCAAATTCGACGATGTCGTCAAGCGGGGCACCTTCATTTGGTATACCAAGGATTTTTGCTAGTAACACATCATCGAATTTGATATCGATCCCACCGACACACGAGTGCTCGCAGTAAAAGTGTCCAAAACAAAATTGTAATAGAATAAACGAAGTACATTAGTGGCTATAGGAAATCGAAGTTGGACAAGATGGTGTAGCCCTAATGCTTCAAAGTAAGTCAAGTGTTCGAAAAAGACGATCCAATTAATCGGAGCGCTGGTGCAAATAGATCGCATGATGAAATCATCATACCACAATAATGCTTGATCATGAGTCTGAAAATAGAACTCATTGAATGCACCGTTACTTGATTGAACCAGGAAGAAGAGTGAATCTGTATGCGGATCAGAAGAAGATGCCTCCTCACTGGCAGTGATCTTCTTTCTCTTCGAAGGAGTAAACCCCATAGCATCTTCTCCTAAAAATTCTAAAAAAATCCTAATAAATTTAAAAGTGGAGAAGGAGGAAATTATAGCTTCCGAGATCAGAGTATGTCGAAGAGGATGACGTTCTCCGTACGATGCCAAAGTTTGGAGAGATTTCTCCACGCGGATAGGGAGCTATAAAGAGATGAAAGACTAGGGTTTTGAGGTGCTCGGGCGGCTGTGCTACTGCTGTTTAGATGAATAGAAGAGATAAAGAAGAAGCAGCTTCGGGTTCTGGAATATATAACACACACACCCCAACAGAACTCTGGCCGAACTCGGGCCTAACTCTGGCCGAGTTCGCCTAGGGTTCTTCTGGGCGTTTGTGATTTGAACTTTGGGCCACTTCTTTTCATCTACTCATTTCAAATATTTAATTCAAAGTTTAGTAATTTTAAATTTCAAATAATATAATTAATATTATTTTATAAATTAATATTCTTTACTCAGCATCTGTTTCAGATTAGCTGTAGGAGTACTGTCCCAGCTAACAGAGGTGCACCGGAGAACTCTTAAATACCGCTTCGCTTCGACCATAGTCGTGGTAACAGATAGACTTTTTTTTAGGTTTGTCTCAAAAATAGTTATTGAGTATTGAATAAATTAATTAAAAAACAAAATTAATTAATATTTTTGACATCTAAAATTCTTAATTCTCGACGTAAATAATTGAAACGATCTTCTGCTAGAGGTTTTGTGAAAATGTCAGCTAATTGATTCTCAGTGTCTATGTATACAAGGTCAATTTCTCCATTCTGATGATTATCTCTAAGAAGTGATGTCAAATCTCAATATGCTTGGTACGAGAGTGACACAATGGATTCTTAGTCAAATTGATCGTGCTCGTGTTATCACAGAAAATAGGAATGTGTGTGAAAAATAAATCATAGTCTTCCAAGGTTTGTTTTATCCACAAAATCTGAGCACAACAACGTCCTGCGATGATATACTCAGCCTCTGTTGTTGATAGGGCTATAAAATTTTACTTTTCACTAAACCAAGAGACCAAAGCCTTACCTAGGAAATAACAAGTGCCGCTGGTACTCTTTTATCAACCTTGCATCCAACAAAATCTGCATCCGAATAACCAATAAGGTCAAAGGACGTGGTTTTGGGATACCACAAGCCAACAGAAGAAGTACCCTTAAGGTATCGAAAGATACGCTTAACCGCGCATAAATATGAATCCTTTGGATTAGCTTGAAAACGTACACACAAGCAAACACTAAATATTATATCAGGACGACTAGCAGTTAAATAAAGTAAACTACCGATCATACCTCGATACTTACGTGTGTCGACAGGTTTGCCTTGTTCATCAATATCAAGCTTTATTGAAGTTGCCATCGGAGTGCCAATCGGTTTGACATTGTCCAGATCTAACTTCTTTAGCAAATCTTTTGTGTACTTAGCTTGATTTATGAATGTCCCATTGTTAATTTGTTTGATTTGCAGTCCGAAAAAGAAATTCAGCTCTCCCATCATGCTCATCTCAAACTCATTCTGCATACACTTAGAAAATTCTTGACAAAGAGATTCATCAGTATATCCAAAATTAATATCATCGACATAGACTTGTACTAAAAGAAGTTTGCCACTAAAGGACTTAATAAACAGTGTAGTGTCAACCTTGCCTTTTGAAAAACCGTTGTCAAGCAGAAAGGAGCTTAGACGATCATACCAAGCACGAGGGGCTTGTTTCAAACCGTACAAAGCATTCTTCAACTTGAAAACATGATCAGGGTTTTTGAAATCCGTGAAACCTGGAGGCTGTGCTACAAAAACTTTCTTTTTTATAAAATAATTTAAAAAACACTCTTGACATCCATTTGAAATAATTTAAAATTATAAAAACATGCAAATGCACATAACATGCGAATAGATTCTAATCTTGCAACTGGGGCATAAGTTTCATCGTAGTTGATACCTTCTTCTTGATTATATCCTTGAGCTACGAGTCTAGCCTTGTTGCGAGTTACTATACCATTCTCATTCAGTTTATTTCAGAATACCCAACGGGTGCCAATGACCGAGTGATCAATACGTCTGGGAACAAGTTCCCAAACTTGATTTCGTTCAAATTGGTTCAATTCCTTATGCATAGCATCTAACCAAAAATGATCACTACATGCTTCATCAATGGTCTTGGGTTCTAGCTGTGAAATAAATACAACACTAGAAACAATATCTCCACTGGATGTACGAGTAATTACACCTTCGGTAATATCACCAATTATCAAATCCTTTGGATGATCGACCGTAAATTTCAGTTCTTTTGGCGGACTCCGAAGGTTGCTGATTTCAGGTTCTTCTCCTGGATGATCAGCTGGTGTTGAGATGGGTACATTGAGATCTTCATCATTGTCATCGATTGTCATTTGATTCATTTCATCAAAGGTGACATTTATTGACTCTTCGATGATTATTGTTCGCTTGTTGAAGACTCTGTATCCTTTGTTTTTGGCCGCATAACCTAAAAATATACCTTCATCGGCCTTTACGTCAAACTTTCCCAAATTGTCTTTTGTATTAAGAATAAAACATTTACAACCAAAAATTCTAAAATATGAAACAAATGGAATTCTATCAAACCATAGCTCAAATGGAGTCTTCTTCGATTTGGGTCGAATTAGAACTTTATTGAGAACAAAACAAGCTGTATTGACAGCTTCAGCCAAGAAGTATTTGGGTAGACTAAACTGGTTTAACATTACTCTGGCCATTTTGGATAGAGTTCTATTGTTACGTTCCACAACTCCATTTTGTTATGGAGTCCTAGGGCAGGAGAACTCGTACATAAGACCCTGTGTGTCACAAAAATGCTCAAACTCTGTATTCTCAAATTCGCCACCATATTCGCTTCGAATGTTAGTGATCATGTAACCTTTTTTATTCTGTACTTTCTTGCAAAAGGTGGCAGATTCAGATAATGCATCATTTTTGCATATCAAAAAATATACCCACGTGTATTTAGAATAATCATCGACAATTACGAAAGAATATAACTTACCTCCGAGGCTAACAACTCTGCTAGGACCAAATAAGTCCATATATAGCAATTATAGAGGTCTAGTAGTACATACAGCGTTTACTGACTTGAATGTGGATTGGGTAGCTTTCTTCTTTTCACACTAAGTGCATACCGAATCCTTCTTGAATGCTATATCCGGTAAACCGCGTACTAACTTCTTCGTGGATAATCTTGAAATTGTATCCATATTTGTGTGACCGAGTGTCATATGCCACAGATGACTCTCATTACTTTTGGCCATTAATCATCTACCTGAAATGTTAGTTTCTTCCAACAAATAAAAAACATATATATTGTCTTCCATGATAACTTTAAAGATAGTACTACCAGTTGAGCTATCAACTATAGTACATTTGTCTTTGCTAAAGTTAACACCATAACCATGATTAGCTAAGTGACTTATGTTGAGTAGATTATGTTTTAACTCAGTAACCAGACAGACATCGTTAATCACAGGATAGGAAGACCTACCAACGTCGTCGATACCAATAATATAACCTTTCAAATTATTACCGAAGGAGACATAGCCTTCCTTCTTTTTCTTCGATAGTATTACAAATAATGAAGCGTCACTGGTCATATGCCGTGAACAACCGATGTCGAGAATCCATTTGCTTCTAGCACGTGAAAGGTGTTCCACCTATGAAACAGTTTGCAAATGAAACTTTTGGTACCCATTTCTTATAGGGTCCTAAAATGTTAGCTTTTGGTATCCATGCATAAATATTCAAATCAACAAGCTTTCTGTTTCGACATACATGAGAGGTATGACCAATGAGGCCACAATAATGACATTGTGCATGTTGGGTGTTGAAAACTGAGTGGTGTGCATGGTTGGTAGGTTTAGGTTTTCTAGTATAGAAGAAAGCATACCTATTATCCTGTTTGGCCATAACCTTTTTGGGTAAAGGTTTGATAGGGTTAGGTCGGACAGTGTTTGGTTTGGGAATGTTTCAATTTTTCGGTAAGTGACACATGTTAGGATAGGAAGCAGCAGACTCAGGCTACTTTCTTAAACTAATTTCCAATCTTTTGGAAGTGTCATATAACTTAGTATAGTCAGAAGTAAGTACTTCTATTATGACTTGTGCAGTTTGAAGACTTTTCTTCTTTTTAGAAAGATCTGCCTTGAGTTGGTCAACAACCTTGTCTTTCTCTTCAGATGACTTAGTAGTCTCATGTAGTAAGAGGTTGACAGAAGAAAGCTCACCGGACTCACTAACATTATTTCTAACCTCAGCTAGTTGGTCGGTAAGCCTTCCTATTTTACCGTTGTACTCTTTGAGTACCTTCTAAGAGGTCTGATATTTGCTACACAGTTTTCTATAGTCGCTTAACAGTTCACTGAAGGCCTCTCCTTGTTGCTCAAAGGTGAAATCATCATATGTATCAACTATAGGTCCAGTAGTTACCTGATCGGATGCCATAAAGCATACATTTGTAGCGACTTCTGATTGTTCATCTTCTGAATCGCTGGCTTCATTTTCATGCCATATGCTAGTGTTGGCGTACTTTCGTGATGTGGAACTTTTCAGGTTCCCTTTTTCATACCTGTTGCTCTTCTTGCTTGTTGATGAGTTTGTAGGACAGTCCTTCTTCATATGTCCTTTCTTCTTGCAACCATAGCAGACAGCATCATCTTGATACCAGCTATTTCTGCTATTATTCCCTTTTGTCTTCTTTTCATATCTAATGAACCTTTTGAATTTTCTTGCCAAGAGATCTTGATCTTTAGCGTCAGATTCATAGCTGTCAGAATCTTCAGCAGATCTTCTGTGCTGAGCCTTGAAAGCGATCGTCTTCTCTTTTGGTGCAGGCTCTTCAAGATCTTGTAGCTCCAGTTCATGATTTAGTAGCTTACCCATGAGTACTTCAAGAGTCATAGTAGTGAGGTCGTTTCCTTCAATGATTGCAGTAGCCTTTGGAATCTAGTTCTTTGGAAGTACTCGCAAGAGTTTACGAATCTTTTCATGGTTACTGTATTCTTTGCCTATAGAGGACAAAGGATTTATAATATCCAAAAATCTTTCGTACATCTATGTAACTATTTTGTTGGGCTTCATCTTGAACGCCTCATACTCCTGAGTAAGTCTGCTGACCTTTGATTCCTTGACTTGAGTCGTTCCTTCATGTGTTACTTCAAGAAGTTTCCACACATCGTTGGCAGTTATGCAGATAGACACCCTATTCAATTTAGTTCTGTCTAAAGCACAACATAAAGCATTAATTGCACGGGCATCAAGACTGGCCTTTTTTTTTCTCGTTATTATACTTGTCATGCGGTTTATCAACCATAACACCTTCTATTTGAGTACGAGAAGGTTTTGTATAACCATTAAGAACAATAGACCATAAATCAAAGTCAAGAGATTTCAAGAAGAAACTCATCCGTGTTTTCCAATAGGTGTAGTTTGTACCATCAAACAGTGGAGGTCTGTTTGTAGACTGTCCTTCACTTATAAATTTCACAGTTGTCATGTGTTGTGCTGTGATCTAAGTAACAGTCAAGTATAAACAATATAAATGCATTGTTACCTCACTTAACCAGTAAGAACCCGTTCCTCTAGATGGAATACCTGCTCAGATACCAATATAGGAACGAAATCGTAAAGTGTAATACTCTAGGGGGGTGAATAGAGTTGGCAATGGAATATTGCTAATTAAAAAAATGTTAGTAGCAAGATCACAGATATTAATCACAAATAAGATATGTAAAAGCAGAGATCAGAAAGCAAACACAAAGACAGCAATTTATACTGGTTTTCTTCTGTTGAGGACTAGGCCAGTCGGAAGAACTCTCGCTTCCAGTTGAATCCACCATTGGCAAAACCGCAAGTTTTCTTATGAAGTCCTTGCAACTTCTACAATGCGAGCTATGATACGAAGAACTCGTCCAACTTCAAATGTGAAGAGGTTTTCTTCAATCAAGCCTTCTGATTACAATCACTTGGAAACTTCTAGACCGTATCGCTCTGGCAAATCGACTAAAGAATTGTAATTGGCTTGGGATTTGAAATTTTAAGCTCGAAAAACTCTTTGGAGTAGCAGTAGGCTTAAAGAGAGAGAGAAGATTAAAAGTGAATGAGTGTGTTGAAATAATCAAAATCCTTCTCTATTTATAGTTATTCCAAAGGGAGAAGTCTGGCAGAATTCGGGCAGAATTCAGATAGAATTCGGAGAGTAAATCTCGATCAACATCGTAAAAGGAGGACGACCAAGTTTTAAGGAGATTTCAAAAATCAAACGACTACTGGCAGAACTCTAGCCGAACTCGGGCCGAGTTCTGCCAGGGTTATGACAATATTAAAAAAATAGTTTTGAGGAGATTTTTGAAATGCGTTTTAAAATATGTTTTGAAGCTTTTGTTAAACAAGGGAGATGTTTTCAAAACATAGGAGTTTTTGAAAAACATTTTGGGATAACGTATTTGCCAGTACGACTCGGTGTACAACATATTCCTAGACTCAATAAAATTAGAGAATATATTGTATGAAATAGATACAGACTCGAGTGGCAAACACAGCTGCAGTCTTGAACGGAGTAGATGTCCAATCTTGATCAGTGTCCAAGAGTCTAAAACTGAGTAGCTTCATATATCAAGTCAGAGTTGGTTCAATTATTAAAATTAGGTTTAACCATATGACCAATGGGCCAACAACTGTCTCATTCCTCTCCTTGATACTATACATGTGTCGTCTCCACGACACTGTTTACTACCAAGTCTTCTACACAAATCTATTAGCAGTCATATCCTAATGCATGGCCTGTACGCACTGATATACGGTCGGTACGCAAGTCCGAAGCTAAATGCGACTCACAACTCACACAACCCGTGGCACATCTGACAATTTATGAGATGCTCTAAACATATGGTAGCCCCTTAACTCTAAGCCAATTGCATAAAATATAGTAATTTTCATCTACGTATAGTTTTGAAAGAATAACTTTATATTTGCTAAGAATAAGAAAAAAAAGCATGCATGATATTGAGCAAGAAATTAAATAGTAAAGACAAGGTGTCTTGTCTGGTGTGTGTCGCCTGGTGTGGTGTGTTGTCTGGCAACATTCCGATTAGTCGGACTTATGGCCAAGCCCAATTGAAGAACTCCGAATTCGCAAGAAAATATGAACGAGATTAGTCACGGTAAGGATTCAAAAATCGAAGGGTTTTCATAGACAAATATTTATAACTTATTCCAAGAAAATATTTATACTATTTAAAACTAGATATATGTTTTACTTAGAAGATATTTATAACTTATTTATAATAACGAAAAACTATATTTTATTGATCAAAATATTTGTAGATAATTTTTCCATAAAAATTATTTTAGATAAAAAATCAGTTTTGAAATTAGATGAAAATACTAAACTTTATAAACGCAATATATTAAATAAATATTGGACAATATTAATAACTCATTTAAGCCTAAAATTATAAATAATTGGTCATAAATTTTACCAAAAATATTTTTATGTATTATAAGCAGGTTAATTAAATATACTAATAATAATACTAATGATAATAATATTAGTAGTAATAATAATAATAATAATAATAATAATAATAATAACAAAAAACAACATAACAAACAAAGAGAAAAGAAATAAAACAAACAACAATAAAAAACATAATAAATATGAAAAGAACAGCAGCTGCTGTTCACTACTTTTGTGGAAAAAGTAAGAAAGAGAGAGGAGAGAGAAATAAAAGGGTTGAGATGGAGAGAGCGGGAGAGGGACAGAGGGTTTATCGGCGTCGGCGGCATGACTGGCAGTCGGCGCGCTGGCGCTGGTGGCTCTGGAGTCTCACCGGAGGACGCCGATGGGGCCGACGCCAAGCTCGACAGGCGGATGGGAAGGAACGGGCGGCGCGGAGGGCTCTGTCGGCGGAGGGGAGGACACGACGGCAGACGCTGGCGGTCGGATCTAGGCGAAGTACGGCCATTGGGAGGTGGTCGGTCGACCGTAATGAAAGTCGGCCTGGCGCGGCCACCCGAAGAAGGGGCGACGGCCCCCAGCATGCGAAGGCTCGGCCAAGGTAGACACGATCGAAACTGGCGCACGGATGGCGGCGGATCCGTGCTCGGTGCTGACATCATGGTTGGCGGTCGTTGCCTCGCACGGCTACGGCACAGGATTCACCAGGGCTGCTCAGAGGAGGAGGACCGGGACGAGCGCTGATGGAGGCTCGACTGCGAACAGAGATCGGTCAAGATCTAGGAAATCGAGGATGGCTTGACACCGTGTGGAGGAGGCTTCTAGCGCGCAGGTGGTTCGGTGTGTGTGGCATTTGCCAGGGACGGCTGCATGACGTGGTGATGCTAAGGGGAAGAGGGCTCTGGTGATAGGGAAGTGGCCACACAGCAGGGTTCGAGCTAGGCTACATGCCACGACGGCAACTGCGGCGCCAACATCGGACTGGTGCACCGCTGAGATGGCCTGCCATTGACTGGCGTGGCCGAACGACGGAGAGGAGGTAAGTGGTATTTGTTTTGGCGATGATTTTTTGTTGTCGTGGTGGTGGTGGAAATGTGTAGACGGTGGTGAACGGTTGGGCGCCGACGAGGTTGATGATTCTGGTGTCTAGTCTAATGGGGTGGCTAGTGGTTGTTTGTGGTGAGGAGGCTGCTGTGTGACGATAGTTTGGTTGTCGTGGGGGTGATGATGACGATGATGGGACTGGCAGCAGGTTGTTGGCAAGGGTGTCAGGGAGGTGCGGCTGGGAACATAGGGCTGCGGCCAGAAGGGTAGGGTTTGGATTAGAGTTTGATAGGAATTGGGCCATGTCGATTGTGTCCGACACGGTATTGGTGCTGAGGAGGGCTGTCCAGGATTGTCGAATACGAAAGGATATTGTATTTGTTCTAGAAATAGTGGATGGGAAGGCACAGACACGGACACGATGCACCATTGGTTGTGGAAATTTATGGAGAAAAGGAGAGCAATGAATCTCTCTTTATATATGAGGTGAAGGCTCTAATTGGATATGGCTTCGGAACGTTTAAATTCCCCAGTAGATAATTCTTCTCCTAATTTAAATAAGTTTTAATTCAAAATAATAATATCCTTTTGAAAACTAGATAATCTTATATTTAATCCAAAAACCCTTTTAAAGTTATCCAATAAAATCAAATATCGCTTTAATTCATAAAAATAAGTTTAGAATTATCTTTTTATAATTTGTAAAAATTAGCATAATATTAATTACGAAAATTAGATATTTAAATCTATAAATGAATTAGATTCATGTACTTGCAAGTAAACATTTATAATATCATTATCATATTTGAATAAATTATGTTTGGGAAAAACTCATTACGATGTTTTGTGCGACTTTTAGCAATAAAATAAATAAATAAATAAATCAAGAAATAAATGAAAATATTTATCACCTGATATTTGAGAGCTATATTTCTATATAAAAATGTTTTCTAAAAATATGTTCCTCGCGCAAATTCGCACTCGACGAGAAGGTACGAAAAATGCAAATTAGCACGCGACGTACAAATACGAAGTAAAAAAATTAAATACCAATTTAAAATATTTAAAAAAATCGTAGTAGAAATTTAGGGGATTTACAGGCCAAGAATATCATCCAGAACATGGGGTACGATTTAAAAAGCGACCAAAGGCTAAACTACGATCGGGGATGACGGTTGCCAATACGTCACTTTGCTCCTCCCGGCAAACCCGAGAACTATTATTAACAAAACGGAGTTGGTTTGGGTTATGTCACTCCCACAACAACTCCTGAAAGATCAGACGTCGAAGCAGATCGTTGTTCTCATTCTTCTGATTCCTGTCTCTGGGATTCAGACTCCAGCATTAGTGACATGTTCAAAGCAACTTTGTCCGTCAACATGATGTCAGTTGACCAAATTAGAGACGATGTCCAATCGATCGAGCTTGAACAATAGGATCAAAAGATGGATACTAGGTGGGAGTTACGTTTCGAACAACGTGAACCACCTACTGAAGACGAAGTCGTCCAAGTCAATTTAGGAGATGAATCATCTCTTAAACCAATCTTCATCAGCAAAAGTCTGTCTGGCGATGAACGACAATCTCTTATACAGCTTATAAGAGAATACATTGACGTCTTTGCATGGAACTATGAAGACATGCCAGGCTTGGACCCTAAAGTCGCTATGTACTGCGTAAATATTTCGTCTAAAGCTAAGCCAGTGAAGCAGCAGCAACGACGATTCCGACCAGATATCATGGAGGCCATCAAGAATGAAGTCAAGAAGCTTATTGCAAGTGAATTCATTCGCAAAGAACAACACCCTGACTGGATCGCTAACATTGTTCCAATCTTAAAAAAGAACGGTAAAGTTCGAGTCTGTATCGATTACCGTAATTTAAACTTTGCATGCCCGAAAGATGAGTTCCCTCTACCGATCACCGACGTAATGATCAACAATACTTGCAGCTTTGAGTGGATATCCTTCATGGATGGGTTCTCAGGCTACAACCAGATCAAGATGTTCCCCGACGATAAGAAGCACACATCTTTTCGAACACCGTTGGAGGTATACTGCTATACGGTGATGCCCTTCAGATTGAAAAATATAGGGGTGACATACCAGCGAGCTATGAACACAATTTTTTGCGATCATTTGCACAAAACAGTAGAATGCTACATAGACGATATTGCAGTTGAAAGTCGTCTCAAGGCAACCACCTCAAAGACTTGAGAATGGTGTTCGAACTAATGCGAGCACACCAACTCAAGATGAATCCAACCAAGTCTTTTCTGGGAGTCTCCAGCGACAAGTTCTTTGGTTTCGTCATCACTTCAAAGGGTATACATCTTGACCCGAAGAAAGTAAAAGCTATCCTCGATATGCATCCCCCATGTCACGCCCCAGAACCAGAATACTGGAGAGCGGGGGCAGACATAGCCAGCTACGTATATTGAAATAGAATACATCTCAACTATACGGTCACGGCTGTCTAGATATGAGGGTTTACTACAAGCCAGCAGTCTCTTAAGGTCAAGCCTATTGTCTCAATCTCAAGCAATTAACAGAGTTACAAGATATTAGAGCATCAAATATATATATATATATAAGGCGTCCCAAATATTACATATTGGATGATCATGAAGCTAGTCGTACAAAATGATAGGACTAGCAAGAGTTCAGTCATACATGATCAACCCTAGGATTTGTTAATCATGTTTACAGCCCGTAGGCAGACAGTAAGTAAATGTGCATCGAGCTAACAGGTGCTCGTCGGCTAAATGCCTCAAAAGAATAAATTTACATATAAGTGGGTGAAACAAAAAGAGAAAACCCACTCGTAGCCCGGGTTCCGTCTAGTGTTCACCATTGGGCTGGAAGCTTGGTAGATCCTCGGGAGCTGCTCCGAAATCTGGCCACACAAAACCAGTTGGGTCAAACCCCAGAAAGAGCAAGTGCCACAAAGGAGGCCACAAATAAGAACAAAAGCCAGCATATCAGAACATAAGAATAAAAGAAATACAAGTAGTAAAGTACACAGGGCGATAGACGACTAGGGACGTAGAACCATTCCGGGAGCCAGGTTACAATCCTTAAACCAGACAAGGACCGGGGTTGTAACCCTTCGCCTGAATAGCTCACTATCTCTACTCATTTATCGTTAAGATAAGTAAAACAAACATGCTCAGGAGATAGCAGGTGCTGGAGCTAGACAAGACTTAGACAAGGCTGGACACCATCCATTCGCAATCGGCCAAACAAATACTACGGCTTACTACTTTAACTAACTAGGGTTATCACAAACCTAATTACTAACAAGATGCAAGTGAGAATTCCAGTCCCAAGCCCTGCAGACTATCCAGTTATCCTTCCGCGGGTTGAGAGTTATAGGTGGGTACATTGCCCGGGAGACAAATGTACCCTTAGGTGACTTAGAGGGTGCAACACATGACAGTGTGCTGGAAATGTGCTCTACTCGTCGGCAAGCTACAAGTCCATTAAAGCGCCCAGATAACGAGATTGCCTGTGACTGGGAGTTCTCCATGTTCTAGTTTGATCTAATCATTAGCCTAATCCAATTTAGCGCGAGTCCCTGGCCGTGGTACCCAGGAAGTCACGTCCTAGACATGATGTAAGACAAGACAAGTGGATTGTACAAGCAAGCAAGCAGGAACACCCACGGTGTCAAGTTGATTATACGAGTCAAGTTACAAGTTACAAGTCAAGTCAGGAGTGCGCCGCCATGGGCCACTATCAAGTTATCAAGATAAATCATGTCAGGGTACTGTCAGGAGTGCGCCACTACGGGCCACTATCAAGTCAGGTTGGTCATGTCAGGAGTGCACCACTACGGGTCACTGTCGTGTTATGCTAGTTCCTTGTCATGCCATGCCATGTACAATAGTCATTCCAAACATATTAAGTAAAATCAAGTTCATGGCAAAAGGCGTAAGGATATAAAATGGGCGTAAAATATCTAATACAATATCAATATATATAGGACTATAGAAGAGCCAGGCTTAAAGAAAATAAAACCAAATCTCCAAGAGCCAATGGTTTGCGCAAGGGGTCAGGGGGTTGGATTGCGCAGGAGTCAAGTGCGCCAGGAGGCCAACTGCGCAGGGTGAACTGCGCAGGGTACCAACTGCACAGGAGTGAGCTGCGTAGGGTACCAACTGCGCAGGAGTGGATGGCGCAACAGATGGATTGCGCACAGGAGGATTGCACAGGGGTCGATTGCGCAGGGGTTACTTTGCGCATGGCTGGCTTGCGCATGGCTAGCTTGCGCCAGCGCAATCCAGCGCAGCGCAAAGCACTGGCCAAGTGATTGCGCAATCGGCCATGCGCTAAGGAGCACAGGCCGGGGGTGCGCAATCGGCCATGCACTAAAAAGCGCAAGGCAGAGGGCTGTTCTTCCTGGCCGAGGGCAAGTCCAAGAACACCAAGAACTTCAATTCTCCATAACTTAGCCAAATTAAAACCAAATCTAGATTTTCAAAGTTCTAACTTGAGTAAAATCGAATTCTCTTCCACATAGAAGCATCAAAACATACAAAAATCAAAGTTAAATAGATCAAAACCATGTAAATCCGAAAATAGTAAAAACCTAGATCTAGAACAAATGAAACTCCAAATCACAAAATGTCAAGTTCTAAAGTTGTTCTCCATGGCCTAATCTAGCTAATGGACAAATAAAAAGTGGTGCTTATTTGATGGCAAGGTGCACTTGCCTAATGGGTTGGGGAGTTATGGAAGAAGGAAGAAGAAGAAAATTAATGGAGAGTAAAGAGGAGAGAGAAAGTTTGGTGGAGATATAATGAGGGTGGTTGTGTTGTATTGAGGGTAGAGTGTAGGTTAAAGTGTTCCACTTATGATGAACCAAACCAAACCAACTTCCACAAAATAAAACCAAGCCATAGTCCAAAACCTATTTACGAGAAACCAAAATCTGCAAGTCGAGAAAATTAAAATACGTGCCAAAATCAAATACGAGCATAAATACGTAATACAGGAAATGGGGGTGACACCCCAAGAAATCTCAAAGAGCTACGCGGACTTCAAGGAAGGCTAGCCTACATCAGACGATTTATTTCGAACCTTTCTGGAAGGTGTCAACCATTTACTCAGCTCATGAAGAAAGACGTATCTTTCGTCTGGACTGAACAATGTCAACGTGTATTTGATGACATCAAGAAGTATCTCACAAGCCCCCCAGTATTAGTGGCTCCAATAATGTGAAAGCCCTTCTTACTTTATGTCCGCGCTATGGACCATTCCCTTGGCGCCCTATTAGCTCAGAAGAATGAAGGCGGCCATGAACAGGCAATCTACTACCTCAGCCACGCAATGGTGGGTGCCGAGCACAGATACACACCTGTGGAAAAGGAATATCTTGTACTGGTATTTGCTATCCAGAAGACACGCTATTATGTGTCTGGGCAGACTATCCACATCATATCTAAAGTCAATCCTCTCGTAATACTCATGACTAAACCAGGTTCTCTCAATTTTCGTTTAGCTACATGGGCAATGCTGTTGACTCCATATGATATGTTGTTTGTCCCTCAGAAGGCAGTAAAAGGCCAAGCTTTAGCTAATTTCCTAGTAGCTCATCCGGTGCCAGAATCTTCAAAACTCTACGATGAAATCCCCGATAAAGTAGTGGAGTCTAATGCCGCAACTGAAGAAATTCCCATTTGGCGAATGTTCTTTGACGGTGCATCAAGAACAGGACCTAAAGGAAATATCGTGGCCGGAGTAGGCATCGTGCTTGTATCACCTGACCATCTGGTTATACATTGTGCATATTCTGTCGTGTAACCCTGCACCACCAATGTGGCCAAATATAATAGCCTATTGATCGGCTTGCAACTGGCAAAACAACTGGGAGTTGACTATCTAGAAGCTTACGGCGATTCTAAGCTAATAGTTAGTCAGGTCCGAGGGGATTGTGAAGTTCGTCACGAAGATCTCATCCCATATCACAAAGCGACAATCGAATTAGCTTATACTTTTGCTGGATTCTTCATCGAGCACGTGCCTCGACTATAGAATATAGAAGTAGATGCTTTAGCCGGTCTTACCGCTTTTTTGACCGTTCCTACCAATACTCAGCAGTCGATCACAGTGTCTGGTCGAAAACTATTCTGTGCGAAAGATACCTTGAATATTCATCACAGTTGCACAATGGAAACAAACGTCGATGTTAAAGACTGGAGATTTCCTTTCATAGACTACGCTGTCTATGAAATCCTCCCTAAGGACCCAAAAGAAGCAGTATCTGTCCAAAAACGATCCCTGAGATTCTACTATGATACAGCTACCAAAATACGGTACCGACGCTCTTACGATGAGCTACTGTTATGATGTTTATCAGACAAAGAAGCCAAACATGCACTTCTAGAGGCTCACAATGGAGTTTGTGGTGCACATCAATCAGGCCCCAAATTATAAGATCACCTCAGATGAATGGGTTATTATTAGCCCACGATGATAGCAGATGCTGTTGAATATACAAAAAAGTGTAGTGCTTGCCGGTTCCACACCGACTTCATTCATCAACCTTCGGAGTTTCTATACCCGACGACATCATCTTAGCCTCTTGAAGCCTGGGGTATGGATGTTATAGGCCCAATCAGTCCGTCATCTTCCAAAGGATATCGGTTCATCCTAGCCATAACCGATTACTTCTCCAAATGGGCGAAAGTTATACCGCTCACCGAAGTGAAGACATCGAATGTGATCAGTTTCATCAAACATCACGTTATCTATCGCTTCGGCCTACCTCACAGGATCATCTATGATAATGGTCCACAATTCGCGAGCCATACATTCTATCGGTTCTGCGATAAGAATCGAATCCAGAATGTAGCCTCTACTGCCTACAATCCAGAGGCTAATGGGTTAGCAAAAGCCTTCAATAAAACCATCATTAAACTTCTCAAGAAGTTTGTGTCTTCAAACAAGCACGATTAGAATGAGAAGCTCGACGAATGTCTTTGGGCCTATCGTACAACAGTCCAGACTCCAACATGCAGTATGCCATTCTCTCTGGTTTATAGGAGTGAAGCAGTTCTTCCTCTAGAAATCCAGATTCTTTCTCTTCGAGTAACCTTAGCCAGTGAGTTGACAGCCGAAGAAAGCTACCGTCTGCGACTACAGGAGCTCGAAGCGCTAGACAAAAAATGCTTGTTAGCTCAGCAGCACATTGAGCTATACCAAGCACGCCTTTCCAGAGCCTTCAAAAAAAGGTGAAGGAAAGAATCTTCCAAGTTGGTGATCTTGTCTTAGCAGTGAGAAGACCAATGGTCATGACGTACAAGATAAAAGGAAAATTTCAGCCTAAATGGGAAGGTCCTTTCGTTATAGAATCAGTGTATTCTATTGGTGCATATCGACTAACCAAGCCTGATGGTGACTTACTCATGATGCCTATCAACGACAAGTTCCTGAAGAAATATTATTTGTAACAGCGTTCACATATACCATATTTTCAATCATATAAATTTACAATACAATATTTATGTGATTCAAAAAATTATCTAACTATTATCCGTATTTCAAGAGTCTTGAATACGCCATAGATAATAGGTCCTCTAAAAAGATTCCCCAGTGGAATCATTTCTGTTTTTGACTCTGTCCAAACTCGGTTTGACGAAAACAAGTCACGTCCCTATTACCTCTGAATTGTTTTTCTGATAATTATTTCCCCAGTAGAATGATTAAGAAACATTTTGCCACGTCCATATAACCTCTGAGCAAAGCATTCATTAGGATAATCACGTCCATATTACCTCTGAATTATCCACTCCCACCTAATATTATATATCCTTCCACGTCCATATTACCTCTAGTCAGATATAGAACATCCTCTGCTATTACGTCCATATTACCTCTATTAGCAGCTTCTTTCAACTTATTATCTATATTCAAGAACCCTGAATATAAAACGGATAATAAGTTCACATCAAATTTCCCAGCAGAATACCTACCAGAAATATTCTCACTTCGTCCACATTACCTCTAGCTTAGATATTTCACAAAACTTTATTCATGAATTTTGAAAACCAACAAATTCTTTATTTAAAATGTCTATCAAAAGACGAAAAAAAGATACAAGAGCCTTGACGGCTAAAAGAGAAACAGTTACAAACAAAAATCTAAGGGGTACACAGTCGATTGATATTATCCCTTAGAGCCACGATTTCGGCTTCGGACTTCGCGGTAGCTCGACAACGCGCCTCTTCTTGACGAGCAGCTTCATCCTGGAAGAGGATCAGGTTCATGTGTTCTTCCTCCAACTTTACCAGTTGTTCTCTTAAGTGTTCGAAAGTAGTGGCAGTTATGGCAGCCTGAGCCAAATAGTCCTCCTGCTCAGACGTCACTGTCCTCAAGCTGGCCTCCAGTTGAGCAATCTTGCTTTGGATCTGCACAGTTTGATTATATTTCTTAGTAATCTATACAGCCAGCTTATTCTTTGAAGAGACACGTGTCTCACTCGCAGCGTTGAACTGCCCATACTGATCAGCCAATTCACTGATCTCTTGAACGCGGGCATCCTTCCTTGCCTGGAAAGTAGCCTTCTCCTTCGTGAGGGTCGCAACCAAAGCCTCGTCTTCTGTACGGAACAGTGATGTTGGGCTCCGTTGTTTGGCATTCTGGAATCTGGCCACCTGACCCTCCAGATCAGTTAGAACCTTCCTTAGAGCATTAGCCCGCTCTTCATAGCCGGTGATACTCTCAAGGGCCGTCACTTGGCATTCAGCAACAGCCTTCACAGGCCCAAATGTGGCATTTCGATTCAGGACTCCAGGAAGCTTTACTTTCAGGGCAGAATAGAAAGCTTTGACGACTTCCTAGGTCATCTCCTCGTCTTCAGTGGAGGTCGTCGGGGCGGATGCTTGATGAGGCTCTTCCGCTCCAAGAAGAGATGCCTGACATGAAGCCGAACCTGACAAGAAAAAGCAATATATGCATTAGTAACCAAAAAAGGGGAGTGCAAAAGAGTTATAATTTCGTACCTTCGGCATGCTCAGTGCCAACTTGGGCTAAGTCATCGGTCTTGGCTTCTAGGAAATCGAGAGCAGGCCGAGGCTATTCAGGAAGAACAATATCAAGGCCTCGAGCAGCATTAGGCCGGGTATCTTCCACAGTCCCAGCTGGATCGGGAGCAGATTCAGCAACAGCCCCCTCAGTAGACTGTTCAACCTCTCCTTCTGCAGCCGATACCGGCTCACTAACAGATCCCTCTGTACCAGCAAATTTAGAGGAGCCGGGGATAACCTTCTTTTCTTCCCCAATGCCTTGGGTTATCTTTACGAACGATTCCTTCTCCTTGTCTACAAGGGAACATATAATCGTGGTCAGCCTCACGAGGAGCACGCAAAATTGAAGTCAAAAAATCTCATCCGAAGAGAGGCGCAAAGATCACGTACCCGCGGGAGGATGAGCCGATTGGACTTGATTTTCATCCAAGTCCTTAATTGTAGCTCCTATCGCAGACATATCCCCCAAAGAAATGTCATAGGAGGGACTAATCTTTTGATTGTCGTCATGGTCTGGGCCTTCGCCCTGATCATCCCGTCGCTCAAGCCATACAATGAAAGAAGACCCGCCCTCATCCATCGGTCGAGGATGAGCAGGGGACACTGTTGTTATGTCCACCTTTTCAGGCAAAGAAACACCTGCCGCAGTCGCAACTTCAACGTCCTACGCAAAGGACAAACGTATTGGTGAGAAAACTCCTAATGGTTTGACCAAAACAACTATGGAGTCTAGGAGGGGATCTATCTCCCGAATGGTAACGGCCTGCGACACCGTCTGCCGAGAAGATCTCCTGGGAGGAGGCGAGCCGTGACTCACGTTCGCAACCTTCTTTCTCCCTCGGGAAACAATAATCTTCTTCCTCTTGGGCCGTAGAACCTGTCACGACCCGCACCCACTGTGAGGGTACGAGAACGTAACGACGCCCAGCCTACGCCGCAGTGTCGGCGGTAGAACGCTGTCCTAGGTCAATCATCTAACAACATAAAGGTACCTGTACAGTATATACACTCCGAATGGAGGTGACATAACAATATACAGTCTCAATCACATCTAAGGCAGAATGATAAAAATAAAAGATAGATAGATACTGGAAATAAGATCCACTGGATACAATCAGAGAGAAGAGTCTAAGTGTCTACTGCCATACAAACAGAACATCTAACTCAAATACAAGTCTCTAATACTGAAAAAAAAGAAAGAATATATACAAACAGATCTCAGAAGACAGAAATAGTAAACCTAGACTAGGGAGCCTCAGTCTCTAAGCTAGTGGATCAGGCTGGAAATCTGGGTCACACATGTCATCTACAGCTGTCCCATAGTAGGTGTCTATGCAGGCCTCCTCCTCATCCTCTGTAAAATTTTCAACAGGTCCAATCAGGACGAGAACGAGCACAAAACATCTCACGCAGTTCATATCGAGTTAGGAAATATAAAGCATGCAATAGAGTAAAGTACATAAAACGCTGGAAGAAGAAGATATATGAAAAACAGTAGAGATTTGATAACAGGAAATATCTAAATATGATAAGTAAGAACTGTAAGGAACATGTGATTTTAGAGTACAATCTGGTTATGTAAACGGGCTAGGAAAATGCAATGGTAACTCCATTGTACGTGGGTGTATAATAGACATATACAATAGTTATACAATGTTGTACAATAGGATTTGAGTACATAACCAATTCTACTCCCCCTCCCCAATCAATACACAAGGATCTACTCCAGTTACGTTATCTTATACAATACTGTACAATGTTATACAATGGATGTACAATGTTATACAATAGTGTACAATGGTCTATCCCTGGGCTCATGTGATAATGAGAGTACAATATGCACAATGAGTATACAAGGATATGGGTATTCAATAAATATAATATGGAAGTGAAACGCACATCACAATATGTATCTAGTGAATACAAGGGGATAACATCCCAAAAGGAGATCCATATAGTACCAATCCGTGATAACAATCGTGTCAGCATCAAGTACAGTAATCTAGAGCAAGAATGTAAATCCAGACAAGTATGAAACGGTCAGAGAATGTACTCGCCTGATATCCTGAGTGTCTGAAGAGAATATACTGTCCGAGGAGTGGTGTCTGTCTCCTATAGAACAGCACAAGTCACAACAAGTCTAAAATGGTAAACTGAAGTTCTACTATGCATTCTACATGAATCTAGGTCAATCTAGGCCAAAGTCAACTTTTGGTCAACTCTGGTCAACCCTAGAAGTCAAACTAGGTCAAACTAGGTCTAACCAAGTCTAAACTAGGTCAACAAGTCTACACTAGTCTATACTAGGCTAAACTAGCTAACACATACCATTACAAGGCTATATTACCATACAATGCTATAGAACCTACCCTATCAATCAAACACAACACTAATGACACACCAAGTATATATACAATATATATATACTCATAGATACAAGGTACATACATATAGTTATATAACACACTACTATATATACCTTATATATATCATATATATAACCATAGGCTAATGTGTAAACCATACAATATCATGCTAATACATATAAATATATACATATGTATAAAGGGGGGGTTCATGTGTGTGGTGATACATGGGTGTATGTGAGTGTGTGTACTAGAGAACTGTTACAGGAATTAATAGGAAGAAATATGTATTGAAGACAATGTGTATGTGAAGGAGTGAGTGAAATAGTGAGAGAGGGCTATCATCTAGGCTTGTGTGTGTGTAAAGAGTGTGCAGTGTTCCAGTGAAGGGAAGTGTCATAACAGTGTGTGTGAGGCAATGGCAGTAAAGGATGTGTGAGGCAACACAGTGAAGGGAATGCATGAATGAAATGTGTGTGTGTGCAATGAAGTGAGGCATGTGTGAAACAGTGAGAGAGTGACAGGGAGTGGACTGTGACAGGAAAAGGAAAATAGTAGTGTAGGTGAGTGATAGTTAGACATGTGTGTGTGCTAATAGAAAAGGGGAAAACAGTGGAGTGTGAGATAGATGAGCATACATGAGAGTGGTGAGTGAATAACAGGCAATGTAGATTGGTTTCAGGATTTAGTAAATAATATGTCAAAGTTTATTCAACATACAAGTCAAAAGGAAAGGAAATTAGTCCATCACATCATCCCGTTCTCAGTTTTTTTTCCAATGTGAATCTCAGGTTTATGTGTAGCCTGGAATTCCACAATTTCAGAAAACAACAGTGAAGTGAAGGGCAAAGAAGAACAGTACAAAGAGGGAAACACATGAAATCAGTGAATGGTTTAAGAGGGAAAAGTAAATACAATACTTCATGTATAGGCCATACAACTGTATCAAAACTCTGATTTAACCAAAACTGGGACTTGTGTATGTTGTGCTCTGTTGCAGGAAAAATATGACAGGAAAAAAATAAGAAGAGAAACAAGTGTGGTGTGTGTAAACTTGATAGTGAATAACATAAGGCAGGAAGCATGGCCTATTTCCAGGCAAAACAACTGGAACTCAATTTAGTTCAAAAACAGTCCCATTCTCTCAGTTTTCAAACCCATCTAAAACATCCAGAATTTGAGCTCAGTTCTTATCGAAATCAACCCAACTTCGAACCACTATTAGAAACCATATAGGAGAACAAAGTAGGGACTGAAACTATACAGTTAACAGCATTTAGATAAGTTAGAAGACTACCAAAATTTACATTTCAAAAACTGGAAATTAACAAAATAGCATTCATGTATCAGTTTTTATGGTAAAACAGGAAAATGGAATCAAATCAAACTAAAATGCAAATATCATGGTTGGTAACTAAAATATAGAGTGTACATGTGTCCTTGCAAGTGTCTCGTGTCCACCATGGCCGGACACGGCGTGTCTACGCAAGAAAACCTAAAACAGTGCACAGACACTGCATATCAGTGCACTGCCTCGTGCACAAGTGCACGTGTATCGTGCACACGACACAGCACGTGTTAGGCCACGTACTCGAGTCCCCACCTGGTATAGGTCTAGGTTTCAACGCCTACGTGTCTGCACAGTGAGCTCGTGTCGCCGTGTCCGACTTAAACACGTGTATCAGTGGCCAAGAAATTCGTATGCACAGACTGGAAAAAAAAATAGTGCGGTTGGGATTTCTCCCAAACTGCTCGATAAGACGAGCTAAAAATTGGTCAGAGTCGTGTCAGTCACGTGTCCTAAGTGTCACCAAAATATCATCCCCAATGGTGTCGTGTCGTGTCCAGAAAGAACCTCGAGTGGCAGGGCATCCCTGTAGCAGTGCGCACGCGTGCGTGTTAGCGTGTGCACGCGTGTCCAAACGACACGAAACGTGCACGAATCAATCCCAGTGCACAAGGAATGGATAAACGACACCAAAACACAAATTTCCAATCAAAAATATTACATGAATAAAATCGAAATGCCCTCAGTGGTATTTCAACAAACACCTATACTACAGTCATGATACGTGTCCAAATGGACACGAAACTTAGGATACCCGACACAAAACCTATACTGATGCTTAGGGGACTCCTAGGGCTCCCTAATGATGAAGACAAAACAAATTTTCATGGTGGGATGAGGAAATTACCTAAGCTTGAACTTTCAATAAAAACCCCCTTCAATAACTCTTCTCCTTGATGTCCCAATCCAATCAAACCACCATAAACTGAAATAAAACTTCAATAACAGCAAGTATAGGTGTATTAATACCTAATGGAAGAGATTTGAATGGAAAAGGAAATGGAATGGAGATTTAGGGATTAATGCAATAGGAAACAAACCTTTCCTCAAGCTTGAGCCTTCCTAAAAAAGAGGCAACCCTAAAAACTAGGAGAATATTTATAGGGTGTTGTTCCCAAGGATGATATGGTGGCTGGCCACTAAGGCTTAGCGTTAGGGTTTTGAAACTTGTCTTGGGCTTTGGGCCTAGTCATTAAACAAATGACTTAAAAGTCACAAGTCATGGCTTGTGGTTAAATCTCTCCATTCAAAACTCAATATTCTCAAATGTTTGCACTAACTAGAGTATGGTTGACCTAACTTAACCTAGGATCTCATATCTAGTCAAGTCCAACCTAACTAGGGTTAGGTCACAAAGTCAACCTAGTCAACCCTCAGTCAAACAATTCCAAAATAAATTCTAAAAATTCCCAACAATTCCAATAAATCCTAAAATGACCAAAATATCCTCTAGGCTAAAATGTACTAATCAAACATCCTAATTACAATGACTAGGCTCTAGGTCAACAGTCTAAGGCTACACTAGTCAATGCACCAAAATATAAGTCATGATTTAAAATGGTTTAAAAATGATTAAAAATTACCCAAAATTATTTTATTAAATAAATATCATAATTAAATAAATTAAAATACAAAATTTCAAAATTACCCTCATTTTAGAAAACTGGGTGTTACAAGTCTACCCACCTTAGAAGAATTTCGTCCTCGAAATTAAAATGGTAGTAGTCCTTCTAGGCCAAATACCCCACAATCAGAGTCTCAATCATACCGTCAGATAATCATATGCGTCTGTCCAAAACCATGATACTCAGAATCTCTGTCATGCCAGTGAGCAAGGCTACGATAATCACAGAGTCCTCAACTATGGTACATACCTCTAGAATTGTGGTATTTAAAATTTTTGTATTGCCGCGCGCTTGGCAGCAAAAACCTTAAATTCCCACACCCGAGAAATACGTCCATAGTCCGACTATATGTCCTCACTATGCCTGCTAGAATGACCCTAGAGGATTCTAAAATCTCATAATCGAGGCGACCTAGCCCATACGACTTATCTCAGAAGAAAATTAAATCATAAGAAACACCAGATCGAACTTATCAACAATGAAGCAGCAGATAGGAATAGATGGAACTGAATTTTCAAGATAGGAATTGCAGAATTGAATCAAGAACGGAACCTGCAACTAGATCTCCAATGGCCTGAGCATCCTCGGCTGTCATGGCGAAAGCTCGCCCTGGCTGGCCTCTCCTGGCCTGCTGCTGATGCTGGACGAACCTCTGCTGCTGAGTCTGTAATGGTGGTCCCTTCTGCTGCCCTGCCGGAGCTCTAGCTCCTGGTGCTACCTGAGCCAATGGTGTCGGGTTCTTGGGACACTCTCTACACTGATGCTCCACTGATCCGCAAAGTAAACACATACCCAGCCTCTTCCTACAGTCGTCCCACCCATGTCCTTGCTTCTTGCAGAAGTTGCACACAGTATTCTGCTGCTGCCTGGGTGCCTGCTGATACTGCAACTGTCTCTGTCCCTGATACTGAACAGGCCTCTGCTGCTGCTGCTGGAAATGGGCCATCGGCTGCTGATACTGCTGCTGAAACTCATGCTGAACGTGCGGCCTCTTGGCCGATCCTCCGCTGCTGCTGCCCCCAACTGGGTCTCGCCCCCTCTTGAGCCTAAGCTCAAGATCATCCTCCGCCAACAAGGCTCCCGTCAGAATCTCCTCGAATGTGGCATCCCTGTTGCCCTTAGTCAAGGACTTGACTTCCTTGATCAGACCCTTCCGGAACCTCTGGGCCTTCGCCGTCTCGCTCAACCCCTCAACAAACCTGCCAAGACGGCCAAACTCTCCCGCATACTCCTCTACTGAGAGGCTCTCCTGGACCAAGCTCTCAAACTGCGTCTCCAAGGCTCTGACTGCTGAATCTGGGAAGAACTTCTTCTTGAAGAAGCCCCTGAACTGCTCCCAAGTCTGCCCTGGTACCCACACCCTGGGGTCCGACTGATACCAGGTGCGAGCAAGATCTCGCATCCGGCTAGCTGCTGCCTCGATCTGAAGGTCTGCAGGAATCCTGGCCAAGCGAAAGATCTCATCCATATGCTCGATCCACTCGTCGGCATACAGGATCCCCTCTGTCTCCATGAAGTCTCTGGAGCTCATCTTCTGAAACTGCTCGATCCCTGGTGTCTTCGGCTGCTGAACCACTGCGGCTGTCGTGACGGCCAACTCCATGCCTCTGTCCTGCCGAGCCTGCTGTCGGTCCATGAACTGCTGGAAATATACGAACATCTGAGCTGCGTCCACATGTCCTGGAGACGGTGGCGGCTGGAAAGGATCCTCTGGAACGACTGGGTCCTGCCTCCGAACTGTTGAAGGCATACCCTCAGCTACTGCTGCTACTGAAGTCCCAATATGAGCAGAGGTGGCAGGAGTTGTAGCCTCTCGACCCTGCTGAACTGGCTGAGAGGTAGCAGTCCCCTCTACAGTATCCCCATGAATGGCACGCTGTAATCGCGTCTCCACCATCCTAAAGACAGATCAAACAAACAATTGCTGAGAATGAGTCGAAATAGCAAGGGAGGACAGTTATATTCAAGGAGAACAATATCAGCAAGAACTGAGATGGCATGAATTTGATATGAGTTTTTCCTAGTATGATTGAGTACCTTTTTAAAAATATCCTAATCCTACTGCAGGCTGTAGTGATACTCTAGTTCGAATACCACTACATAAACTCGACCTGCATGGGCCACCACTAAAAACGTGTCACGACCCGCACCCACTGTGAGGGTACGAGAACGTAACGACGCCCAGCCTACGCCGCAGTGTCGGCGGTAGAACGCTGTCCTAGGTCAATCATCTAACAACATAAAGGTACCTGTACAGAATATACACTCCGAATGGAGGTGACATAACATTATACAGTCTCAATCACATCTAAGGCAGAATGATGAAAATAAAAGATAGATAGATACTGGAAATAAGATCCACTGGATATAATCAGAGAGAAGAGTCTAAGTGTCTACTGCCATACAAACAGAACATCTAACTCAAATACAAGTCTCTAATACTAAAGAATATATACAAACAGATCTCAGAAGACAGAAATAGTAAACCTAGACTAGGGAGCCTCAGTCTCTAAGCTAGTGGATCAGGCTGGAAATCTGGGTCACACATGTCATCTACAGCTGTCCCATAGTAGGTGTCTATGCAGGCCTCCTCCTCATCCTCTGTAAAATTTTCAACAGGTCCAGTCAGGACGGGAGCGAGCACAAAATATCTCACGCAGTTCATATCGAGTTAGGAAATATAAAGCATGCAATAGAGTAAAGTACATGAAACGCTGAAAGAAGAAGATATATGAAAAATAGTAGAGATTTGATAACAGGAAATATCTAAATATGATAAGTAAGAACTGTAAGGAACATGTGATTTTAGAGTACAATCTGGTTATGTAAACGTGCTAGGAAAATGCAATGGTAACTCCATTGTACGTGGGTGTACAATAGATATATACAATAGTTATACAATGTTGTACAATAGGATTTGAGTACATAACCAATTCTACTCCCCCTTCCCAATCAATACACAAGGATCTACTCCAGTTACGTTATCTTATACAATACTGTACAATGTTATACAATGGATGACAATGTTATACAATAGTGTACAATAGTCTATCCCTGGGACAATATGCACAATGAGTATACAAGGATATGGGTATTCAATAAATACAATATGGAAGTGAAACGCACATCACAATATGTATCTAGTGAATACAAGGGGATAACATCCCAAAAGGAGATCCATATAGTACCAATCCGTGATAACAATCGTGTCAGCATCAAGTACAGTAATCTAGAGCAAGAATGTAAATCCAGACAAGTATAAAATGGTCAGAGAATGTACTCGCCTGATATCCTGAGTGTCTGAAGAGAATATACTGTCCGAGGAGTGGTGTCTGTCTCCTATAGAACAGCACAAGTCACAACAAGTCTAAAATGGTAAACTGAAGTTCTACTATGCATTCTACATGAATCTAGGTCAATCTAGGCCAAAGTCAACTTTTGGTCAACTCTGGTCAACCCTAGAAGTCAAACTAGGTCAAACTAGGTCTAACCAAGTCTAAACTAGGTCAACAAGTCTACACTAGTCTATACTAGGCTAAACTAGCTAACACATACCATTACAAGGCTATATTACCATACAATGCTATAGAACCTACCCTATCAATCAAACACAACACTAATGACACACCAAGTATATATACAATATATATATACTCATAGATACAAGGTACATACATATAGTTACATAACACACTACTATATATACCTTATATATCATATATATAACCATAGGCTAATGTGTAAACCATACAACATCATGCTAATACATATAAATATATACATATGTATAAAGGGGGGGGGTTCATGTGTGTGGTGATACATGGGTGTATGTGAGTGTGTGTACTAGAGAACTGTTACAGGAATTAATAGGGAGAAACATGTATTGAAGACAATGTGAATGTGAAGGAGTGAGTGAAATAGTGAGAGAGGGCTGTCATCTAGGCTTGTGTGTGTATAAAGAGTGTGCAGTGTTCCAGTGAAGGGAAGTGTCATAACAGTGTGTGTGAGGCAATGGCAGTAAAGGATGTGTGAGGCAACACAGTGAAGGGAATGCATGAATGAAATGTGTGTGTGTGCAATGAAGTGAGGCATGTGTGAAACAGTGAGAGAGTGACAGGGAGTGGACTGTGACAGGAAAAGGAAAATAGTAGTGTAGGTGAGTGATAGTTAGACATGTGTGTGTGCTAATAGAAAAGGGGAAAACAGTGGAGTGTGAGATAGATGAGCATACATGAGAGTGGTGAGTGAATAACAGGCAATGTAGATAGGTTTCAGGATTTAGTAAATAATGTGTCAAAGTTTATTCAACATACAAGTCAAAAGGAAAGGAAATCAGTCCATCACATCATCCCATTCTCAGTTTTTTTTCCAATGTGAATCTCAAGTTTATGTGTAGCCTGGAATTCCATAATTTCAGAAAACAATAGTGAAGTGAAGGGCAAAGAAGAACAGTGCAAAGAGGGAAACACATGAAATCAGTGAATGGTTTAAAAGGGAAAAGTAAATACAATACTTCATGTATAGGCCATACAACTGTATCAAAACTCTGATTTAACCAAAACTGGGACTTGTGTGTGTTGTGCTCTGTTGCAGGAAAAATATGACAGGAAAAAAATAAGAAGAGAAACATGTGTGGTGTGTGTAAACTTGATAGTGAATAACATAAGGCAGGAAGCATGGCCTATTTCCAGGCAAAACAACTGGAACTCAATTTAGTTCAAAAATAGTCCCATTCTCTCAGTTTTCAAACCCATCTAAAACATCCAGAATTTGAGCTCAGTTCTTATCGAAATCAACCCAACTTCGAACCACTATTAGAAACCATATAGGAGAACAAAGTAGGGACTGAAACTATACAGTTAACAGCATTTAGATAGGTTAGAAGACTACCAAAATTTACATTTCAAAAACTAGAAATTAACAAAATAGCATTCATGTATCAGTTTTTATGGTAAAACAGGAAAATGGAATCAAATCAAACTAAAATGCAAATATCATGGTTGGTAACTAAAATATAGAGTGTACATGTGTCCTTACAAGTGTCTCGTGTCCACCATGGCCGGACACGGCGTGTCCATGCAAGAAAACCTAAAACAGTGCACAGACACTGCATAGTAGTGCACTGCCTCGTGCACAAGTGCACGCGTGTCGTGCACACGACACAGCACGTGTTAGGCCACGTGCTCGAGTCCCCACCTAGTATAGGTCTAGGTGTCCACGCCTACGTGTCTGCACAGTGAGCTCGTGTCGCCGTGTCCGACTTAAACACGTGTATCAGTGGCCAAGAAATTCGTGTGCACAGACAGGAAAAAAAACAGTGCGGTTGGGATTTCTCCCAAACTGTTCGATAAGACGAGCTGAAAATTGGTCAGAGTCGTGTCAGTCATGTGTCCTAAGTGTCACCAAAATATCATCCCCAATGGTGTCGTGTCGTGTCCAGAAAGAACCCCGAGTGGCAGGGCATCCCTGTAGCAGTGCGCACGCGTGCGTGTCAGCGTGTGCACGCGTGTCCAAACGACATGAAACGTGCACGAATCAATCCCAATGCACAAGGAATGGATAAACGACACCAAAACATAAATTCCCAATAAAAAATATTACATGAATAAAATCGAAATGCCCTCAGTGGCATTTCAACAAACACCTATACTACAGTCATGATACGTGTCCAAATGGACACGAAACTTAGGATACCCGACACAAAACCTATACTGATGCTTAGGGGACTCCTAGGGCTCCCTATTGATGAAGACAAAACAAATTTTCATGGAGGGATGAGGAAATTACCTAAGCTTGAACTTTCAATAAAAACCCCCTTCAATAACTCTTCTCCTTGATGTCCCAATCCAATCAAACCACCATAAACTGAAATAAAACTTCAATAACAGCAAGTATAGGTGTATTAATACCTAATGGAAGAGATTTGAATGGAAAAGGAAATGGAATGGAGATCTTGGGATTAATGGAATAGGAAACAAACCTTTCCTCAAGCTTGAGCCTTCCTAAAAAAAGAGGCAACCCTAAAAACTAGGAGAATATTTATAGGGTGTTGTTCCCAAGGATGATATGGTGGCTGGCCACTAAGGCTTAGGGTTAGGGTTTTGAAACTTGTCTTGGGCTTTGGGCCTAGTCATTAAACAAATGACTTAAAAGTCACAAGTCATGGCTTGTGGTTAAATCTCTCCATTCAAAACTCAATATTCTCAAATGTTTGCACTAACTAGAGTATGGTTGACCTAACTTAACCTAGGATCTCATATCTAGTCAAGTCCAACCTAACTAGGGTTAGGTCACAATGTCAAAGCTTAGACAAAGTCAACCTAGTCAACCCTCAGTCAAACAATTCCAAAATAAATTCTAAAAATTCCCAAAAATTCCAATAAATCCTAAAATGACCAAAATATCCTCTAGGCTAAAATGTACTAATCAAACATCCTAATTACAATGACTAGGCTCTAGGTCAACAGTCTAAGGCTACACTAGTCAATGCACCAAAATATAAGTCATGATTTAAAATGGTTTAAAAATGATTAAAAATTACCAAAAATTATTTTATTAAATAAATATCATAATTAAATAAATTAAAATACAAAATTTCAAAATTACCCTCATTTTAGAAAACTGGGTGTTACAGAACCAGCTCGGTGGAAGCTTTCCTCTTATGAGGAATGTCAGGAAGAGGTTCTTCAGTATCCTCTCTCCAAGGTGCTGCAACAATAGGCTCCTCAAGGACAACTCTCTGCTATGGCGTTGCAGTCGGTTCAACTGTGGAAGTGACGCCTTCCTTTCTGTAACTCCCCATTGCGCGCACTCCTCCTATATCAGCATGAGTAGGGGGAAACCTAGTCCCCGATATTAAACTTTGCCCACAATCATACCGAGAATAAAGGTTATTGACCTGAATATAGAACTTGGCAGCAGTAAAGAGCATGTGGGTGTCAGGCTTATCTTCGGGCAGGATGAAAACTGTCCCCGTACATCCTGCGTTATACTAGCCCCATGCATGTGTCCCGACGATCAGACTCCCTATCGACTGTAGATGAGGGCTGGGATTGCCCAAGAGACGCTAGATGTTGCCGAATTACCCTGCAAAATAACTCGACAAATAAGGTTCTAGAAAAGTATGGTTCCTATTCCTGAATACCAGATGAGAAGGCCTGATGGAATGGAGCCAACGAAATGCCCCAATAGGAAGGCTAGTAGTGGGTGCTCCATCATCTACTAGGGTGTCTCCTGTACGGCCACTACCAGACGGAGGCGACACTCTGAAGAATTCATAGTTCTGAAGAAAACTCAAAGCCTTCCTACAAACAGGTACGCCTGTAATGATCCAATCCGTATCTATGAAACTCCGAAGAAAGGCATCCCCCATCAAAGAGTCTGCCATCAGCCTGGCATTCATTAATCTGGGACAATATAGCACCAGCCATCCCATCAGAAAATGAAAGGAAAACTCAGTCCTAGCAAAATACTTTCTGCCATCGGGTGTTATCGCGTTCACAACAAAGTATCGTAAACCCCGTTGGATGGCGCAGACCATTGCTGGAAGCAGAGCAAGTTGGCATCCAAAGGCCAGCTTTACAGCCGGAAGTATCATACACCAGCTTATTCTTTCAATAGACCCTGAACCACCAGGGACTACATAATCACGAAGCCATATCATCAGAAAAGTGGCTAGTACCACCTTTTCTGACAACTTGAACTCAGCCTGCCTGAAGAAATAATAAACTGAGAAGTTCCCCTCAAGATCATCACTATCTTCGACATCTACAGCTCCATGATCTGCCATCAATTGCTCTATCTCAGAGCTCGTCAAGGGCTTGCGAGACGAGAAAGAGACTGAGCCGTCCCCTTCTTCTCTGGTGAAGATGTAGTTGGTCCAGGCCCTCGTATAGGAAAGGGACCCTCAGTCTTACCGTTCTTCGTAATCTGGTGACAAAAAAAAGTGACAGAGTAACTCTTTGTACACCTCCATCATCTCAGTGTTCTTTTTCTCCAAATCCAGGAGCTCTGCATCATAGGGGACGTATTCTGCATATGGCTCCGTCCCCCAGAGAAGTTTGGATATCACCTGCATCTCGTGAAGAGCCAAACCCATCTTCCCACCTGGAGTGAAGAAGGTCACGTGTGATGCTTGTATAACTCTGCCAAGTAGATAGACATTGGCAAGTTAACCTTAATACCATATTGGGTGACTCTAACGGCATAAAGAAGACCAGCAGCTTTTAGAGTGGCCTCGTAAGTCGAGGGCACCCATCCAGTAAGGTCGCTCCAGAACGGGACAGAATGTCTCCAACCTTCCATCCGCACCTTCCCTCCCGGATACGACTCCTTCTTTGACAATATCAAGTTGGAGAGAGTCTCAGCAGCGTACGGGTGAAGATCAGTCGGGACATCGTTCATTATAATACCAGGTTGCAGCCCCCTCATGGAGTAGGACAAGGAACCCTTGACACACTTGAATGCGTCCTTCTTTCGGTTACCAGAATTGAATTGGATCCTGCCAGAAACAACCCCATGCAGTTCAGGGGTCAGGTCCCATTTCATCTTCCTCTGCACAGCCAGATCAGTAAATACTGACACAGGGTATTGGCGCTTCATCGATGGCAACCATATTCTTTGGTTATTTAACTTAACTACCAGAGGGTCTTCTAGACATATCGTTTCGTCATCCTCGAATCCTATACTGTCACCGAACAGGAAGTACGGCTTCTTGAAATAATGTGCCCCTTCGAGCAAGAGCTTCTCGTCGTTAATCATCTGCTTCAAGAAGGTTTTATCCTGTTCAAGTATAGCGATCGTTCGTTTCGTAGGTTGGTCATGACTGATCTTGGCCTGAACTTTGCTGACCATGTTGGTTATGAGGCTTTTGCCGAGGACTTGGCAAGCAGAGCCGAAAAGGATTCCACAAAGTTTTGGGACAAACATGTTAACTGCAAGGACAGAAGAGAAAGTCAGACTCAGAATCTGTAAGAAAAACTAAGTGCTGGAAGAATCTTATGTGCCCAAAGGGCTATGTGCCGAAAACACCATGTGGGCGCATAACATACAGCAGCATGTGGGCGCATAACATACAACAGCATGTAGGAGCATAATATATAGTAGCATGTAGGCGCATAACACACCATAGTGTGGGTGCATATAAAATGTTCACAGAAACATATTGCCTTGGGCACATGCACCCAGGCAGAGGAAAAGTCTGAGCGTCACAAATTAATGCTCAAGACTTTCTTTTGAGGCGTAGCCTTACCCAGGATCGGGTCTTGGACTGCCGAGGACACTGTCGCAGGAGGAGAGCCACTCGGTGTACCCCCTTGCGCTTCACAGATCTCTTAGCGGCGTTGGAAGACTGGTTCATGCAGAGAAGAGATAAAAAGTCTTTTTGAAATTTATGAAAGAAAAAGAGAGTAATGAATTTTCTCTCTTCAAAAGCCTATTTGTAGGCATGGGCCATACACTATACACGCACTACTCCTATGCACCTATGCGCCCACTACATCTATGCGCCCATTACGGCTTATGCGCCCACATGAAGACCCAGTCTCTTGCACATTATACGACTGCCACTTGCTGACATGGACAGCGCATGAAGGATGGACCTCTTAAAATTCTACCCCGATGAATCTGTCGGTTCAGATTTTCGAGGAAGATCTCAACAGCCATCTCTCTGACAGACTGGCCGAACTCTATGCGCCCAAAGAGAGACCTATGCTATGCGCCCACTACATCACGAGAAGACGGTCCATGCTTCTTTCAAAGTATTTCAAATTCGTTCAAGTATCGAAAACTTTGAAGGGGATCTTGTAGAAGCATAAAAATTTTAGCAGACTTGACAACCATGTGTTAGGATTATATACTAAAAGCATCACTTTTGTAGTAACCTTATTTTCTTAAATTTTGAATGAGAATCATATGGGCAAATGTTTGCATATTGTATTTGTTGCAAGTGTTAATACAAATGTCCGATATTCTATATTGTAGATAATATGGTGTGTGGTGTCACACAGAAGATCATATTATCAGTTTCCTATGGAGTATATAAATAGTTCACAACCTAGATGGACTTGGACAATCTATTGGAAAGGTTGTAGTGTAATCTGGTATTAGTCTATCTTGACTATAGGTTTATACTAGTACACTATGTGTGTATTGAACAGGACCACTTGAGGTTGTTCTCTTTGTACTGACTACATAAGAGAACAAACACCTCTGTTATTATGGATGCTTGTACTCTTAATTTGGATATAATAACGGACATGTATATGCAATGTGCATTACTTTGACTCATAAAAAAGTGAGATTCATTATGGATCAACAACCTCTATGAATTGGTAATAACATTGTATGTATGATGGGCTGTTGATTATAAATGGAATCCATGTCCCGATACATTGGGTTGATGATGTCCTCTTAAGGAGCTCATAAGGATTGTCATGTCAACCCTGCAGGTGGATTATATTCGACATGACAAATAAAGTTGAGTGGTACTACTGAAGGATAGAAGATGTCGAATCAATATAGTTGTCAGTAACTTAATTTGATCGACGGACATACGATATCTTAACATGGGGAGCCAAACGAGCATATAATAAAAGGAGCCCACAAACATAATTTAGGATTAGGGAAGTAGTGCAACAATAGCTCATTAGTGGACCGAGCTATTGTTAATGGGCCTGGATTGTGTGTTCGGGCTGAACACGGGATATCCAGATCCGTTAGGAGGCCTAACCCTAATTTCTCCTCATGGTCCCTGTCGTAGCCTATATATATCCTCTATTGTTTGGCCGCCAGATTACTGATCAAAAATCTAAAATTTTCCCTAAATTCGTGATTCACGTAAGGAGAGAAAGAGAGTGCTGCCAAGGAGAAAAAAAAGGTTGGGAGATCGTCGCCCACACGACGTCCAACTCGAGGAAGGAATACGTGCAGAAGATCTTGGGGCCGTCTGCTCGAGATTGCCAGGAATTACTTGTCTCCATTCCGCCGCAGGTATAATTTGTGAACCCTAGTTTCCGCCTATGAAGGGTTAGAACACGTATTAGATCTGTTTAACTTTCTATCGATCAATACGCACACCAAAGGAAGGGTCCTGGGAATCCCCAGTTCCATCACCATGCGCCTAAGCAGTCATATGCGCCCAAGCCAGAAAAGTCATATGCGCCCAAGTCACCAGAGAAGTCATATGCGCCCAAGTCACAAGTGATGCCTATGCGCCCAAGTCACCAGTGCGAGCTATGCGCCCATGCGCCCACTTTAGGCTCCTCCAAAGGGGGGTGCATAGCCCTGTTTCAGGCTATGCACCCAACTCAGAATAGCTTCCATCTCAGTCAAACCCACGATCAATCGTGCACCGAAGCATACGGCCACGTCAGTCTCCACGAGCAGTCATGCACCGAAGCATGCGGCCACGTCAACACCATGATCAACCCACGATCATGCAGTCAGTATTGCTCCTACACCCTATGCGCCGAAAGCAGGACCATGCGCCCACATGAAAACCAATGTGTTTTCTCATGTCGGCGCATAACATCATTCCAGCACAACAACGACTATAAAAAGGGGTCTCATACCTCTTCAAAACACAGAATGAAGAGCATTTTCAAGAGCCAAATTGCTGCACTTCTTGCCAGTGAGCCGAAAGTTAGCAATTTTTTAGGTTTTCTTCCACTTTGTTAATAGGAGTGTCAACAGAGTAAAGGAGCAACTGTCGCTCGATCTCCATCGTCCCATTCTCCAGAATTCTTTTTGTACTCGGGGATCCTCAGCGCAGGATCTCTCAGGCGTACTCGATTTGTGGTGCCTTGTGCCAATAAGAAAAGATAGCATTTCTTCTTCTTTTTTGTGTGTGTCCACAGGACTATCTGTAGTATGTTGCACCATTTCAGTTCTACTTGTTTCTGCACTTTGAACAACTGTAGTTGGTTTTATGCTATCTTAGTTGATATCATCTATTTTCTTTTTTTTTTGCTACTGCTGATGTTATCATACTTGAGTTGCTGGCTTGTTCGTTCATATTGTATATTTTTTGGATATCACACTATCTTTTCTTTGTTATATATTGTTGACTTCACAAATTACGGGGGAGCCACATTTTGAGTACATGACAAAGGGGGAAAGAGCTATACCAAAGAGAAAATTCTTGATCGTTTCGATTCAGAACAAGTCAGGTAAATATTTTAAAGTTATATTTTTTATATTTTGGTAGACTCAAAGTTTGTCAATTATCAAAAAGGGAAAGATTGTTGGCACATTGGTTAATGATCACACCCGATTTTGATAATCAAATGTCAACTTTGGTCGATACGCAAAATATACGGAATGCTATAGGATTACAAGATTCAAATGAGAAGAACGTCTATATCCTACTGCTTCAACGTACAAACATCATATCGTCATCAAGAACCAATATCGTACTGGAATCAAGATCAAGCTTTTTATATTTTCTTCTGTATTTTTAATTTTATTGAGTCTAGGAAATATATGTGAGGTTGATTAGGATTGGTACTGGCCTAGGTTTTTATCAATCCACTTTCTAAAAAGCCTACCTATCCAAATCCAAAAAGTCCACATATCCAAAAAGCCCAAAACGCAAATTGTTTTGATCCAAAGGTTCTGACCTGACCTAGGTAGAACTCGGACAGACACCCAAGTTTGGCCAGAGTTCACCCAAGTTCTGCCAGGTCAATTTCAACTTTGTTTTGGTCTTCCACCATATCTGCCTACAACGTTCGAATGCGACTTCCATCCGAACTCTGCCCGAATTCGGTCAGCAAAAACACTATAAATAGAGGAGAATTCTTACTATTTCAAATCATTCATTCACTCATTCATTTTCTTCTCTATCTATTCTAAAGTGTTTTCTACGATCAAAACTTTCAAATCAAGCCTATACTGCTCGACAAGAACCATGTGATCGAAAAGGCCTGGAAGAAACAATTTGAGGACGACAAGACGATGTTGCCTCAAGTCAAGAAATTTCTCAACTTACACAGTAACTTGAAGATGATGGCATGCCTTTGGTCGTTGCTTTCGTCGTCGGGGGTATTATCGCAGACACGTACCGCAAAAAGATGGATGTAAATCTTGAGCGCCTCTTGTACTGGATACATGTTGAAGACGAGTTGAGATCTCAACTCAAAGTAGACACCTTGTCCAAATAGATGGCCAAGGCCAACTTAGTGCAAGGTGGAAACTCTAAGGTGTAGCAGAAGGCTCCCTATTAAAAGAAGAAGGACGTTCACAATCTGAAGGTGAAGTCGGCTTAGTTCAAGCCCAAGTCTAATGAACTTGGGACTTATTTCAATGGTGGCAAGAAATGATACTGGAGAAAGGACTACAAGGAAAAACCTAAATGGAAAGAGCAAGGTAAGTCTAAATTTGTTGCTATAATTGCTCAGGTTAACTCAACTAGTATTGACATGGACTGGTGGATAGACACTAGGACATCCTGCCATATTTGCTCAAAGAAGGAGTGGTTCACCACATACAAACCTGTTTTTGAGAAGGTTGTGGTGCCGAACCAGACGCAAGCTAAAGTTCTATGGATTAGCACTGTGGTACTGAAACCGACTTTGGAAAAGTTGCTGATGCTTCAGGAGGTGAAGCATGTATCGGCCATAGCCAAGAACCTGGTCTCAGGAAGCCTGCTCTGCAACGCAGACTTGAGGATGGACATAACGTTGGTTAGGTGGTTATATCCTATAAAGGAAGATACTTCGGAAAGGCTTTTTGTACTGAAGAGAGGTTCAAACTTCAACTTGTAACTCCAATGGAGATAATAAATATAGTTTTTTCTTATGGTTATTCTCCTGATTTGTGCCATAATAGACTAGAAGATGTTCGTTGCAAAAGAATTAACAAGCTGTCTAGTCAAGGTCTTATCTCCAAATGTAGGGATAAGGGGTGGAGAAGTGTGAGGTCTTTGCGCAGACGAAGACCACTATAAAACTGTTCAAGTGGATAAACCGAAGTACAAATCTTCTGGAGTTGGTACACTCAAATATCTGTGACTTCAAATAATTCTCCACAAAGGCCGAGATGAAGTATTTCATTTCCTCCATCGATAATTTCTCAAAGTAGGCATTCGTCTATTTGCTCAAGTCTAAAGATGAAGCATTCAAGAAATTTAAGAACTTAAAGGCTGAATACGAGTGTTAAACTGGACAACAACTTAAGAGACTTAGAAGTGATCGAGGTGGATAGTATAGGTCTTATGAATTTGTATCGTTCTGCATAGAACTTAAAATTATCAATGAGATGACTACTCCCTACTTACCTCAATCTAATGGAGTTGCAGAAAGGAAGAACAAGACGTTAACATAGATGACGAATTCTATGTTGTTAACTCCAGGTCTTTCAAATTGCTTCTGGGTGATGCTGTGCTTACGACTACTTTCATACTGAATAGAGTACCGCATGCAAATTTCGATGTCACTCCTCATGAACTCTATTTCAAGGTCAGATCTAACTTGAATGTCACTCAAGTGTGGGGATGTCTGGCGTATGTGAAGCTTTCAAATTTGAATATTCAAAAGTTGGGAATGAGGACTACAAAGACAATCTTAATCATATCATTGAATCTTGTGATGCAGAATTCTTTGAAGACAAATTTGCAAGGCATAAGAACATTATTCTCGCAGACATTCTGGAGAATAGTATGGGTACACAGGAGGCTGAAGCTCCTAACAAAGATGTAGTCAAAGAGAAAGTTGTTGTTGGAGAAATAATTGTTGAACCAGAACTTACAGAACCTATGTCTAAGCGAATGAGGAGATAGAAGTACTTAGAAGAGGATTTCGTCATCTATCATGTGGAAGCAGATCCGCTTACCTATAATGAGGCGATGAAGACCAGAGACTCTGTCTTCCGGAAGGAGGCTAGTAATGATGATTATGACTCAATAACCTCCAACAACACGTGGGTGCTGATCGATCTACTTGAAGGAGCAAAACCAATCGAATGTAAATGGATCTTCAAGAAGAATATGAAGGCCGATGGAACTGTTGACAAGTTCAAGGCTAGGCTGGTAGCCAAGGGGTTTTCTGAGAAGCAGGGGATCAATTATTTTGATACGTATGCTCCAGTAGCGCGGATGTCGACCATCAGGATGTTGATTACTCTCAGTGCAATTCACAAGCTGGTTAGTCATCAGATGGATGTTAAAACCACATTCCTGAATGGTGAGTTGACCGAAAAGATTTATATGCAACTGTCACGACCTATTCCCAGATTTTTGGATACGAGTCGGACACACCCATCCTACGTTGTCGATACAACATAGTAAACTGTATTTAACCTCAGAAAACTCCAATATCATGATATCGATCCTAAGCTTAATCACATAACTAGTAAACAAAAAACAATCCAGCACATACTCACACGATCACGTAGCACTATATCGTTTTAGTACATCATACATGTCAAGTATCCGAAAACAAATCCGGTAATCCTCGTCATCAATAATGTACATTTGTTGTACAAAAATATCTATAAATTTTTTGATTCATCTAAATGATACACCCTAGTCTTCTATAGTCTAACAGAAGCTCCCAGTGGTCGTCGTCAAAGCTTATGCCATCCACATGACTTGTCTTGATCTAATTTGTCAACTATCCAGTCAGGAAAGGAGTAAGGTACAATCTACAATAGTGTAGCAAATACAATACATGCACAAGTAAAAGTGTAATGAACACGACGAACCTGAATCTCCTGAGATGTATAATCTACTGAAACATGAAACAAGAAGATCATGATACTCGATTTGAAATACAAACAAAATATGTGACCGGCTGGGTAAAGATCATGAATAAGAACAAGTATATGGTATGGCTTAATCACACGTGCACAGGTATGCGATTAACTTTGATCATGAATTCCTAAGTTGGGCTTTGGTCACAAATCTGTAGTATTTTCCCTCCCCAAGATGTAAATACAAGATCAAGAACATGATAAGTACCAGAACCAGAAATACATGATCAAGTCGTGTAAGCAATGTATCCAACATGAAATATGACACCACATGAAGTAAATGCAACAAAGTCATAGAAGTACTTGCCTTGTCCTGAAAGATAAATTATGTCTCCAAGTCCACCTAGAATAGGGCAAGAATAGGTTTGACTCTAGCAACTGGCTATTATCACTAACTACTAGCAATAATATTATTAATCAAATATACATATCTTAACTAGCAAGAAAATAATTTTAGAGAATAATATTATTTAAAAAAATGTCTAGATCTTGAATATATTTACTAGAAATAATTTAGAAAATAATATTATTATTTAGAAATATTCTTGCAGGCAAAATATTATATAGGTACTAGCATATCAATAACTGTAGAAAAATATAAATAGATTTTAGTAAAGTATTAGCAAATAGTTTTAGCAAACCATTAGCAAAATAGTTTTCAATATAATATTTAATAATAAATAATGGTAACAACAATAATGATAATATTAATAAGAATAATATTAATAATATTATCAAAAATCCTGCCCAACTAGTCAGCCCAAAAACCCTCAAGCCCATAGCCTAAAACTAAACCCAATCTTTTCTTATCTTCTATTTCCTCTTTCCTACAAGGATGGCCTCGTGGCCCAAGCCCAGTACAGCTGCTGCCTTTCTTTTTTTTCTTTTTGTTTTGCTACCAGCCATCTTGGCCCAGTCCACTCTCTACTCACTTATAACCGTAACCCTAACTTAACGTTCATCTCCCTCTCCCTCACCCCTTCACTTAGTAGCCGCAAGAAAAAACCTAACACACATCACACACGCACACTTCTCTTGTCCTCTCCCTCTTCCTCACACTCTCACCTATTCTCTCATAGCTTATAGAGAAGAACAATGAAGAAAAAGATCGAGAAGAAGAAGCGGGGTTCGGGAATGATGCTTACCTCGGCCGTCAGGTTCGTACGGTGGAGGGCGACGACGTCGGCGAGTGATGGCAGCTCAGTGCAGTGACCTCCGGTGAAGCACCACACTGCTCCGGTGTGGTAGTCGCATTGATCTGGCTGTGAGGCGGCTAGAGGCGTTGGCACGATGGTGGAAGCGATCTCCCATCGGTGGTCCAACGACCGAGGTGACTGGATCCAGCTCGCTAGGTGGCAGAGCAGTCAGATATGGTAATAGCGAGGTCTATCTGCATTGTCGATGGCACGTCGTTGAGGTGTAGCAGCTTCGAGGCTTCCCGGTGGTGGCGAGGACAACTCCGACTCAGGGCTTAAGGAGTCGAGTGCGAACTTCGAAGGAACGTAGTGGCGGTGCTTGGTGGAGGAACTGAGGCGGTGGCGGGAGCAACTAGAACTCCAGATCTGGTGGTCGAAGCCCCAGATCTGGCGGTGGTGATATTCTTGGCGGCCATGACAATTCTCGATCCGGTGGCGGGGCTCGAACTCGTGTCCTGACTTCTTCAGGACACAGTAGGCGGACGACTCCTTCGGTGAGTTGGTCGGACACGACGACAATAACAAGATCTAAGGTTAGGTCTAGGGTTTGAGTATGAGTCTTTACATGTTCGTGTCGAAAGACACGAGACACAAGAGAAATCTGGATGTAATCCTGTGTCATGGGACACAGGACACGAGAAATGGGTTAGAAACGAGGAATGTCCATGTCGGGACACAGCTGTATACGTTAAAATATAAGAAATAATAGAATGAACAAGGACACATGGACATGGTAGCTAGGCACTAGATTAGGAATAATTAGTAATAATTAAAGATCTTATTTATAGAGTAACTAGGAAAGTCCTATTATCTCTGGGCACATGGGCTGAGGGAATATTCTTGGAATATTCTAGACTAATCCTGATTAGTCTAGTAATTCCAGAATATTCGCACTAAGTCTAGGTAACTAGGCATTCTACAATAGATTTTCTAAAATGACCAATCTAATTAAGGATATTTACAAATCTGCTATTACCATAATAGCAAAAGTATAATTAACTTAATATAATTTCAGCTAACAATAATAATTAATTTAATTCACAAATATTATTTCAAATAATTGAAACTAATTAGTACAATCTTAATTAATTAGTTAGCAAATAATTTCTATAATGAAAATTATACTTTCAAATAAAATATTCCAATAAACCACTATTATTGAAATTGTTAAATAAATCTTGAATAAAATATTTTGAAAATAATAAAATATTAGGAATAAATTCTAAATTTCATTTATTTAGGAATAGAGGGGTTATAAATCTACCCACCTTAGAAAAATTTTGTTATCAAAATTTTAAGTAATAGAAGGAACAAAACGGTTTACAAAGGAGAAAGTTTTAGGAACTAAGAAACAAATCTCAAACAGGAAATCAGAGAAACTACAGAAAAAATCTCGAATAGAAAAACAAGGGTTTTAGGAAAAGTCTATGTTAATAGTAGAATGAAGATAATTTAGGAGTGATCATATGATCAAAATCAAAATTTAGGCATGGTCAAAATAGTACTAAAATAACATAGTTATGATTGAATTCTAGACCTATGCACAGTCAAAACCGTTTAGGCATAACTAACACAGGCAGGAATAATATTATATAGGTACTAGCATATCAATTACTATAGAAAAATATAAATAGATTTTAGTAAAGCATTAGCAAATAGTTTCAGCAAACCATTAGCTAAATAGTTTTTAATATAATATTTAATAACAAATAGTAGTAACAACAATAATGACAATATTAATAAGAATAATATTAATAACATTATTAAAAATCCTGTCCAACTAGTCAGCCCAAAAACCCTCAAGCCCATAGCCTAAAACTAAACCCAATCTTTTTCTTTTCTTATATTTCCTCTTTCCTACAATGATGGCCCCGTGGCCCAAGCCCACTACAGCTGCTGCCTTTCTTTTTTTTTCTTTTTTTTTTGCTACCAGCTATCTTGGCCCAGTCCACTCTCTACTCACTTATAACCCTAACCCTAACTCAACGTTCATCTCCCTCTTCCTCACCCCTTCACTTAGTAGCCACAAGAAAAAAAAACCTAACGCACATCACACATGCACACTTCTTTTGTCCTCTCCCTCTTCCTCACACTCTCACCTATTCTCTCATAGCTTACAGAGAAGAACAATAAAGAAAAAGATCGAGAAGAAGAAGCGGGGTTCGGGAAGGATACTCACCTCGGCGGTCAGGCTCGCACGGTAGAGGGCGACGACGTCGACAAGTGACGGCGGCTCAGTGCAGCGACCTCCGGTGAAGCACCACACTGCCCCGGTGTGGTAGTCGCATTGATCTGGCCGGGAGGCGGCAAGAGGCATTGGCACGACGGTGGAATCGATCTCGCAGCGGTGGTCCAACGACCGAGGTGACTGGATCCGGCTCGCTAAGCGGCGGAGCGGTCAGATATGACAGTAGCGAGGTCTGTCTGCATCGTTGATGGCACATCGTTGAGGTGTAGCAGCTTCGAGGCTTCCCGATGGTAGCAAAGATAACTCCGACTCAGGGTTTAAGGAGTCGAGCATGAACTTCGAAGGAACGCAGTGGCGGCGCTCGGCGGAGGAAATAAGGCGGTGGCGGGAGCAACTAGAATACCTGATCTGGTGGTCGAAGCCCCAGATCTGGCGGTGGTGATCTTCTTAGCGGCCACGACAATTCTCGATCCGGTGGCGGGGCTCGAACTCGTGTCCTGACTTCTTCAGGACACAACAGGCGGACGACTCCTCCGACGAATTGGTCCGACACGACGACAACAACAAGATCTAAAGTTAGGTCTAGGGTTTGAGTATGATTCTGTACGTGATCGTGTCGGAAGACACGAGACACAAGAGAAATCTGGATGTAATCCTGTGTTATGGGACACAGGACACGAGAAATGGATTGGAAACGGGGAATGTCCATGTCGGGACACAGCTGTATACGTAAAAATATAAGAAATAATGGAATGAACACGGACACTTGGACATGGTAGCTAGGCACTAGATTAGGAATAATTAGCAATAATTAAAGATCTTATTTATAGGGTGACTAGGAAAGTCCTAGTATCTTTGGGCACATGGGCTGAGGAAATATTCCTGGAATATTCCAAACTAATCCTGATTAGTCTAGTAATTCCAAAATATTCCTACTAAGTCTAGGTAACTAGGCATTCTACATTAGATTTTCTAAAATGACCAATCTAATTAAGAATATTTACAAATCTGCTGTTACCATAATAGGAACAGTATAATTAACTTAATATAATTTCAGCTAACAATAATAATTAATTTAATTCACAAATATTATTTCAAATAATCGAAACTAATTAGTAGAATCTTAATTAATTAGTTAGCAAATAATTTCTATAATCAAAATTATACTTTCAAATAAAATATTCTAATAAACCACTATTATTGAAATTGTTAAATAAATCTTGAATAAAATATTTTGAAAATAATAAAATATTAGGAATATATTCTAAATTTTATTTATTTAGGAATAGAGGGGTTACAAATCTACCCACCTTAAAAAATATTTGTCCTCAAAATTTCAGGAGTAGTGATAGAAGGAACAAAAGGGTTTACAAAGGAGAAAGTTTTAGAAACTAAGAAACAAATCTCAAATAGGAAATCAGAGAAACTACATAAACAAATCTCGAATAGAAAAACAAGGGTTTTAGAAAAAGTCTAGGTTAATAGTAGAATGAAGATAATTTAGGAGTGATTATATGATCAAAATCAAAATTTAGGCATGTCAAAATAGTATTAAAATAACGTAGTTATGATTGAATTCTAGACCTAAGCACAGTCAAAACCGTTTAGGCATAACTAACACAGCTAGGAATAAAATTCAAATCATTAACACGATTAGTTAAAATATGATCAAAATGATATAATCACGACTAATGGGGTTATAAATGCTAAAATACGATAAACATAGAAATGGAACAACTAAGAATAATCAAAACAAGAATTTTGAAAAAATGTGCAATTTGGCTTGATCAAAAATCAAATTTAAGAATGAGCAAAATCAAATTCTAGAATTTGATTCGAAGCATGATTAAATCGTTTTACGCACGATTTGATTAGAAATAGTTCAGCAGTAAAAAGTTGATGTTATATGCATGATCAAATATCAAAAATTAGACAAGATCAAAATATAATCAAAATTATTTGGTATAACCAAATATCTAGTTATGACCAAAAGAATCAAAATTCCAAGTCAAAATCAAAATTATTTCGGCATTATCAAGGATAGAATTGAAATCCAGTTATGAAAGAAAATAGTATAAGCACGATTTAAGAGTCGTCTAGATACGATCAAAAATCAAATTTAGGCACGATAACTAGTGTAATAATATAGCCACGATCAAAAAATAGGATAAAAATATGATAGTTCCCATGGACAAGTGAATAATGATCAAATGGCGATAGAAAGAATATCAAGTTACTATCAAAAGGTGATTCAAGATAGAATATACATGAAGAAACCTACGAAATAATTATCTCATTAACAGTTCATGTTCAACCATCTTCTAAACTCGCTAAACTAGCTAAAACTCACATCACCAATGATACCCATGAAAAACTAAGGCAACTACCCCAAGCACTATAACTAATCCTATAATGAGCTAAAAGGAATTTAAACGACTAAATATAACTTTCTGTCACATGAAGTTTATCTACCAGTACCAATTTATTTCAAATTCCAACAGTAAGCCAATCTTCCAAATCAGACAACAATTGTCGATCAATCAGCAAATTCTCAAATTTTTTGCTGAATCAATCTATGATATATATATATTTCTTAATCCTAGAAATTGTCTGATCAAAGTTTTGAATCTATTACCATCCATCTATCCTACTCTATTACAAGATTTTCCCCTGCTTCTCAATCTTGCTTTCCTACAACTAACATGATTCTGAATCTATCACTCCATGAATACCACTTCCTCTCTTTCTAATATTTCTTTGGCAACGATTGAAAATTTCTCCTTTAACCTTCCTTCCAATCAGATAAGGTTCTTCTAGCCAGGTTTCAACTTTAATTATGAAGTAGCAGTCCTATATCTTCTTTCTTACAAAATCGTACAACCCACAAACCTTTGATTATCTTCTTTCTCCCAAATAAATCTCAAGCTCCCAGATCTATAACTCCCCCAAGACTTATTACAAACTTGCATACCTAAGATCTCCCCTTAGCTAACTAACCTCATTGAAATGCTAGTTCCCAAGGATATATATATATATATATATATATATATAAATATATATATATATATAATATATATAATATATATATATATATATCCATAATTGTATATTGACTAACTAATATACATAGCTGTCATGATCAGCACCCGGTGAAAGGGCACGAGACCGTGGGTACGTTTAGCATACGTCGTAGTGTCGACAGTAGAACGCCGTCCTAGGTTGCACAACTAACTATAACATAATATATATGTACCTGTCAATAATAACTCTCGATACGGAGGACAATCACGGAATGATACAATCTCAATCACAAATAGCTAAAAAAGAATAATAGCATGATAAGGAAGTAGATAGATGTCAAAAGTGCAACACAACCAAATAGAAATAAGTCTAAGAGTCAACAACACATCTCAAAGAGTAGATAGTATAATAAGACATCTCAGAAAGATTACTAGAGACAGATCCAGGCAAATATCCTACCTATCTAAGTAGGCACTAATGGTATCTCCTCTAAGCTGGCAGGATCCTCCTGTGATCCAACTCACAAGTGTCATCAACGCCAGCTCCATAATAGGTCGTGTAAAAGTCTTCCAGATCCTCTGAAAAATATATCCAGTCAGGATTGAAACAAAGTAAATAACTATGAAAGCAGTTCCATTGTATGGTAGTATATAACTCGCAATAGAATAATATACATGATGTACTAGAATAAAAATACAAAGAAATAGCATCATGACGATATAAAAAACTGAGTACATTAATAAGATAGAGGACATGTTAACTTGAAATGAACACAAGTGATTTAGAGCACGAGACAGTTATGTGATTGGTTTAAGTTACAAATGATTATTCTACGGTAACTCGATTATACGTGGAAGGTATAATCGACATGTACATGATTATACTAAGGGATGTAATCACATAACTACTTCTACTCCCCTACCCTAATCAATACACATGGATCTGATCACGATATTTTACATACATGATTGTTATTTGCACATGAAGCACATGAAGTACATAAGAGAATAATAAAAATACAAGGAGTATACAATGCACATGATAAAGTAGATGAACATGAAATACCCAATGTACCCGATAAGGGGATAACATCTCTGACAAGATCCATTTAGCATCAATCCGTGTAACATTGTGTCAACATCAAGTAAAGTAATCTAGAGCAAGTCATATAGATACTACCATAATGAAAACAATCAGAGGTAGGTACTCGCCTGATATCCTAAGTAACGACTGAGTATCGATATATGAACTGTCATCACAAAGACCTATTATGAATTTATAGAGTTACTTGGTGTTCATGAGTAAACAGTATATTTAAATGCACTAATTATATGCTTCTAGGCCTCTTCAAGGTCATGAAAGTCAAACTAGGTCAATTTGGTCAAACTAATTTAACTTGGTTGTATGAGTCTATTTAACTTGGCAATCAATCCAAATCTAGGAGTCGGGGTATCGAAGAAATCGAAGACATTGTCGCTACCCATGACGCCCAGAGTTTGGAGATATCTTGAGACTCAGTAGTAGTTCGCCTACAGCTTCTTTGAACGGAAAGATCTGCAACTGGTGGCCGACTCAAGCAAACTTCAGGGTCGTCAGGAGCCGAGTTAGTGTCAAGCAGGATCATGATGGAGGGAGGCAGTTGAGTCCTCTTTTAGAGAAATAGTCCTTTATATAGGCTATGTTAATGATCCAAGCGTGGGCTACATGTCGATTAACTAAAAGGCTTACGAGTTGGACCAAAGCACAACTCTTCGAAACTCGCATTGCAAATGGCAGCAATTAAAGTGACCTGACCCAAGCGGAAGACACCTGAGAGAAGTAACTCTGCACTCCCTCGCAAAAGATTCACGAAAGCCATGAGGATGCAAGAGGCTCCAATACCAACACAGCCTGTCGATAGCTTGCAAAAGCCCGGAGACTATCAGAACATCCTATACTCCAAAAGGACTCTTCAGAAGACGTGAAGACAAAAGTGGGATCAGGACCACTTTTTAGCCAAGGAGTCGTCATGGCCATTCCCATGAAATGACAGCTTAGGACAATCAATGCCAAAGGCTAGGCGTGACGCCAGTCCATTATCAAGCACATACGCTCGAGACATATGGTCATGCTTCTGTTCAAAGTAACCCGAGCATGACTCATGTTCGGGACACTTTGAAGGGGGTCTTGTAGAAGCATGAAAAATCTCAGCTGATAATATTCCTCTACCACAGAGCAAATAATAAAAATGTGTAGACAGAGTGTTAAAAAGACAAAATAGAAGATATGGAAGAAATTTCTTTAATTATCATGTCTACAAAGGTCTAGTACAGGTTCATCAAGGCTACATTTAATGGACCAACCCTATTCTTCTAGAAAGGATCGATTATAGATTCAGCAAATCCTAGATGTAACGTCCCAGTCCCAAAATAGAAGGACTAGAAACGTATCATGCCAGCTGTATACATACGAAGTACGCTCTAATGTATAAAAACCTTGTATGTATACATAAGCTGTAAAATATAGTAATCCAAGACTAAATCTCATCCACAATGAAAATAATAATAATATAAAATCAACTTGAATAATAATGGTTCAATCGTTGTGCGGAGACAAATCCACTACCAACTAAATTAAATATGGAATAATATACAAGAAAGAATTGGTCGAGTGAGCAAGTGACGAGTCCAAGAGTAATCATCACGGAGGAAGGAAGACATAGCCTTAGCTAGAGCACCTGTAGAAATTACAAGACACACCTAGAGGAATCACCAGGTCCTCAGAGGGACGTAGCAAGATACAGGAAGAACATGCCATATAAATACTGAATATAAAAAAGTAGGGATTAGTCACGATTAAGCACGATCAATTTTGATAGTCAACAGGAGTTCAGGGAGAAAATACTCACACTCGTAGAAAATATTTGAAACTAATTTTTATTAGCCTAAAAATACTCTGGTAAATATTGGGGTACACTAGAGAATCATCATATAAATTTGGTAAGTAAAAAATATATATAATTTTATGTTAAATACTTGAAAAAAACACAGAAATATTTTTAGGCCATAAATACTCTAAGTTTGTAAGAATAGATTTGATAGAGACTATATTTGAAAAATATTTTTACAAAGGTACAAAAAATCTAGATAACTATATATACATTCTTTCCTTAAAATCTAGTCTTTTAGCAAAATTGATAGAATTTTTTTCAACAGTATATCATAGCCCATAATATTTTGTCATAAAAAATTATCTACTATATTAATAAATAATTAGTATAAATAAAAGGATACTAATATTACAATAATATAAAGATATTAATATTTAGTTTTAAAATTTTATTTCAAATAACTGTTAAATAAAAGAAAACAATTAAAATATATAGTAGTAACTCTAATTAGTACTACACCCTACTAATAATAATAATAAAGCAAAAAAATATAATAATAATAAAATGATAGAAATATCAGACAGCTCTGCTCTTTATTTTGGAAAGTCTAAAATGGGGAAAAGAATGAAAGGAAGAGAGGAGACGAAGTGAGAGGAAGAGGGAAGTGAGAAGAGGGAGCTAGAGGAGGAGAGAAAGGGAGAGATTACCGGAGGGGGTTCTTACCGGCGGCCGACTCGGCATTGAAGCCCGGCAGAGGGAGGCCGCGTAAGTACGGGCAGCGGGTCACTGCCGTGGCGGACGTACGGCGGTGCCAGAGACCGACTCGGTGCTGGATCTGGCAGCACGGCTCGACGAAGTTCGGGAGGCAGAGATCGACGTGCGCCGATCCAATTTCGAGCGGCTGGCCGACGGGGTAGCCACACTGCACTCGTCGGCGCTGCGGTACGGAGGAAGAAGAGGCGGAAAGAGCGGACATCAACACGTGAAGGGCAGCGTTGGCTACCGCGGTGGCGGAAGACTCGACTGGCAACAAGCTCGCGAGTAAAGGACGGTTGTGCGCGGCTCCGGTGCGTTCGATGGAGCAAGCCCTTCGACAACCACTGCTGTACGGAGGCCGATGGGGGCTGGCCGGGACCGAGGAGAAGCACAACGGCACCAGATCTGGCAGCCAGGAGGTGATCGGCTAGGTTGGGGATGGTCATCGGGTTCCGATCTAGATTGGGCGTTGCTATGGCGGGGGTGAGTAGGGCCAGGCGCTACTCCGGGGACAGGCGAGGCGGCATGGTGGCAGAGGTATGGGAGTTTTCTCGTTCTTTTTGTTTCCCTATTGTTGATGATGGTGATGAGGCTATCGACGGTGTTGCGGTGTTGGTGGGTGGTCGCCATGGCCAGATACGAACAGGGTATGGTGGGGACACTGGTGGCGTTGTCGATGTGATGTCAGCCGACGGTGGCCATGAGGCCAGTCGGGTCGGGCGGCGGATGTGGTTTGCTGGAAAATGGTCCGTGAGTGCGGCGGTGGTCGGTGGGTCTGGCGTAGACGAGGTGATTATGGTGGTTCGAGGTTTGTCGGAGTATGGTGGCAGGGATGATGTAGACGGGTATTGACCGTTGGAGGCCAGGGGAGGATGGCTAAGTCGAAGACGACAGGAGGAGGGGTGGCAATATTAGGTTTAGGATTTATTTGTCTCGGATTGTCGACACGGAGGAAAAATGTATATGTAAAGGATGGAATAAGAAGCTGGGCACGAACACGATGTACATATGTGGATGGTAGAAATTTATGGATGAGTACCTCTCCTTATATAGGAGGTAGGAATTCCAGTTGGATAAGGATTTGGGAGGTTTAAATCCCCTCATAGATAACATAAATTTTTTAATTCAAATTGATTAAATCCCATATAGATATTATCATAATTAGTTCAAATTAAGTAAAGATAATTGGATCAAATCCAATCCAATATAGCTACATATTATTTTTAAGAATCTATGAAGCCAATAAAATCTTTTCAAATGCAAATTATCACAATCAATTAAATTTGACCAAAACATTATTTTAAAATACTTTTACGAATAATAATAAAATATTAATATTAATTAATTTTGAAAATAGCATTATATATATGAATTTAAATTCATGCACCTCATATGCAATAAGTATTTGCATAAAACATAGTTTTCAAAATGATTATTTATATAACCTTTCATGATATAAAATAAAGTTTTAGAAATTCCAATGTGACGCATTTTTACAACTTTAAGCAATTTGAAAATATTTATTATGTATTATTTGAAAAACCATGCTAATAAAATATTTTTAAAAAAATATGTACGTCGCACATGTTCGCATTCGACGAACCATACGAAAATGCAAATTCATACGCAACGTTCAATAGGACCAATTCGTACGAGACGTATGCGAAGTGCAAAATCAGAACCAAATTGTTTATAGAAAAAAATTATAGTAGAAATTTAAGGGGTTTTACATCCTACCCAACTTAATAGAATTTCGTCCTCGATATTTAGGAATAGGTTGGGTAGGTAGGGTTGAAGGGAATGAAAAGAGTTTAGTCGATAAGAATCATGACTTAAATCCTCGGGTGAGAAGTTCAAGGCATAAGGTGGGAGAATGGAAGATTTAGGTACTTCTAGTCGAATAAAATCAACAGCTTGAAGATGGTTAATGCATGGCAACCCATGAGTGTTTAAATCAATAACGCTACCATTATCCTATAGACTGGCAACCTAGTCAATAGGCAATAACTTCCTTATCTCAAATCTCGATCACGAGCGCGTTAGTTTCGAGTTACTTGTGGTTTTTAATTCCGTTAAATCTTTGAATTCGTCTTTATCCTTTTATCACTAATCTTCAAAAAGTATTACTTCTCCCATTTGATATTCCATCGAACTTTTTTTTTTTTTTTTTTGCAAAACATACATTCCTAAATTTGAGATTTATGAACAAAACTTAGATGTCAACCAATATATGCCTTCGACATCTCCTAATGCTCGCCTTTAATTTAAAGTTTTGGATTCAATCAATCTCTAGCAAATATTTTTCTCAAACCAATTTCAAAATTTTTCTAAAATAATCTAGTCAACCTTTAATCAATTTAGTTGAAGATAAACCAAGGTTACTTCAATATGAAATTACGTCCAAAATCATAAAATTTTCAAAGTCCAAAATGATCTCTAATATTCTTCTTCCCACATATTTTTCATATAAGTCTATATTTCCTCAAGCTATAATCTCCTCAAAAAAATTTAAATTTAATAACCTTCAATCCCTTCAGTCGATGGCCAAATGAAGTTCTTCCTAGTAGGACATTCACATTTAATCTAATAAAATTTCTTAATGCACAAATCATAAGATTCATCTCTAGCATGTTTGATTAGTCGCAACATTTTTGTCAATTATTATGTATTATTTGAAAAACCATGCTAATAAAATATTTTTTTAAAAAATATGTACGCCGCACATGTTCGCACTCGACGAACCATACGAAAATGCAAATTCATACACAACGTTCAATAGGACCAATTCGTACGCGACGTATGCATACGAAGTGCAAAATCAGGACCAAATTGTTTATAGAAAAAAATTATAGTAGAATTTTAAGGGGTTTTACATCCTACCCAACTTAATAGAATTTCGTCCTCGAAATTTAGGAATAGGTAGGGTAGGTAGGGTTGAAGGGAATGAAAAAAGTTTAGTCGATAAGAATCATGACTTAAATCCTCGGGTGAGAAGTTCAAGGCATAAGGTGGGAGAATGGGAGATTTAGGTACTTCTAGTCGAATAAAATCAACAGCTTGAAGATGGTTAATGCATGGCAACCCATGAGTGTTTAAATCAATAACGCTACCATTATCCTATAGACTGGCAACCTTGTCAATAGGCAATAACTTCCTTATCTCAAATCTCGATCACGAGCGCGTTAGTTTCGAGTTACTTGTGGTTTTTAATTCCGTTAAATCTTTGAATTCGTCTTTATCCTTTTATCACTAATCTTCAAAAAGTATTTCTTCTCCCATTTGATATTCCATCGAACTTCTTTTTTTTTTTTGCAAAACATACATTCCTAAATTTGAGATTTATGAACAAAATTTAGATGTCAACCAATATATGCCTTCGACATCTCCTAATGCTCGCCTTTAATTTAAAGTTTTGGATTCAATCAATCTCTAGCAAATATTTTCCTCAAACCAATTTCAAAATTTTTCTAAAATAATCTAGTCAACCTTTAATCAATTTAGTTGAAGATAAACCAAGGTTACTTCAATATGAAATTACGTCCAAAATCTTAAAATTTACTAAGTCCAAAATGATCTCTAATATTCTTCTTCCCACATATTTTTCATATAGGTCTATATTTCCTCGAGCTATAATCTCCTCAAAAAAATTTAAATTTAATAACCTTCAATCCCTTCAGTCGATGGCCAAATCAAGTTCTTCCTAGTAGGATATTCACATTTAATCTAACAAAATTTCTTAATGCACAAATCATAAGATTCATCTCTAGTATGTTTGATTAATCGCAACATTTTTGTCAATCTCCAGCATATTATCACTTGAACATAAAAATCTAAGGTCACTTCTCTTAATTCCATCTAATACCACCTTTCAACTCATTTCTCCAACTTATACACTCATTTTATTTATCTATACTAATCTCCTTTATGGCTTCCGATTCTAACTCATTCTTTAACCGAAGGGTGTCATGATAAACTTTCCATCTTCATATATAAGAAACAAGGTTTGAATGAATAATAGTGTAGTAAAAATAAGATCCTTGAAGAGAGAAGAAAAACAATCGGAAGGAGAATATAGTTAGGTTCAACGGTCATGATAAGGGTTTGGATAATAAATACGGATTATTTCACGAAAATAAAAATTTATGGTCTAAGCAAATAAGATAAGGCACGAAAATAAAAGGCACGAGTTAGCAATCAACATAGAGAACAAGCTAAGCACGTAAGGAATTAAGTTGATCACAATAATTTATTTGGTCCAAAGCCTTGAGTCTTGGTTGAATGAGTCGACATCATGGTAAAGGTTACAGTTTAGTCTTTTTGACCCAAAGTCATATCAAGAAAATAGAGTACAAGGAGATGTGTTTTAGTGGCATGTGATATACCTACATGAAGGTGGGCTCGTCTAGGTCTTGTATATAGAACTTGTTGGAAGAAAAAGTCTATTGTGCTCCAATTATCAAAGTCATGATAGAGAACACCAAATGATCAAAATAGAAAGTGGGTTCTCATGTTGTACTAATTAATGCACAAAAAGGATACAGTTAAAGCACGAAGTAAAGGTAATTAGGAAATCTCGTAGATCAAGTTAAAATAAGTTAGAGACACAGTTTCTAGAGAGAAGGTAGTCTCATAGATAATGGTATGGTCAAAGGAACGATTCTAATCATTTCTAAGTTTTAGATGGTTACGATAAAAGATCTAGATTTGAGGGAAGGTCGAGTAAGGCAAGATAAAGATATAGTTATACAGTTTGGTCGATGACTAACTATACTTGTGTATATGCAATATCATAATCATAGGTGGCACGACAATCTAATGTGGAATACTTCTATCTCATTAGGGTGACCTTACTTGCTTCTTGGTCCTCTAACAATATATGATCTAATCTAAAATTTTAAGTTCCTCGAAAGTTTCTGAATAAAATTCCCAAGATACTCCACTAAAATTTTCTATCATCTTAGACTGTCAACTTTAATCAATTTTTTTAAATCTCTAGTCAATCTCGAAACAACCCTTGTATATCGCAAATCGAATATATATATATATATATATATATATATATATATATATATATATATATATATATATATATATATTCCAAATCTTAAACTCAACATTTAAATAAGTTTATCAGCCGAAATTTATACTACAGAATGGAACATTTAAATAACTCATGCATTAATTCTATATCCTTTAATGTGTATATCTAACTTCCAGTAAGTCACAAGTATTCTAAAACCTTCAAAAGCCAAAAATCCCTTTTTTTCTTCTTTTTTTTTTGCCAAAATTTAAATATCCATAATCAAGGCTATAAACTCGAAATCTAAATATCTAAATAACTTTATAATTCATAGATCATATGACATAATTTAATTCAAGAACATTTTACTAAAATTTAGCAATCGTCTTCAAAGTTTGGTCAATCGTAAATCCTACTTCAACATTTAAAATTTAAGATCCTTTTCAAATCAAATTTATATCCATCCAAAGATGCATAGCTATAACTCAATAATTCATAAATATTTTCAAAGACCGTCAAAATCAAATCAATTTGTTTTTTCGATCTAGCTATTCTCTTGTGTATACCACCTTGTAATATCAAAATAAAATTCCAACTATCCTTTGAAGGAGGTATTATGCTACTACCCAACTTGGAATTAACTAATCCTTAAATCATACTATTAGGAAAAATGTCTTTATAACTCAAATACGATGTCAATGTATACTAATTGTCAATGTAATCTTCCTAGCCATGTGTTTGACCTATGAGCATATAATAGTGTATTCATCTTACTAGCTGTCACTAAGCACAAAAATGAGAATTTATGGTAGAAAGATTACAAGCAGGATGCAAATCAAGGATGGTAACGAGAGTTCGAAACTTGAAGGAAGGAGATCAAGCTTGTGGATGAGATCCTAAAGTCTATTCCTATATGCAGGTTCACATCGGTATAGTTACGTAACCGAAGTGATAAACTCGACCTGCATGGGCCACCACAAAAATATGTAATGCCCAGTCCCAAAATAGAAGGACCAGAAACGTATCATGCCAGCTGCATACATATGAAGTACGCTCCAATGTATAGAAATCTTGTATGTACACATATGCTGTAAAATACAGTAATCTAAGAATAAATCTCATCCATAATGAAAAGAATAATAATATAAAATTAACTTGAATAATTATGGTTCAATCGTAGGACGGAGTCAAATCCACTACCAACTAAATTAAATATAGAAAAATATACAAGAAAGAATTGGTCGAGCGAGCAAGTGATGAGTCCAAGAGTAATCATCACGGAGGAAGGAAGACATGGCCTTAGCTGGAGCACCTACAGAAATCATAAGACACACCTGGAGGAATCACCAGGTCCTCAATATGCCACAATCAAAGAAAGTGACAAGACATAAATAAGGTAACCTAACCGTACTAAAGTGATCATGCAGTTGAGAAACAATCCTTTCGACGCATGAGCCATGGCTGTAAATGGGATCTGCATAGTCCCCATATAGGGCATCGGGGGCCTACGTCCGTAACGTCCGAAGATCGTCAGAGGGCATCATGTGCAAGGGGCTACGTCCATAACGCTCTGGAAAACGTCAGGGGACAACTGGAGCGTGCGTCTTCGAAGGAGCGCACAGGTAAGCAGAAAAGTGCAAAGAAGCCCATACATCAGGTATTGTTCTCCTCACCCAATGTACCTGTCAAGTCGCATCCGCGATTATGTACCTCTACTAACTGCTAAGTCTCCTAACACGCCTCTATTAGTAGTTAGTCCTAATGCATACACACTAGGGATCAGCCATCACACAAGGACCTCTACATGCCACTCATCTCACACATCCTCGTAGTACAACTGTGTCAAGGTATATACAATATACTACAACGGTAGTCCCTTAAATCTCGGTCCATATGCAATCAAAGGATAATAACAAATAAGCTAATATCACTGAGCAGGTAGTAAATCAAGAACTGTAAGAATTGGAAATAAATGAATAGTAATATGTAATAAAATGCAAACTAAAAATAAATAGTATAATGGCAAGGTATCTTGCCTGTTGTTACGCCTTGTGTTACGCCTGGTGTGGTGCGAGGATCCAACAAGTTTTGATGTGTCCAATAGCCATGGTCGACATGCAAAGGTCTAAAGTTGCGAGTAAAAAGTAGGGATTACTCACGATTAAGCACGATCGATTTTGATAGTCAACGGGAGTTCAGGGAGAAAATACTCATACTCGTAGAAAATATTTGAAACTAATTTTTATTAGCATAAAAATACTTTGGTAAATATTGGGGTATACTAGAGAATCATCATATAAATTGGGTAAGTAAAATATATATATATATATATAATTTTATGTCAAATACTTGAAAAAAAATATAGAATTCTTTTTAGGCCATAAATACTGTTGATATATGTCTTAAGTGTTATTGGGCTTTAGTCCCATATTGTCTAGAATGATAGGAGAGAAGGCTAGCCTCTCCTATATATATGTAGTCTCTATTCCAATAATAATCACATAAAATCTCTACATGGTATCAGAGCCTAAACATGCTTAGAATACCGTCAGAGCCCCCCCCACGCCGCCGCTACCGCTGTAGCTACTGCGCCGCTGCTCCCGCTGCCACTGCTGTGTCACTCCCGCTGCCACTGCAGCCGCCGTTGTGCCACTGCTACGCCGCTCTCACTGCCGCTGCAGCCGCCGCTGAGCCGCTGCCGTTGCAGCTGTGTCGCTGCAGCGGCTGCTACTGCCGTTGCTGCTGTCGTGGGTGCCTCCGTGCACACCACTTTTAGGGCTCCTACTATGTAGGTAAGCCTAAACTTGAGATTTATCTCATCTGTGGCACCTACGGTGTAGGTAAGCCTAAACTTGAGATTTATTTCATCTGTGGCACCTACAGTGTAGGAAAGTCTAAAATCGTTCTTGAAGATTTATCTCATATGAAATTCTCAAGGAGATGCCTAGATCTGATAAAACCAGAAATATTCAAATTTATGAGAGGACGACGAGGACAAGCGTGAGTTGTGGAGCAAGTGTGACGTGATCGAGAAGAAGCATTGATGGAGGCAATCCTCAAGAAGCTGGATGCTGACGATGTGGCGACGTTGATAAAGTTAATAAAGGTGTCGGCTGGTAATAGCACAACACGAGCGCCGCCAAAATTGGAACTACCCTCCATCAATCTGAAGTTGGATGGACCAGCCACCTATCTGAATTGGTCACGCGGGTGAGAAGAACCCTTGCAGGAAAGAACCTGGTAGGATTCTTGACGGGCGAGAAGACAGAGCCGGAAGAGGGCTCGATAGGACACAACGAGTAGAAATCCACTCATATGGTGATTTACATCTGGCTTCTTAATTCCTTAGTCCAGTCTATTGCCTCCACAGTAGATGGCATTGAGATGGTAAAAGACGTATGGAAGAAGTTGAGGAGAACCTATGATGGCATGGAAAACAACCTACGGATCTTCCAGATAAAAGGGGAGATCGATGACACCTTACAAGGGGAGAAGACGGTGCAGGAGTACGCTACGGAGTTGGAGCGTCTCTGGCTAGATTATGATCACTCCTCGAAATGGGCAAGCTGTGGGGACCCGAAGTATAAATAGAGACATGTGTGTCTGCAGGAGAGGACGATAAAATTCCTTAAAGGGCTGACTGCCGCATTTGCACAGAGGATAGCCTTACTCCTCGCCTAACCAGAGATCCCTAGTCGAGGAGGCCATCTCAGCCATGATCCAGAAGGAGACGCAGATCAGATTACAGACAGGGACAGGTGGTTCCCCCGAAGCAAAGTCATCACTAGCAGCTGCTAGCTCGGGTGACACAGGATCCAAGGGAGAGCTCTGGCAACACAATCGGCAGTGCTATAACTGTGAAAAGATTGGCCATCATCGATATACTTGTACCAAACCACCTAAGGAGGGAGACTCAGGTGGTGGACGAGGACGAAGATATATTGGACGTAGACGTGGTCGAGGAGGCCGACGAGGCTGCCGAGAAGGCTATCGAGAAACTTGCTGGTGGCAGAAGGGAATGGAGGAGCTGGTGGCACCTTTGCTGAGGAGGATCAGGCACTGCTGGACCTGCTAAAGAGAACGCAGAGAGCGTCGACCGAAGGAGACAGGAGGAGCGGAACAGAGGAGATATCTACCTCATTCTTCGGAGGCGATGTCGCTATGTATGCTTATCCATCAGAAGGTACTGACGAGTCACTCGCTCTTGCATCCATGTCTTCCTTTAAAATGTCAGACTGGATTATCGACTCAGGAGCATCTCGGCATGTGATCGGGATCGCTAGTGAGTTTTCTTTATACACTTACCTAGCACCAGCAGACACCATTCAGACTGCAGATGGCACTTTCCAACCAGTGGTCGGTAAGGGTACTGTTAATTGTACAAGTTCAGTAAGATTATCGAATGTGTTACATGCTCCATCTTTTCCAGTCAGTCTCTTGTCTATTAGTTCTATAATTCTCCAACTAAAATGTACTGTTTCTTTTGATATTCCTAAGGTGATCTTCCAGAAGAAAGGGACGGGAAAAAGACTTAGGACTGGCACCTGGCATGAGGGACTGTGGTACCTAAATCGGGAAGGACTGGACTCAGCAATGATATCTATGGCAGAGAAGGCTGGAATGGAAGAGCTGCAGCAGAGGACTGAAGATACTTTGATACTTCATCATAGGAGGATGGGACATTCTTCTTTTGATACTCTAAGTAAGTTGTATCCAGAGATGTATGCAAAATCAAATAAACAGAAATTAGTATGTGATGCATGCGAGTTAGGAAAGCTTACTAGAAGCTCATATGTTGGTACTGGTCATAAGAGTTCTTTTGTTTTTGAGGTAGTATATTCTGATTTTTGGGGTCCATGTGCTACTAACACTATGAATGGATATAAGTATTTTATCTCCTTTATTGATTGTGCATCTCGTATCTCCTGGCTGTATTTAATGAAAAATAAGAGTGAAGTATTTGCTCACTTTCGGGACTTCCATAAACATGTCCAGACTCAGTACAATGCAGTAGTGAAGGTATTGAGGTCTGACAATAGAATGGAGTACACCAACAGGACACTTGCAGAGTACCTGTCAGCACACAAAATACAGTACCAGACCAAATGTGCATACACACCAGCACAAAATAGAGTAGCAGAAAGAAAGAACCGACACCTTCTAGAGACCGCAAGAAGTATGATGATCGACATAAATGTCCCACAAAATATATAGGGACATGTAGTATTGACGGCAGCTCAACTTATCAACAGGATGCCTTGAAAAGTCCTGGGATGGAAGTCCCCATGCAAAGTATTATAAGGCAATAATAGTGGGATACTCCCACTAAAGGTATTCGGGTGTGTGTGCTTTGTGAAATACAACAGACCATCAGTTGGAAAACTTGACCCCAGAGCAGTCAAGTGCATCTTCATGGGCTACTCAGCGACTCAAAAGGGATATGTGTGCTGGAGTCCAGTAGAGAAGAAGAAGTTCGTTAGTATGGATGTCCACTTCCGAGAGCATGAGCTATATTACCGCTAGGAGGGAACTTCGCACAACATGCCTAATACTACCAGTATAAGGCAAGAGGGGGAGATGGAGAACTTGGTGGTAACCGATCTAGAAGTATGGCATAGAGGCACGATTGAGGAAAAACATAAAGGTAAAGCTGGACAGGGGGAGGAAATAAGAAGTATCAGGCCTACGGCTCAGGGGGAGTTACTTACCTACAGCAATAGAGAGAAGCAAACTGCAGGACCAGCACTTACAGTGCCAGTGCTAAGTCCCTTGCATACGTCTGTCCCAACTCCTGAGACACCACCCCCAACTCCTGAGACACCACCATCCTCCTCATCTACACCACTGCCCTCCTCAGGTGATATCATTCCTCCTACTTTTCCCATACCACTACCTACAAGAAGGACTACTCACAGTAATACAGGAAATCCTCTAGACAGATATGGTTGGGACCTTGCTAATTTTGTTTCTTATGATCATATCTCTTCTTCTCATGGAGCATTTATAGCATCTTTGGATAGTATTACTGTACCTAACAATTGGCAGGTTGTCAAAAACGATCCAAAGTGGAAAGCAACAATGCATGAGGAGTTGGGAGCTCTTGAGAAGAACCACACTTAGGAGCTGGTAAGACTGCCAGAAGAGAAAAGAGCAGTCGGATGCAAATAGGTTTTTACTGTGAAATAGAACCCAGATGGATAGGTTGAGCACTATAAAGCTCGACTGGTGGCAAAAGGATACAGTCAGACGTACGACATCGACTATGACGAGACCTTTGTACTAGTGGCGAAGATGAGCACTATCAGGACCTTGATATCCCTGGCAGCCAATGGAGGCTGGAAGCTACACCAACTGGATGTAAAGAATGCATTTCTTTATAGGGATCTAGTGGATGAGGTATACATGTAGATACCACCAGGATTCGGTACGAAATAGACAGAAGGTAAGGTTTGCAGACTGAAGAAGTCCCTCTATGGACTGAATTAGTCTCCTCGAGCATGGTTTGACAGGTTCAGGAGAGCAATGATAGGGATAGAATATCAGCAGATCAATTCTGATCACACTGTCTTCTTTAGACGAAGTGGAGGCCACATCACCATGCTTGCGGTATATGTATATGATATGATTATCACAGGCGATGATGAGCAGGAGATCGCCCAACTCAAAGGAAAGCTTGACAAGGAGTTCGAGGTGAAGGATCTTGGCCCTCTTCGATACTTCCTTGGGATTGAGATTGCTCGAGATAATGAGGGAATCGTTCTTTCTCAAAGGAAGTACGTACTGGACCTACTTACGAAAATGAGGATGATGGGAAGCAAACCAGCTAAGACACCGATAGACAAGAAGTTCAAACTGGATGCTGAAGTTGGAGAACCAGTTGATCTGGATAGATATCAGAGATTGGTGTGCAAGTTGATCTACTTGAGCCATACTCGACCTGATATCAGCTTTGCGGTCAATGTAGTGAGCCGCTACATGCATGACCCCCGGAAGGGTTATATGGACGCAGTATACCAGATTCTGAGATACTTGAAGGGAGCCACCGGGAAGGGACTGATCTTCAGAAGAAATAATCATGTAAGCATCGAAGGTTATTGTGATTCAGACTGGGCTAGCTGTACTGACGACAGGAGATCAACATCGGGCTACTGCATATTTGTAGGATGCAACTTGGTCTCGTGGAGGAGTAAGAAGCAGTCAGTGGTGGTGTCACTACCATATTCTAGCATGGGGGTATTTTTGTCATTTTTGAATTTCTAAGATTTATTGGGAATTATTGTGAATTATTGAGATTTATTAGAATTTATGTGATTTTAATATTAATTAATTAAATTGATAAGTGGTATGTTGATTTGAGACTAGTTTGGACCTTTTAGACTAGCCTACAACCTAAACTTAGCTATGGTGACTTGGTTAGCATGATAGGGTCTTAGTCTAACTTAAATTAAACTAATTTAAGTCATTTAGAATCAAGTTGTAATAGGTGGAATAGAGATTTAGAGCTATGACTTATGACTTAAGGACTTCAGCCCATAACTCATGTAACTTAGCCCATAGCCCATCACTAACCCTAACCCTAACCCACTATGGCCGGCCAAGCATTGGTATTCCCCCCTATAAGTAGTCTCTTCCATTTAGGGCTAGCCTCTTTTAGGAAAGATCAAGTTTAAAGAAGAGGTATTTTCCCAACTTCATTAATTCATAGAAAATCCATTTTAATTCCTTTTTCTTTCAAATCAATTGTATTATATTCTAAATCACCTATACTTGCTGTCCATGGTGTTAAATCTCAGCTTTGGGATAATTTGGAGTTATTTGCTAGCAAGGAGAACCCCCCTATTGAAGCTTTCCTTGTGTTTTGACACCAATAGATAAAACCATCTAAATACCATTAAATTCCAGTTTTCTTTGGAAAGCCCTAGGTCTACCCTAACTGTAGGTATAGCTAAACCTAGGTTTCGTATCCATTTCGTGTCCTAAACGGACACGTATCAGTGATGGTGCGTAGGTGTTCGACGAAATGCCACAGTGGGCATTTCGATCGAGTTTTGGAAATGTGTTTGAATAGGAAGCTGTGTTTTGATGTGGCTTATATGTTTTTGGTCGACTGAGGTGTTTCTTGTGTCATGTCGTGTCGCTTTGGACACGTGCACATGCGGGTGCAATACCGTGCACGAGCAGTGTGCTTTCCCTGCTGCTCGGGGTCGTTTGCACGCATCACACGCCACGTGGACACGTGCCACTTGGCACAGAGGTGGGGGCAACCACTAACAGGCCCCCCCTCGAGTCTCACGACACCTCGTGTCCTATCAGACACAAAATCTATTGCACATCGGATTTGTACTGACTGTGCACTTGCTGTCAGTGACCTCTAATACAGCTCTTTAACTTCGGACACGACACACCAGGACACGATGCAAGGTGTTGGACACATAGCTGGATCTTAGGCGAACCTAGGGTTGTGAGCTCAAGGCTTGGTTTGGCCTGTGTCGTGTGCACGACACGCGTGCACACACGCACGTGACTGCACTGCTGTGCAGTGTCCAGTTTGTGCTCGATTTGAGTTTTATTTATTTTGGACACGTTGTGTCATTGTGGTGGGACACGAACAACATGTTGGACGCGAGCACATTATTATCTATCATTATCAACCTTTAGTTTTGTATTTTAGTTTGTTTTCAATACTCAAATCACAATTACCCCTAAAATCCTGATACCTTGTATTTCTGTATTTTTCCAGTTTTAATAATTGAACTTTGGCAGCTGATTAAACCCACTTAAATGCTGCTAAATATTGGTTTTATACCCTAATGTTGTTCTCCTATGTTTAATCTACTTGTGTGTCAATTTTGGGTTGAATTGGTGTATGTTTGGGACTGATTTTTGGTGGATTGATATGGGACTGAATTGTTGAGTGAATGGGTTTCCCTTCCATGTTTACTGAGAACCCTTCACAATTCACTCACACCACTGTACACACTTTACTGTTTCCTGTGTAACCTACATACACACACCAATTTATATCTTATGCTACAATGTTTCCCTACCTATATGTCCTGACATTGGTTTCCTGAGAACACAAGGGCATGGCTGATATCCTGTCACTTGGTTCCTGGAAACACCACACACACATTGCCTCTCATGTATACACACACATTGCACTCTCACACATACAGCATTCATACACAATTCTAATTCCAGTTTTCCCTCACACACATTAGTTCCTCTCACATTCCTTCACTCACTTGTATTCACACACACACACATGTCTAGATCACACACACTTGCACCCTCACTTGCCATGTACCATCCATTGACACTAACCTAGCCTAGTTTCACACACCCTTCACCGTTCTCAAAATAGTTGACACACACACTCACTTGTTACACACTCTCACTCATATATTTCATGCACACACACACATAGCCCTCTTTATATATATTTATATATATATATATATATATATATATATATATATATATATATATATATATATATATATACAGCCCCCTTCTTATACGGGATAAGTTTACGGGAAGAGTTTACGGGATAGACCAATTTCTTACGGAGAGAAAAGAAACTCAAAATATCTGGCCGAAACATACGTATGTTTCTCTTCTAAAATTTATTTCTCTTTAATATTTAAATCTCTACTCTCTACTCTTAAAAACAAACATATCTCTATCTTCAAAAATAAGGCTTATCTATCAATTTAGATTTAAACACAGAGGGATTTATTTATTTTAAAAAACATAGATAGATAAATTATTCCATTTACTTTTTTAAATAAAGATAATTTTTTTTTAAAAAAAGAAACTATCCTTAGAAAGAAATATACCTTTAAAAATTATATTTAAAATATTAATTTTAATGTTAATGTTAATATTAATGTTGATATTAATTTTTATTTTTTATTTTTACATTAATTTAAATTTTAATGTTAAAGTTAATTTTAATTTTAATTTTAATGTTAATGTTAATGTTAAAATTAATTTAAATTTAAATTTGTTTTTAAATAAATTTAAATCTAAATCTAATTTAATTTTAATTTTATTGTTAATGTTAATGTTAAATTTAATTTAAATTTAAATTATTTTTGTTTTTAAATAAATTTAAATCTAAATCTAAATTTAAATTCTAATCTTAATTTTAAATTATATTCTTAATCTTAATCATAATCTTAATTTTAATATTACATTTTAATGTTAATATTAATATTAATGTTAATGTTAATGTTAATGTTAATATTAATGTTAATGTTAAACTAAACTTAATGTTAATGTTGAAATTGAAATTAAAATTAAAATTAATATCAACAATAAAGTTAGCACCAAAAAACTAACATGAGAAATAATATTAAAATTAACATTAATATTAAGTATATTTTTGAATAACATTTTAAAAAGATATTTACGTTTAAAGATAATTTTTTTTAAAACAGTCCATCTCTACTTTAAAAAATTATAAAATTAACTTTTATATCTCTATTTTTTGAATAAATAAATAAATTTCTCACTATTTAAAAAGTAAATAGACTTATCTTTAAGATAGAGATAGGTTCCTTTTTTAAAGGAGAGATCTAACATTTTTAAAGTGAAAGAAATAAAGAAGATAACCATACGTATATTTTCTCATCTCGTAAGTTTGTCCCGTAAGTTATTCCCGTAGGAGAAGCCTTCACCGTTCACCGTTGACACTAACCTAGCCTAGTTTCACACACCCTTCACCGTTCTCAAAATAGTTGACACACACACCTAGGCTTGTGTGACCTAGTATAGACTAATATAGACTTGTTAGGACTTAGAATGATTGTTAAACCTAGTTTAACACAACCTAGACTTATTTAGACCTAGAATAACTTGTTTGACCTAATTTAGACTTGTTAGACCTAGTTTGACCATAGTTGACCTAGTTTGACTTCTAGGGTTGACCAGAGTTGACCAAGAGTTGACTTTGGCCTAGATTGACCTAGATTCATTTAGAATGCATTGAATTGCATCTTGTTATCATTTTAGACTTGTTGTGACTTGTGCTGTTCTGATTAGGAGCCAGACACCCCTCCTCGGACAGTACATTTCATCCGGACACTCAGATAGCAGGCGAGTACATTCTCTGATCATTTCATAACTTGTTAGAATTATATTCCTGCTTTAGATTACTTTACTTGATGCTATCACGACATTATCACGGATCAATACTATATGGATCTCTTCATGCGATGTTATCCCCCTCGGGAGCATCGGGTACATTGTGTCATGTGCGTTTCACTTTCATCATGTACTCCTTTGCTTTCACCATATATGTACACTCGTGCGAATCATGTACTCTCATGTTCACGGAGCCCTCATGTATACTATCATTTGTACCCTTTCATGGGCCTTCATGTTATATCATGTATAATAACATAACCTGCTTAGATCCTTGTGTATTGATTAGAGAAAACGGGGGAGTGCTAATAGTCATGTGAACAAATTCTATAGTAGTGTAGATCATGTGAAACTCCTTAGTGTAGATCATGTACTAATCTGTCATGTTCACATGTGCTATCCTGTACTCTACATCACTAGCAACTATTAGTTCTCTATATACAATAGCTATTTACATACAGTTCTCTTCTTTTACATCATGTACTTCCGTTCAGTTTTATGTATCTTACTCTACTGCATGTTTATATTTTCTAACCTGCTATGATCTGTTGAGATGTATTGTGCTCGCTCCTGTCCTGACTGGACCTGGGGCAGTCCCATGCGGATTCGGAGAGATTCTCATGCGGCTCGGAGCAAGAGAATCCATGCGGCTCATACAGGGACAGTCCTATGCGGTTCGGAGAGACTCTCAGTCTCATGCGGCTCGGGGTAGGAGAATCCATGCGGCTTACATAGGGACAGTCCCATGCGGTTCAAAGAGTCTCCCAGCCTCATGCGGCTCGGAAGCATATGCGGCTCACAAACGACCAACAGAAATATGCGGCTCGATCAACGCCACGTGTCCCCGTGGGATCCCTTCACACAGCTGGCCATGGCCTTATTTAATGCTCTGCCGTGATTTGATAGCTGACGGCTGTGACATAAAGTGCCATGATGGTCCTGTCGTAATGACAGACTCTTCGGGAACATGAGAAAATCTCTGACACGATTCGAGATTGCCACGTGGCTACTCCCATGCGGCTCAATTGAAGAACAGCTTCATGCGGCTGGCAGGAATCATCTTCCTGCGGCTCACCAAGAAGCCATCCCATGTGGCTCGCAAGTATTATACCTATGCGGCTCACTGAGATGCTGTCTCATGCAGTTCACAAATATCATGCGGCTCTGGCAGGGTCCACCATTAAGACACGTGGCAGAAATTCAATTGCCCCCATGGCTTGACGGCCGGTAGCAGAGTGATTATGGGATGCGTGGTTCTAAATCAATCAGAGATTAACCAGATCCCAATAACCATATTTAACGTTATCCTCCTAATTGATAAAATCAGGGCATATCACTCGTGATCAAGCCAATGGGACACGTGGTGAGAGATCCAAGCTTGACGCAACCAATCATGAAGATTTAAAGCAATCAGCATTAATCATTCACAGGATTCAATGCCATCCACATTTATGGCCCGGATCCTTCATGCTTAAGACCAATTGTCCAGATTGATTAAACATCAGGCCGCCGCCACTTTGAGAATGGGTAATCATCCAAACCCTAATGATGCCCTCACTCCTATAAATAAGCAAGGTGTCATTCCCTTGCGAGATATACAGAGAGACTCCCCCAATAAAATCAGAGAGAAAATACACACAGAGAGAGAGAAGCCAGAAGAGTAATAGAGGGAGAGCAAGAAGAGCATTTCTTCATCAACGCCAACCATCTCTTCACAGGAGCCAAGCCTGCATACCGATCGTCCAAGGAGTAAGGCAGGGCTGCCGTCGCCTTCCCGAGCCTCTATCGTCACCCCCCAGAATCTAAAATAAACAATTGTACTTAGACTGCTGTACCTAGGTTTTCGTCCATAGGCTTTCTTTGTACAAGCGAGTTTGTAACGTGAAGTAAAAGTCCGGTCCTCCGATAATTATTCTGTTCTTTTATATTTCATGGCAAACACGATGGCGACTCTGCTGGGGACAAACTTCTCCACAGCTGAGGAGTTGGTGACGCAATCGGATGCAGCCAAGCTTGGCTCCACGCAACAAAAGATGGTCGCCCGGTTCGACCAACAGGCGTTCGAAGAAATGCTCTCCGACAAGAGCGCTGGCCCGGTCCAGAAGCGAGCCCGTACGAAGAAGGCCCGCAAGGAGTGGAGACCCCGATCATTCGTTCCTACTGAAGCTCTTGCAGAAATACCCTCTGTTGTTCAAAACGGCGAACAAGATTCTCCTGCGGCCCTACTTCAGACCATGGACAACTCTGCTGTCCCCAAGTCCGGCAGAAGAAAACACTATGATACTGGACTTGCAGGGGCAAAGAGAAACTCTACGCTATCCGAGCCGCATAAGGGCGTTAGCCACATGGAAAAAGCTCATACGGCCACATCCGCTAGCCGCATGAAGAAAACTCATGCGGTCACATTTGTCAGCCGCATAGCTTATGCGGCTACAATCGCCAACCACATGAATGAAGCTTATGCGGTTACTGAAGTCAATCGCTTGTAGAAAACCCATGCGGCCACAATTGCCAACCGCATGCGGCCAGCCTGCACGATCGCGACTCCTCGCACCAAAGCAACTCATCCGGCAGCCAAGGACAGCCACATGCAGACAGCCTGCATGGTTCCCAACCCTAGCCATATAGCGGCTGTTCTACGCTTCTCTCAATCATTCTTCGACCGTCTTTCATGCGGTCCTGATGATTCTCTGGATGATAAGCCAGACTCTGTGATATTCAACTTGGACTCTTCCTATTATGCACCCGCAAGTGCTAAAGGGAAGAAGTCTAGGGCAGCGCGAGCCCACCAAGCCCAGTCAGCTGCCCCAACCTCTGACTATCGGGGCGTCCCACTAATTATTACGCGAGCCTCGGATGGAAAGTTGTACAGAACCACTCGAGTCCAACCTCCGGCGGCAGACGGACGGAGAGGTTCCCAAAAGTCTTCCAAAATCCTGGGAGCAAACACGGTCGGACCAGACCCATCTAACTTGCGTGAGGCCATCCTCCACAAATGCAAGAAAAGGAAAGGTGCATCGGGATGCAAAGAGTCCGCCCACGGACGTCACTGCACCCAAATCATCGTCAACTGCTGCTGTAAAAGCACGACGATGCAAGAAGACCGGCAGTCTGTCTTTCAAAGACTGCAACAGCCATCTTCAGAAGACGAGACACTTTCCGTCGTCTCTTGCAACTCTGCTCAAAAAGTCCCCACTGATGGAAGGGGAAAGAAGACGAATGTTCCCAGCCCGAAGATCTCAACCACGGCAACTAAAAGACAGTCGTCTAAGCGAGTGCCCACCACCGGAGTTTTCCAAGGCACTCGCTCTAAGATGAAATATGCTACAGTGGGAGATTCGTCGTCCACAACGTCGGAGGTTGCTAGGGCTGGGGGTAGCACCCCTCCGAGCCTCCACAGCAACCCAATGTTTCAAGAAGACGAGCCAAGGAAAACAACTCTCCCATCAGATACAGCAAACCTCGACGTCCCCGAGGACGTCCACCACTCCTAAGATGAGGTAAACTCGGAGGCCGGGGGTACTGTTCCTTCCGAGTCTGAATCAGAAGGGAACATACCCACATACCCCGATGACTTCTCACTACATGGGTACGATTCGGAGGACGCTTCCTCCACCGCTCCGTCTATCTCTCCTCATGTGAAGACGGTATTTATGACAGACAGCAACCAAGGTGGTTCCAGTGATCGCCAGCGCATCGACAGTCTCGAAGCCATATTGCTTGATTTGGTCAAGTCTGTAGACGAGATTAAAGCGGCACTTCCAACGCTGCAAGGAGGGACGCCTGGCCAGACAAGCGCGGGTCCCGCAGTCAATACGGACTCGAATTCGGCGGCACCAAACCCGGACAACAATCCTCCAGAAACGACGGCCCCCACCGCTGGGGACGAGGCCCGCGAAGTGAGAAGGGAGGTCCAGGAGCTCCGAGCCATGTTCCATGCCCGAGAAAATGCTCAAGACCTCAGAATACGGCAACCATACCCTGCTGAATGGAGGGATGTTCCATTTCCACCAAAATATAAGCCGTTCAATATCAACCCGTATGATGGCAAGACCTCAGCAAGTCGGTACATCGCTTACTTCGAGGTCACCACCGACCATCTGCCCCATGATGATGCTATCCTCACGCGATTATTCATTAGGGCATTGGAAGGAGTCGCCTTCGACTGGTATCGCAATCTGCCAGACAACTGTATCCAGTCCTTCGCCGGCTTCAAGCGCCTGTTCTTGGAGAGATTCTACGAAGTAGGGCAGGACGTCACCATGTCCACCCTCATGGACGTCGTCCAAGGGGAGAAGGAACTGACAAGGAACTACATTGAGCGGTTCCGCCAGACCGCCATGAAGCTGCCCTCCGGAAATCCTGATTCCTCCTTGATTAAAATTTGCCAAAAGAGACTGCTTCCAACAATCAGTCTCTGGATGGGCAAAAGTCAATTCAAGGATTGGAAGACGTTCATCATCAGTGCCACAAGCGCCGAAGAACGACTGAAGAAGGCTCGCCAACTGGGGTTGCACATCTCGGAAAGAGAAAACTAGGGCAAGCATCCCAACAACGATAATGGGGGTAGCCCCTCCAACAATCGGGACAGCAAGGGAAAGCAGGCTATGGTGGCCGATACAGCACAAAAACCTGAGCCAAAGCCCGCAGACAAACAATGGCCGCAAATCACTTACTCCTTCGAAGACAGTCATGTCAAGCCCAGCTTGGACATGCTCATACAAGGGGACAGAATTCAACTTCCTCCACCAAGACGGGAACCGCGGCCGGCAGAGATAGAGAATCCAAAGTACTGCTATTATCATCGCTATGTCCATCATGCTACACACGATTGCTACCAGCTGAAACGGTACATCCAAAACCTTATCGATTCGAACGCTCTGGCCATCGATTTCGAAGAGGTAACCGTGGCGGCCAATATGGTGTCCGTACAGTTCGGCAGCTTCCCTCCGACGAAAACTCAAGACGGGGTAGTCCCCATCCCTCTGGCGACAATGGAGATTACCAATCTTCCACCTCCCCGAGATCAGGCTGCCGGTCTAGTACCCCTCACCACATCATGAGGGGAGGTCATTTGGATCCATCCAGACCTGGTGTCAGAAGTGACTCGGCCCACACCATCTTCCACCGACAAGAAGAAAAGTGGAAAAGTCAGGACCTGCCACACAACTGATGCTCTGGGACCGGCTCAGCCTTCGACGACCGACAAGCCAAGGCCGAGGGAGACTCGATTCGACAAATCCCTCCGAAAAGAGGCAGCCCAAGGGCTAGAGAGGCCCTACAACTTTGACATCTTAGCGCAATTGGCTAACACACCGGCCAAGTTGTCACTGTACGAACTCCTAAGGCTCTCCAAGGACGTTCGTATTGTATTAAGCGAAGCTCTCCAAAATGCCGATGTCTACCTGGCTCAATCCAACCTCACCGGGGAGGACTCACCTGTGGATCTCCAGGACAGTGCCTGTACGGGCACAATGCCAAACATCGTCTTCACTCCGCAGGACATGCTCATCAAAACTAACCTATACGATCGCTCGCTATACTACACGAGATACATCAGCGACGTGAAGGTGGATCGGATGCACATTGATCCTGGCTCTTCTATAAGCATCATCCCGAAGGGTCTGCTACATCATCTCCGCATCCCAATGCATCGCCTGACACCTACAAGCACCGCCATTAGCGGTTTCAATTCGGGCAGGAGCTACCCTATTGGGAAGATTCGTCTGAAGTGTCAAATTGGCGATCTCTAATCCGAAGTCACCTGCTACGTCATAGATGCAGACACTTCTTACAACATCCTCTTGGGACGCCTATGGATACACGATTATATGATCGTGCCCTCCACACTGCACCAGTGCTTCAAGTATGTCAACAAATACGGCTTCGTGAAGACGAAATTTGCTGACATCGATCCCTTCAAAGGGGTCGAATCATACTACTCGGACTCCTGCCTATACGAAAAGTCAAAAAGGCACCTTGATGAAGGAAATGAACAAGCTGGTACCGAAATGGCCACAGGATCAGAAGAGCCTCTGACGATCCACCTCCAAGCTCGCAAGCCGGGCAAGTCCGCACCCCTTACTGCCACTCTGCGGAAGGACGCGATCAGCCTTTCGGCGCAGGAGGAGCAGATGATAATCTGGCTGCCAAGGTCCGGCCAAGTGCCGAGACCCACAACGGGGCCATTGACAATCAGGCTGTCGAGAGTCGGTCAACCCCAAATGGAGAAGCTCAATCATTCCGATAGGCCACTGACGATACGCCTTCCCAAGAAGGGTCGTCACCCCGATGCGAGGTCTGACACTTCTAGCGAACCGGCCACTCCTCGTTCCACATCAAATACCAAACTGGGGGTCGCTAGTCTGCCAACAATCCTACGCTCTGCTCCATCAACTGAACCACTGATAATCAAGCTTCCCAGGTCGTCTTCTCAGTCTTCATTCACACAGGGGGTAGTCGAAGAGGAACCGGAGCTAGCCAAGTATGTGGCTTCCCATACTGATGTTCCCTCCGCTGATGATGTAATCCTCCTAGAAAAGATACCTTATTTCATCAATAAAGGGCTATCTTTGAACTACACCGAGCACAATAAGCTATGTACAATGCATGCTATGGAACACTGTATAGGCACTCACCTACATACACAGGTGACAAATGTGTACACCGCAATCCAGCTTACTCTAGTAGAAGACGCTTACCGAATAATCGAGGGAGGGGACCATCCAATCATCTTCGGCCGGACGAACAACCCGCATCCCCTCACCATAGAGGAAGCCGACCTCGGGTCAGATACCGGGAGACAACCTCTATATCTCTATAGCCCTCAATCCAAATATCTCATGCAGAAACAGGGGTATGATCTGGAGACGACGCCAGGTTTGAACTACGGTACTGGGCGACGATTACCTTTGAAGCCGCCAGTCCCGGCGGGCAAACCACGAGACTACTATAGCAAAACTCGATGCGGGTTAGGGTATGTAACGCCCACTAGGACCCCTGAAAGTTCAGATGATGAATGCGACTGGCAGTCACATTCAACCGGGTTACCAACTTTTGACTCAGATACCAGCATCGGAGACGTGTTCAGACAAGTCTTGTCAGTCAACATGGCATTCGCCGACGCTTACGAGGAAGACGAAGACATCTCCGAGATCCTTGAGCTAGAGCCATTGGCCCAACAATTGGATGCACAATGGGAAAAATGGTTCAAACTGAGAGAACCTCCTACTGAAGATGAAGTCATACAGGTTGACCTCGGCAGCGAATCTTCTCCAAAACTAATTTTCGTCAGTAAAAGCCTAGCAGACGAAAAGCGGGAGTCGCTGCTAGAACTTGTCAGAGAGTACATTGATGTGTTCGCCTGGAGCTATGAAGATATGCCAGGGTTAAATCCTGACATTGCTCTTCACAAACTCAATATTTAGCCAGATGCGAAGCCAGTCAAACAACAACAGCGATGCTTCAGCCCAGGCATCATGGACGCAATCGAAGCCGAAGTCAACAAACTAATAGCCAGCGGCTTCATTCGTGAGGAGCAACATCCCGATTGGGTCGCCAATATAGTACCCGTCCTCAAGAAGAATGAGAAGATTCGAATCTGCATCGACTTCCACAATCTGAACAAGGCGTGTCCCAAAGATGAATTCCCCCTTCCTATCACAGACATCATGATCGACAATACCTGCGACTTCGAACGTATGTCATTCATGGATGGCTTCTCGGGGTACAACCAAATCAAGATGTCTCCTGACGACGAAAAGCATACATCATTCCGAACACCGATTGGCACATACTGCTACACAGTTATGCCTTTCGGTTTAAAGAATGCTGGCGTCACATATCAAAGAGCCATGAGCATCATCTTCCGAGACCACTTACGCAAGACAGTGGAGTGCTATGTTGACGATATAGCCGTTAAGAGTCGCTGCCAGGAAGACCATCTGCAGGATCTAAGAACGGTATTCGACCTAATGCGAGCGCACAATTTGAAAATGAACCCTACGAAGTCCTTTCTGGGCGTATCGAGCGGGAAGTTCTTGGGATTCATCATCACTGCACAGGGTATCCATGTAGACCCTGAGAAGACGAAAGCAATCATGGAGATGGGTCCTCCGAGAAATCTTCGCGAACTCAGAGGCCTCCAAGGGAGGCTAGCCTACATCAGGAGGTTCATTTCTAACCTGTCCGGGCGATGCTGACCGTTCATATACCTCATGAATAAAGGAGTCTCATTTGTATGGGACGAGGAATATCAGCGTGCTTTCGACAGCATCAATGAATATTTGTCAAGTCCTCCAGTTTTGGTGGCCCCGGTTCCTGGAAAACTATTCCTGCTCTATGTACGAGCAATGGAACATTCCCTCGGGGCTCTGCTGGCACAAAATATTGACGCAGGCCATGAGCAAGCCATATATTACCTCAGCCGAATGATGATTGGGCCAGAGCACTGATACACCGCTGTGGAGAAGGAATGCCTTGCCCTGGTGTTCGCCATTCAGAAAATGCGGCACTATGTTGTAGGATCGTTGAGCACCTCTAGAGGGGGGGTGAATAGAGTACGTGTGTGCAGCGGAAATATAATCACCAATTAAAAAATTAAACTATGGCAGATATATAAGAGACAGTAAATAAAGATAGGAGAATCAAACTCAGTGACACAGCGATGTATACTGGTATCCCTCTGAGAGGACTAATCCAGTCTCGAGTACTCTTGCTCGATGTTAATCCACTATGGCACAAGCTTTAACTGAGAGCTTGCAATCTCTTACAACACCGTGTTTGGTGACAAGCGCACGACCGGCTTCACAACACCGTGCTTGGTGACGAGCGCACGACCAGCTCCACAACAAAAAAGTTGTTGAAACTTGAACGACCTCTTACAACTCTTGAGTAACCAAAAGACTCTAAATCAACCCTGATAGTACTGGCTTTTGGCTAAGAGATGTGTAGGTGAGATTTGAAAATCTTAGATCGTTTAGAAAACACTTGAATAATAGAGAAGAGAAGATGAAGAATGAATTGATGATTTGAAGTGAAAAGTTCTTCTCTATTTATGGGTGTTTTCACCAACCGAACTCGGGCAGAACTCGGACAGAGTTCGGGTGCAAATATCTCACAAAATAGACGTTGCTCGCAGATTTGGAGGCAACTGAAGTTTGAATACAAACTGACCGAACTCGGTCAGAGTTTGGACCGAACTCGGGCCGAACTCGGCTAGGAGTTCTGTCAGGAGATATTTTAAAAATCTTTTGTAAAAACAGTTTTCAAACTGGTTTTTGGTTATTTGTAAAATTATTTGAAAAGAATATTTTCGAAATATGTTTTTGAAATATTTGTAACCGAAAATACGAAAGGGTAAAAATAGGTTTTTAGAAAGGACAATTTTAACCCTAAGCCAGTATTACCATAATTGATTCTACAAAGTAATTCCTAGACTCAATAAAATGTAAAATATAGAATAAAAGTAGAAAAGAGTCTTCAGAAGATTTTGATGACTTTGACGCTTTGATTTATGCAGTACATCGTCCGTTGAATATGATTTCATGCATCCTGAAATAGTTAGCAGCATTTTCTATATTTTGTGTATTGACTAAAGTATGTGTTGATTATCGAAATCGGGTGTGACCGTGGAATGGGGCAACAATCTCCCCCATTTTGATAATTGACAAACTTGAGTCTATACCAAAATATATTTATATCAAATAGAACAAAATACAAAAAATACCTGAAAATTGAGATGTTTTTGTTTTGGATATATCTTGCGTGCGTTTGGTATATACTCTTTTTCTCCCCCTTTGTCAAGTAGTAAAATGAATAGGCTCCCCCGTAAAACATGAAGCCAACAATAGAATAGACAAGACAAAGTGAAGTAAAAAGAAGTAATCACAGCATAGACAACTGGAATAAAAAGAACTATGTCATAATAAATTGAAATATCATAGAGGTTCCACTAATAATCCAAAAAATACAACTGATAAAGTCTAACTGAAACAGTTTAGACATGAAATAAAATAAAACTACTACATAAACTGTATCAACTAATCAAAACTAAATCCACTATCCCATGGCTGAAACCACATCACATCGCTGGGTCGTCCGCACTGGGAGGATCATGAGGGAAATCAGCAGTGGTCGGGTCGAAATACTGAAAAGTGACCTCATCAGTAAAACGAGGACCAGGAAAAGCCGGGTGTGGAAGGATAGTGAGTGGACGGACTGGATCCTGAACCAGGCTGTAGTAGAGATCGGCAATACTATTTCTCAGCACCTGGGCCTGATAAATGTGCCGGAACTCGGAGTCCTGATGACGTTGCGTGGAAACGGCAACAAAATCATCAAACCGCTGGTAGAATGCCTGATCGAGTCCTGGGGCAGGGACCGGAGCAGGATGAGCATCAGCTGGAGGGGCCTCAGCATCAGCAGCTGGGACAGCAGGAGCAGCACCAGGAGGTTGAGGAAACCGACGAGAGCGGGTCAACTCAACAGGTGGAGAAGAAATGGCACACGTTTCAAGATTAATCTCAAAACGTCGAAATATACTAGCAAGGTGCATAGGAAAGACTAGGTTCCTACCTGCATTCTTGCAGTTGAGCATCCAAGACATCATAGTTTTTGGAACGGAGAAAGGAATTCCAAAATGAATGTGATAAAGAGCAGAAAGTTCCAAAATGTAACTTCATCGGTAGAGCCTTTCTTCGAAAGAAGGGTCGAGAAAATCATACGATGAAGCTCGTAAAAAGTTTGGTTTAGATGTCTAGAAAAGATTCTCCAGGGAGGAGGAGTAGGGTGACAAATCAATTCCCTAAAGGAAGCTAAAGTGACATCGGCAGGGAATTGAACATGGTGGATGTCAACAAGTGCATCACCAAGATCAGGAACATGAAAGTATTCACTGATATCGGTGGCGCTAAATTCTAATTTCTGTCCAGCAATGCAGGAATAGAAATTCCCGTTTTGTTTTACTTGCAAATTGCAGTAAAACATACGGACTGCATTGTCGTAAATGCTATCTTGGACCTCGAAAAAGTCGCGGAATCCAAGTTGATCAAAAACAGGAGCATATTCAAAGAAAGTTGTAAAATTGACGAAGGCTCCAGCACAAATACGACGAAAAGAGAAAGAATCAAACCAGAGATCGGAGAAGTCTTTGTCGGGAAACAAAGTGCTATCATATTCCTCGGGATCTCTAGGTTTGGCTGGACTAAAGAGACTTGCCGGAGTGTAGTCGGATGAGGAGGAAGCACCTTGAGAAGAATTTCCTCGTTGACGTTTCGGAGCCATGAGGAAGAAGATCGCCCACTTGAACTTGTCGATTCCTTGCAGAGAAGGAGGAGGAAGGACTTCTAGTAGGAGATGGAAGTATTCCACGTTTTGGTGTGGAGAAAAAGTGGAAGAAAGGATGAATTAAATAGGTACTAGGGCCGGCTGTTCGGTTCTGGAACCATCACAGCGCCGACCGAACTCGGTCCGAATTCGGTCCGAACTCGGTCAGAGTTCGGGCCGAGTTCGGCCACTTGCATTCCCGAGATAGTCAAAGCAGTCAGGTAAATAAAGACTGTAATAAATAACATTTGACAGGTTTATTAAATAACTGCTATTATTTTCGGGTTAACTATAGGGGTTGTCCCAGCTAACGGTGGTTCACCGGGGAACTCTTAAGTACCGCTTCGCTTCGACCGTAGCCGTGGTGACAGACATGCCCTTTGTAAGTTTGTCCCCAAAAATAATTTTCATTAGATAATAAATTGTCAAGTCATAAATGCAGTTTTAATTACCATATGTTTTAAGAATCCGAGAATTCAAGAATGCCGAGCTCACGCCTCAAGATGTTAAAACGGTCTTCAGCCAATGGTTTAGTGAAAATATCAGCTAGTTGATGTTCAGTATCAATAAATTTTAAGCAAATATCCCCGTGTTGTTGATGATCACGTAAAAAATGATGTCTAACTTTTATGTGCTTTGTGCGTGAATGACAGATAGGGTTCTTAGTCAAATTAATTGCACTAGTGTTATCACAATAAATAGGAACATTTGTATAGTACAGATTGTAATCCTCTAAGGTTTGCTTCATCCACAAAATTTGAGCACAACAGCATCCTGCGGCGATATACTCAGCCTCAGTTGTTGATAATGCTACTGAATTTTGTTTCTTGCTAAACAAAGAGACTAAGGCCTTTCCTAAGAAATAACATGTGCCACTGGTACTTTTACGGTCCACTTTGCATCCAGCAAAATTCGCATCCGAGTAACCTATAAGGTCAAAGGATTTGGTTTTGGGATACCATAAGCTAACTGTAGAAGTTCCTTTAAGGTATCGGAAGATACGCTTAACGGCACTAAGATGTGATTCCTTAGGGTTTGCCTGATATCGTGCACATATGCAAACACTAAACATAATATCAGGGCGACTAGCAGTTAAATATAATAAACTACCAATCATACCTCGATACTTACGCTGATTAACAGGTTTGCCACTTTCATCAGTATCAAGCTTTGTAGATGTAGCCATAGGAGTCCCAATTGGCTTTACATTCTCGAAGTCGTACTTCTTCAGTATGTCCTTCGTGTACTTGGCTTGGTTGATGAATGTTCCGTTTGAGTGTTGTTTGATTTGCAATCCTAGGAAGAAGTTCAGCTCTCCTATCATGCTCATCTCAAATTCACTCTGCATACACTTGGCAAATTCTTGACAGAGTTGTTCATTAGTAGAACCAAAGATAATGTCATCTACATAAATTTGCACTAGAAGTATATCATTATTCATGGATTTAATAAAAAGAGTAGTATCAATCTTGCCTTTTGAAAATCTATTATCAAGTAAGAAGGCGCTTAGGCGTTCATACCAAGCACGAGGTGCTTGTTTGAGTCCATAAAGTGCTTTCTTAAGCTTGAAAACATGATCAGGTTTTTGAAAATCTTCAAAACCAGGGGGTTGTTTCACAAAAACCTCTTCTTTCAAATAACCATTTAAAAATGCGCTTTTCATGTCCATTTGAAAAAGTTTGAAATCATTAAAACAAGCAAAAGCGCAAAACATGCGGATGGCTTCTAGTCTAGCAACAGGAGCATAGGTCTCATCATAATCAATTCCTTCTTCTTGATTATAACCTTGTGCAACTAGATGTGCTTTGTTGCGTAGAACTTGTCCATCTTCACTAAGTTTATTTCGGAACACCCATTTGGTACCAATTATCGATTGACCAATAGGTTTAGGAACGAGTTCCCAAACTTGGTTTCTCTCAAATTGATTAAGTTCCTCTTGCATGGCAGAAATCCAAAATTTATCAGAAAAAGCCTCATTAACATTCTTAGGTTCTATTTGTGAAATAAATGCTACATTAGCTGCTACTTCAGAATCTCTAAGAGATGAACGAGTACTTACACCTTTGGATACATCACCTATTATGAGAGTTTCTGGATGATCTGGTTTGAATCTCAATGATTCGAATCTTTGGGCCATACCTTTCACAAGGCTCTTCTCAGTTCCTGCATCTTCGGAACTTTTATCAGTTCTTGCCTCTTGGGTAGGATCTTTCTCAGAACTCTTCTTTGTCTTTGTAGGTGCATCTTCATCATCACTGTCACTAGATCTATGACTATTCAACTCATCAAAGGTAACATTAATACTTTCTTCAACAATCAAAGATCTTTTATTAAAAATTCTATATCCCTTACTCTTAGCAGCATATCCGAGAAATATCCCGTCATCTGCTTTGGAGTCGAACTTACCCAAGTTATCCTTGGTGTTCAGGATGAAACAGCGACAACCAAAAACTTTAAAATAAGAAATGTTTGGAATTCTTCCAAACCAAAGCTCATATGGTGTTTTCTTCGAAATTGGTCGAATTAACACCCTATTTAAAATATGACTGGCTGTACTAACAGCTTCTGCCCAAAAATATTTAGGAAGATTATGCTGATTAAGCATGACTCTAGCCATTTCGCTTAGAGTACGGTTCTTCCGCTCCACAACACCATTCTGTTGGGGAGTTCTAGGACAAGAAAATTCGTGGTAATATCCACTATCATCACAAAACTTTTTGAAATCAGAATTTTTGAATTCGCCACCATGATCACTTCGGATACGAGTAATCATGAAGCCTTTTTCGTTTTGTACCTTTTTACAAAATATCTGAAATTCAAAAATAGCATCACTTTTGTTTGATAAAAAGTAAACCCATGTAAAACAAGAGAAATCATCAACAATGACAAAAGCATAGAGTTTACCGCCAAGACTAGCGACTCTACTTGGACCAAATAAATCCATATGAATCAATTGCAAAGGTCTCGAAGTACTTACAGCGTTGATGGATTTAAAAGAAGACCTATGTGCTTTGTTCTTTTCACAGTTAGCACATACCATGTCTCTCTTGAATAGAATTTCTGGGAGTCCTTTTACCAACTTCTTTGTGTTCAGACGTGAGATAGTATCCATGTTTGCATGTCCTAGTCTCATATGCCATAGCCAGCTTTCATCTTGATTGGCTACTAGGCACCTTCCTGCATTATTAGTATTCTCCAAAAAGAAAACATAAATATTGTCTTCTCTAATCCCTTTATATACGGGATCACCAGATGACATATCATATATGGTACATTTATCTTTCACAAAATTGATACCATAACCATTATCTGCCAAATGACTTATGCTCAATAGGTTATGTTTCAATTCAGTTACTAGACAAACATCCTTTATTATTGGGTAAAGAGAAATACCTACAGTACTATTACCTATAATATCACCTCTCAAGTTATTTCCGAAGGAGACGTATCCTTCTTTCTTCATCGATAGCGTAGCGAATAAAGATGCATCACCAGTCATGTGTCGTGAACATCCGCTAACGAGGATCCATTTGCTTCTAGCATGAGAGGGTTGAGGGTCCACCTACAAAACAAGTAGATGAATCCTTTGGTACCCATTTTCTGAAGGGTCCATGCTGATTAGCTTTAGGTCTCCAGACTAAAGTATGGTTATTAACAAGCTTTCTTGCAAGACAATACTGTGATATGTGTCCGTGTGTACCACAATAAGTGCAAGTCAGTTTAGAACCAGATGTGGTTGAAACTGTGTTCACATGCTTGTTTGGTTTCTTGGAGAACCTATAAGTAAAAGCATGATGATACTCGTGTTTCTTCTGTGCTTTCTTGTTTTTAGTCCTCTTAGGTGTATGCTTTACATTAGGACTAAAATTAGGCTGTGTCACAGGCATTTCCTGTTTGTCTAACTTGATTTCTAACTTTTTAGAAATCGCAATAGACTCTTCATATTTAGCAGTCATAACTGAGAGTCTCTGTTCTGTTACTAAGTACATCCTCTTCTCTGTGTCATACAGTTTTTGCATCTTACCATAATCTCTTTCTTTCTTTTGAATAGTGAGGATAGCCTCATGATAGTCTACCTTGAGTTTGGCTATCTCTTCTGTGTTACCGGTAGTAGACGTCTCTTTAATATCTTGAATAAGATTAGACAGTCTAGCTAACTCGGTTGTGTATGCCTTAATCTCTTTTCGAGATTGCTTATACTTGTCAAGCACATTTTTGTGTTCTTCAAGTAAATCGCTAAAGGCATTTTCTAACTCATCGAAAGTAAATTCATCATATAGAGGGTTTGAAGATACCTTGTCAAATGACATAAGACAGACATTTGCATTGCCGCAGGGTCTATCCTCTTCTTCAGAATCACTGGCTTCGCTTTCATGCCAGATACTTGTGTTGGCATACTTTCGACCAGTTGTAGCTTTTCTACTTGATCTTGATCTGTCATATGGACTGCTCTTCTTGGTAGCTGGACAGTCCTTCTTCATGTGCCCTGATTTCTTACATCCAAAGCATATGGTTTCATCTTCATTGCTTTCTTGGACGTCTTTCTTCTTTCTGCTTGTAAACTTTAGATACTTTCTGAAGTTCTTCACAAGTAGGGCTTGTTCATCACCATTTGAGGATTCTTCATCGGAATCGTTGTATGTCGGCTTTCTTGCATGAGCTTTGAAGGCAATAGTTTTCTCCTTTGGTGTTGCTTCTTCAAAATCTTGCAAGTCGAGTTCATGGGTCATGAGCTTGCCCATCAAAGTTTCCAACGACATTGTGGTGAGGTCGTTTCCTTCAATAATTGCTGTGGCCTTTAGATTCCAATTCTTTGTTAGAGCCCGCAGCACCTTTCTAATCTTCTCATGATTGCTGTAATCTTTACCAAGAGATTGTAGAGGATTAGTTATATCAAGGAAACGAGTAAACATCTGTGTAATTGACTCACCGGGTTTCATCTTAAAAGATTCATATTCCTGAGTCAGTCTACTAATTTTGGATTCTTTCACTTGGGAAGTCCCTTCATGGGTTACCTCAAGGAGTTTCCAAATTTTGTGAGACGTCTTGCAGGTTGAAACTCTGTTGAACTCGGTTTTGTCAATTACACAGAATAGTGCATTGATGGCTCGAGCATCAAGACTAGCCTTTGCTTTTTCAGCATCGGTGTACTTGTCATGCGGCTTTTCCATAAGAATACCTTCAACCACTGTAGGTGGTGGTTTCTTATACCCATCAATGACTATTGACCAAAGATCAAAATCTAGAGACTTAAGAAAGAAAGTCATACGTGTTTTCCAGTAAGTGTAATTTGTTCCATCAAATAGGGAAGGTCTATTTGTGGATTGCCCTTCACCGTTGAATATAGATTTCACGGCTGCCATATATATACTCTCTAGGGTATGTTATATAAGAATATAACCTGCTCTGATACCAATTGTAGGATCGTTGAGCACCTCTAGAGGGGGGGTGAATAGAGTGCGTGTGTGCAGCAGAAATATAATCACCAATTAAAAAATTAAACTATGGCAGATGTGTAAGAGACAGTAAATAAAGATAGGAGAATCAAACTCAGTGACACAGCAATGTATACTGGTATCCCTCTGAAAGGACTAATCCAGTCTCGAGTACTCTTGCTCGATGTTAATCCACTATGGCACAAGCTTTAACTGAGAGCTTGCAATCTCTTACAACACCGTGCTTGGTGACAAGCGTACGACCGGCTTCACAACACCGTGCTTGGTGACGAGCGCACGACCAGCTCCACAACAGAAAAGTTGTTGAAACTTGAACGACCTCTTACAACTCTTGAGTAACCAAAAGACTCTAAATCAACCCTGATAGTACTGGCTTTTGGCTAAGAGATGTGTAGGTGAGATTTGAAAATCTTAGATCGTTTAGAAAACACTTGAATAATAGAGAAGAGAAGATGAAGAATGAATTGATGATTTGAAGTGAAAAGTTCTTCTCTATTTATAGGTGTTTTCACCAACCGAACTCGGGCAGAACTCGGACAGAGTTCGGGTGCAAATATCTCGCAAAATAGACGTCGCTCGCAGATTTGGAGGCAACTGAAGTTTGAATACAAACTGACGGAACTCGGTCAGAGTTCGGACCAAACTCGGGCCGAACTCGGCTAGGAGTTCTGTCAGGAGATATTTTAAAAATCTTTTGTAAAAACAGCTTTCAAACTGGTTTTTGGTTATTTGTAAAATTATTTGAAAAGAATATTTTCGAAATATGTTTTTGAAATATTTGTAACCGAAAATACGAAAGGGTAAAAATAGGTTTTTAGAAAGGAGGACAATTTTAACCCTAAGCCAGTATTACCATAATTGATTTTACAAAGTAATTCCTAGACTCAATAAAATATAAAATACAGAATAAAAGTAGAAAAGAGTCTTCAGAAGATTTTGATGACTTTGACGCTTTGATTTATGCAGTACATCGTCCGTTGAATATGATTTCATGCATCCTAAAATAGTTAGCATCATTTTCTATATTTTGTGTATTGACTAAAGTATGTGTTGATTATCGAAATCGGGTGTGACCGTGGAATAGGCCAACATATGTCACCGGACAAATGATACATGTGATCTCACGAGTCAACCCTCTCAGGGTCCTCATGACTAAACCAGGGGCACTCAGCTCTCGCCTCGCTACATGGGAAATATTGCTGTCCCCTTATCATATGATCTTCGTCCCACAAAAGGCGGTCAAAGGTCAAGCCCTGGCAGACTTCTTAGCAGCCCACCCAGGCTCGGAGTCTTCCAGAATATATGAAGAGATCCCAGATGAGGTCGCCGACTCGCATGCAACCTCTCACAATAATATATGGCGGATGTTCTTCGACGGCGCTTCGAGGACCGGACCTAAAGGCAATATAATCGTCGGAGTCGGAGTAGTGCTGATCTCCCCTTCCGGATTGGTGATTAACCGTGCTTATTCCCTCACAGAGCCCTGCTCTAACAATGTGGCCGAGTACAACTCTCTGGTCATTGGCCGCCAACTCGCAAGAGAGCTGGAGGTAGAATACCTTGAAGCATACGACGATTCCCAACTAATCGTCAATCAGATCCGGGGCTCATACGAGGTCCGCCACGAAGACATGATCCCTTATCACCAAATAGCGATTGACATTATCTCGTCGTTTGAGGGGTTCTTCATCGAACATGTCCCCAGACTATAAAATATCGAAGCTGATGCCCTAGCTGGTCTTGTCGCTTCCCTAGCAGTTCCGAACTATGATCGCCAATCAGTGGATGTGATAGGCCACGAACTGGTCTGTCCCAAGAACAATGTGCAATTCGTGGCGAGTTATTCCGTCCAGACGATCGGTGATGCCCCATATTGGAGACAACCATTCATCGACTTCGTCGTCTACGATATCCTGCCCGAGAACCCAAAAGAAGCCACTTCCATCAGACGACGTTCTCTCAGATTCTTCTACGATACAGAGACGAAAATGCTGTATCGCTGCTCCTACGATGGATTACTGCTTCGGTGTCTGTCAAACGCAGAAGCCAAAGAAGCCGTACGAGAAGCTCATGACGGTGTCTGCGGGGCCTACCAGCCCGGCCCAAAACTGTAAGACCGCCTTCGCCGAATGGGCTACTACTGGCCCAGGATGGTGGCAGATGCGATAGATTATGCTAGAAAATACAAAGTCTGCCAAGTCCACGCGGACTTCATTCACCAACCATCCGAGTTTCTATATCCGACAGTGGCGTCCTGGCCATTCGAAGCATGGGGAATGGATATCATTGGTCCAATCACCCCACCTTCCTCCCGAGGACACCGCTTCATACTTGCGATCACTGATTACTTCTCCAAATGGGCGGAAGCTGTCCCATTCGCAGAAGTCAAGACTTCAAACGTGATCAGCTTCCTTAAGCATCACGTCATCTACCGCTTTGGACTGCCCCAAAGGATCATCCACGATAATGGTCCGTAGTTTGCAAGCCACGCATTCTATCGGTTTTGCGATAAGCACCGTATTCAAAATGTCGCTTCGACACTATACAATCCGGCAGCGAACGGGTTGGCAGAGGCATTCAACAAAACAATCATCAAACTCCTCAAGAAGTTTGTCTCCTCCAACAAACGCGACTAGAACGAGAAGCTCGACGAATACTTATGGGCTTATCGCACCACAGTTCGAACAGCCATCGGGAATACACCATTTTTCCTGGTGTACGGGAGTGAGGCAGTCCTCCCATTGGAGACTCAGATCCCCTCACTATGCGTCGCCCTCACACATCAGTTGACGACGGATGATAACTACCGACACCGGCTACAAGAGTTGGAGGCCTTAGATGAAAAGTGCCTCCTGGCTCAGCAAAGAATCGAGCTATATCAAGCACGCATCTCTGGAGCCTTCAACAAGAAGGTCAAAATCAGAACATTTCGGGTGGGCGATCTCGTTCTAGCAGTCCGGAGGCCGATGGTCATGACTCACAAGACCGTCGGCAAATTCCAGCCAAAGTAGGAAGGCCCGTTTATCATTGAGGCAGTATTCTCTAACAGTGCTTACCGCCTCACAAAACAAAACGGAGACTTGCTTATGTTGCCCGTCAATGGCAAGTTCCTGAATAGATATTATGTCTAAACGACATTCTTTCCATATCATCGAGTCATGTACCCGCTGGTACCGCTGAACTCACATCCACAACATTTCAGATTATCGAGTAATGTACCGTCTGGTACCACTGAACTTACCTCTACATTCCCTTCAGATTATCAAGTCATGTACCCGCTGGTGCCGCTGAACTAACACTTTCTCAATATTCTAAATTACCGAGTTATGTAACCGCTGGTGCCTCTAAACTCACATTCCGGTCACTCTTTCAGATAGTAAGTCACGTATGATTATACCTCTGAACTTTCTTCCTGGAAGAGATCCTCCCTCATGATCCACTACCCGTACTCCCAGTGCACAAAAAGGGTAATCGATCCACAAATTTCCGAAACGGCCATGTCCTCATTACCTCTGAGTCGTTTTCACTTCCACCAAAAACAAACCACCCCCTCGCATAGAACGTCCATGTTCTCCTACCTCTGTGTCGTTCTATGTACCCCCTCTTCATTGAGCCCACTCCTGCCATATCCTCATTACCTCTGAGTAGGAAGGCTCCGTCGAAGAAACCTTCATGCTTGTCATGTCCCCAATACCTCTGAGTAAGTATGTCGGTTCCCTTTCAACCTATTATCTGTACCCACGACCGGAGTACGACAAGGATAATGGGTCCACAAATGTCTTCTGTTGACCACAAATGTCCTCTGTTGACCACAAATGTCCTCTGTTGACCACAAATATCTCCCGTGAAGTCACTCCTGCCATGTCCTCATTACCTCTGAGCAGGACGATTCCACGATAAAACCCTCTTGTTTGCCATGTCCTCATAACCTCTGAGCAAATATGTTAGTTTTCTTTCATCCTATTATCCGTATCCTAAACCAGGGTACGCCAAGGATAATTGGCCCACAAATATTCTCTGCTAAGTTTCTTAGCATAAATCCACCATCTCACCATGCCCCGGGAGCCCAGCTGCTCTACGGCATTCTTTTTCCCAATACCTTGAGCACCCATGACCACTTTGCCATGGCTGTTCCGGATATCCTGACCAAACTTGTTATCCGTACCAAAAACTAAGGTACGCCTAGGGTAACAGGTCCACAAATAATCCTCCAGCAAGTCCGATTCCACAAACGCCACAAGTACAAAGAAAGAGAAGATGAGTCGAAACATGCTCATTTATTCAAAATTCAAAGTACTACACCATCTGGGATCACATCCCTTCAAAAAGAAGAAGAAGAAAAAACAAAAGGAAAAAAAAGAAAACAGAAAACCGATCACTGCTCCGGGGCACATAGTGTCGTGAGACGGTCCGTCAGCAAGGCAACCGACCGCTCAAACCTTTGTCTAGCTCGACGTTCCGCCTCCTGAGTCAGCACCTCCTCGTCCTCCAGATGAGCGTGAGCTTGCCAGTTGTCCTCAAATTTCTTGAAAGCCCGCTCCAGGTTAACAGAAGAGCGGAAAACCTTCTCGGCCTCCTGAACAATTGACTCCTGTTCCGCCTGAGCAGCCTTCAGCTCTGACTCTAAGAAGGCCAACTCCCTCTGGAGTGCGAAAATCCGCTCCTTCGTGTCAGCAATTCCACGAGAAGCAGACTCTTTCCGAGCCCGACAAGCCTGACTCCGACGACCCAGCCTGTCATACGAAGCGGAGAACTTGTCAAGGTCCCCCTGTACAACTGGCCCGGCAGTATCTCGAGCAAGCTTGATCCTATCCCGAGCAGCAATGAGGAAGCCCCATTCCCGTTCAATCGCAGCAGGCAAGCCCGCCTGCCGTATCACCAGCAATTGGGTCACAAGCTGATCAGCCTCCGCTAACTTAGGCTCCAGGAGTGCAGCCAACCCCACCCCGCTAGGAAAAGACTTCAAATTCGCAACCTGACCCCGATCGCACCGTAAGGACAGAGTAAAAGGGGTCCCCCATTCTACAGCAGCATCTACGCCCCTCTTTAAATGGCGATAAAGCTGTCAACCACATCCCGCGTCACCTCGTCCAGAGCCTCCGAGGAAGCCGGTGTCAACGGGAGTGTAGCCGGCAACGCTGAAGAAGACGCAACAGAATCTGCCGCTCCTGCCACAAGAGAAACAAACTCCGCCCGGAAGGACGCATAAACAGCGGCCAACTCCTCTTCAGCAGCCCGCAGAACTTGAATGCTCGGCAGGGTCGAGAGGTCGATCTCTGGAGCCGTATAATCAGCAGAGGATGAGGCGGAGATCATCGCCAGCTCCATTCCTATTTGCCCGGGGCTGGCAGGAAGCCCCTCGATATGAGACGGCGAAGGAGAGGAAACGCTCCTTTCTTCCAGATCGCGGCAGGCCAAGCCTTCCCCAAGAACATCCGTGGTAGAAAGAAAAGGGTCAGGACCTGTAGGGCCAAGGCAACCATGAATCGATTTGACCCGGAGGATATGTTGATAGAGCAAATAAGCCCCCTCACTAGTCAATATTTGGCTTATCTTACCAGTGGAGGAGTGTGGAGGCTGAGGTTCGCCTACAGCCCCTGCAGCCTCTTCACCAGCAGCCTCCGAGTTGAATAGGATAGGCTCCTCCGCCCCAGCACCCTCGGGAGGGGATGCGACGAGATCGGTGTCGCCTTGCGAAAATTCAGCAACCTCAGAGACAGGCCCGAGGGAACCTCTGTCATCCCAGACTGGGGCCCCGACAACTTGGGAGTCCTCAACCGCCGCTGGGAGAACCCCCGCTGAAAGGACCGCGGCACACACGTCGCTAATCAAAGCAGCAAGGGCCGGATTAACTCCAGGGGCAGCAGACGGTTCAGGAGAGCCTGGTTCGTCAGACGCCTACAAAGAAAAAATGGTCAGGTCATATCTCCAAGAGAATAGAAAACCACAACAAGGAGATGGCCCCGACTTGGTCTTACCTTCGAAGCAGCATCATCATCCTCACCCCTCTCCGTAATAAGTAACCTGCGAGGTCCGACCGCAGCTCTCTTCACAGAAAAGGCTACTCTTCCGCCAGTAGACTCACGCCTGCCTCGCTTACGTGAGGGACCAGGCACGGCAGACGATAGCTCTACCTGTACCACCTCCGATACAGGTGGTAACTGATCTACCGCCTCATCTAATACGACCGACGGTTGATCCATCATCATCTCATCTGCCATGATAGGCGGCTGACCCGCCGCTGCTTCGCCACCAGAAGAGAGAGAGGCCTTGTCGTCCCGCTCGTTGTCTTCCTCAATTGTGTCAAAGGACTCGGAATCGGGCATAGGAACAATATTCACCCTTTCTTCTTTGCCCTCGACACCGTAGCCTTCTCCGTACGAGTGCCCACGATGAAGCTAGTCCTCGGGTCGAAATCGAGAGGAGGCTGATTTGCCTTGACATGATATAATGTCGCCATATGCAAGATTTCCCCTATCACGTTTGCCGCAGGAACCGAAAAGCTAGTTCGAGTATGACAGGTGTCATAGTAGCTCCATGCTCTAATACCATCGAGAATGCTACCCTCAAATCACAGACAGGAACTAGGACGCCCAAGGAATAGTTGGCTGTACCCAAACTGGCGGGCAAACCTACTGGGCAAGTAGGGCTCCAGGTACACAGTATTACGGTTGCGATAAACTAAATACGCCGGGCGAATGTTGCGCAACCAGAAACGCATCTTCTCAGGTAAGAAATGAGGAGATCTAACGCCATCAACATGGACATTCCTCACTTCCTGGTCGATAAAATGGGGAACGGACACGAAGAAATCATATCCGTCCGCCCTCGCCAGCATCCTCCGACACACCGGCATGGTAATATATTCCCAAGGCTGATGACGGTGTCTGAAAAGAAAAGTGTCATCGTCCGTAACGCCGTCTCCCGTCCCAGGCCTCATCAAAGATCGATAATACAATAGCAGCCATCCCAACAAGTAATGATAAGGCAGCTCTATACGTTCAAAGTCCATCGCTACGTCACGAGCGATGACCTTGGACGAGAAGACACGGAGACCGTACTGAACGCTGCACACCATAGCAGGAAGAAGAGCCAGCCTGACCCCAAAGGCCAACTTTACGGCGGGAAGAATGAAGTGACGGCCGATCCTCTCAATAGCACCTGCCCCTCCTGAGACCACACAATTGTGCAGCCATACCAATAAAAACCCTGCCAAGAGTGCCTTCTCTGACAGCCATCGAGTAATATAATAAAAATAACTGAAGGAGTCAATCTGGCTCCCAAATTTGTCACCCTTAGACTTCGACCTCCTAGCAGTCGACACCAAGTCTTCTACTTCCCTAAGGGTTTGACGATCTCGGGAAGTAACTCGGCCAGCAGCACTGAATTTGAAGAGATATGAGACCCAAGAGTTAGTATGAGGAGTGTCCCCTTCCGAGCTATCATCTTTCTGGATAGCCGTTCGGTGACAGGTACTATGATGACACAACAGTTCTTGATACACAGTGACAAAGCCTGGGAATCGTCGATCCAAATCCTGGAACTCCTCATTCGTCGGAGTGTACGCTTCGAAGGGTTCGTCTCCCCAGGGGAGCTTAGAGACGGCATACATCTCATGAAGAGCGAGCCCCAACTCACCTACAGGTGTGAAGAAAGTTCCTGTCCGATGATTATACATCTCCAGGAGGGCCATGAATAACGGCTTATTAACGGGCAATCCGTGGCTGGTACCCCGGATAGCATCATAAAGATTGACTTCTCACAAAAATTCCTCGTAGTTCCGCAGAACCCACGAGGTCAGGTTAGCCCATGGGGGAATGGGGTGTAACCAGCTCGGCAGCGCCAATCTGCCAACAGGATAGGATCCTTTGCGAGCAAGCTGGCTCAGAAAGGTATCAGCCTGGGAGAATGAGAAGTTAGGACCGGGTGTGTTGATAATGGTACCCGGAGCTAACCCCGTCACCGATCGACTGGCCGGATCCTTGACCGCGCGCACTGACCCAGTAGTTCTGTTGTAACTGATGTTACCAACAAACATCCCCGGTCTGGTTGGTGTGAGGGGGTCTGGCATCTGCCTGTCCAAAACGATCATGTTGAACCACACAAAAGAGAAATGACGCTTCATAATGGGGATGTGAATCGGCATCCCATCCAGATTAAAATCCCAACTCTCGAAAACATCCAGCACTCGAGAGTTTTCTATGATCAACGCATCCCCAAAAAGGAAGACCGGTCTCAGATGCTTCCCATCAGGCTTCCCGGAGCTCATCATGTCACTAAGGAATTGGAAAGATTGAACCCTGATAGCATTTAGTCGCTCCAAAGGTTCATTAACAAGAAGCTGCTCAGACACTTCACAAACTAAATCGTCACGTCGCACATCCATGGCAAACTGATTCAAGCCAACCAGAAGTTCCCTCGCAGGATTTATTGGCAGATTCACTGAAGAAAGACAAAAGAAACGAGGTCAAAAAAGATAGCCGAAACACAACTACTCGATGCTTATGCGGCTTAAGTTCAGCATAGCCTTATGCGGCTCAGTTTGAAAGAGCTCATGCGGCCTAGTTCGAATGTGCTTATGCGGTTCGGTTTAAAATGAGAGTATGCGGTTCAGTGCGGACAAGCTTATGCGGTCTAGTTCAAATGATCTTAAGCGGTTCAGTTCGAAATAGGCTTATGCGGCTCAGTTTGAAAGAGCTCATGCGGTTCAGTTCGAATGATCTTATGCGGTTCAGTTCGAAATAGGCTTATGCGGCTCAGTTTGAAAAGGCTCATGCGGTCCAGTCCAGATGCGCTTATGCGGCCCTGATGATGAAGTAGTTATGCGACTACAAACAACAACCTTCATGCGGCTCAGGCCTGGGTCATATCCCATGCGGCTCGAACATGAGTCGGACACACAGCACACTTGGAAATACAGGCTCGTGCATAAGATATGCGGCGTAGCCATGACAGTTCATGTTGATTGTCTTACCAGCAATAGGCGGGTGAACGTCAGAGTGAAAAAAAGGCATGTCAGCCGGTGGAGAAGCCGCCACGTTCGTCGCCGCAGTCGATGAAGACACGGCCTTCTTGTCCTTCGCTGCCGCAGACGACGACGGGGCCTTCTTGCCCGTAGCAGTGGTAGTCTTCTTGGGAGCCATTGCCGATCGTTGATGGGAGAAGACGAAAAAGAGGTCGACAACTAGGAGTTCAAGCAGAGAGAGAAGGTAAAGAAACCCTCAAAGAATAAAATTACTTCTATTTATAGGCGAAGGAGTATCGAAAATCAACAAACGCCTCGATCCGCACGCTGCCTAAAAGAATAAAGGCAAAACGCTTCGGACAAAGCAAAACTGACCCTTGGGATCCTCCCCCAAAAGGCGACGTTAATTCAAAAAACGAATCAAGGGCATTTAATGCAGAAGATTTGCACACGTGGTTGGGGCACGTGGCAAACAGTCTATGCGGCCTAACAGTTCATGCGGCCAGATAAATCTACGCGGCTGAACCATCTATGCGGTTAACAAAGGCCATGCTTCTTATTCAAAGTATTGCAATTTTACAAATTAAAAACTTTGAAGGGGGTCATGTAGAAGCTTGGAAAATATCAGAATGATGCTCTATGCGGCTCGGAACAGAAGAATCCCATGCGGCTCATACAGGGGCAGTCCCATACGAATTCGGAGAGATTCTCATACGGCTCGGAGCAAGAGAATCCATGCGGCTCATACAGGGACAGTCCCATGCAGTTCGGAGAGACTCTCAGTCTCATGCGGCTCAGGGCAGGAGAATCCATGCGGCTTACATAGGGACAGTCCCATGCGGTTCAAAGAGTCTCCCAGCCTCATGCGGCTCACAAACGACCAACAAAAATATGCGGCTCGTTCAACGCCACGTGTCCCCGTGGGATCCCTTCACACAGCTGGCCATGGCCTTATTTAATGCTCTGCCGTGATTTGATAGTTGACGGCTGTGACATAAAGTGCCATGATGGTCCTGTCGTAATGACACACTCTTCGGGAACAGGAGAAAATCTCTGACACGATTCGAGATTGCAACGTGGCTACTCCCATGCGGCTCAATTGAAGAACAGCTTCATGCGGCTGGCAGGAATCATCTTCCTGCGGCTCACCAAGAAGCCATCCCATGCGGCTCGTAAGTATTATACCTATGCGGCTCACTGAGACGCTGTCTCATACGGTTCACGAATAGCATGCGGCTCTGGCAGGGTCCACCATTAAGATACGTGGCAGAGATTCAATTGCCCCCATGGCTTGACGGCCGGTAGCAGAGTGATTATAGGACGCGTGGTTCTAAATCAATCAGAGATTAACCAGATCCCAATAACCATATTTAACGCTATCCTCCTAATTAATGAAATCAGGGCATATCACTCGTGATCAAGCCAATGGGACACGTGGTGAGAGATCCAAGCTTGACGCAACCAATCATGAAGATTTAAAGCAATCAGCATTAATCATTCACAGGATTCAATGCCATCCACATTTATGGCCCGGATCCTTCATGCTTAAGACCAATGGTCCAGATTGATTAAACATCAGGCCGCCGCCACTTTGAGAATGGGTAATCATCCAAACCCTAATGATGCCCTCACTCCTATAAATAAGCAAGGTGCCATTCCCTTGCGAGATATACAGAGAGACTCCCCCAATAAAATCAGAGAGAAAATACACAGAGAGAGAGAAGCCAGAAGAGTAATAGAGGGAGAGGAAGAAGAGCATTTCTTCATCAATGCCAACCATCTCTTCACAGGAGCCAAGACTGCATACCGATCGTCCAAGGAGTAAGACAGGGCTGCCGTCGCCTTTCCGAGCCTCTATCGTCACCCCCCAGAATCTAAAATAAACAATTGTACTTAGACTGCTGTACCTAGGTTTTCGTCCCTAGGCTTTCTTTGTACAAGCGAGTTTGTAACGTGAAGTAAAAGTTCGGTCCTCCGATAATTGTTCTGTTCTTTTATATTTCATGGCAAACAGGACCCTCAGGAGGACCCAGCTCTAGCTGATGACTTTACCCCTACTGCCTAGACTAGCTTAGTTAGGCTTTATCTTACTTATGTTGTCTTGAGACTAGCTTAGTTAGGCTTTATTTCTGTCATTGAGATCTGGATTGTATATATTCTTTCATATTCAGTACACTACAACAGAAATACCCTTTAATGACGACTAAAAACCTTCATTAATGACGAACCATGACAGTTTTTTTCTTAATCCAAGCGTTATGAAAGCGGGTGTTACAAATGTTTTTCAAAGCGTTATAGATAAATCGTCCGAAAACGCCATTAATAGTATGAATTTCTACTACGTTCTATTTTCAAACCGTTATAGATAGTTATGTAAAAACGTTATGAATAATTTAGTATGGTTGGGGTCAGGACATTTTGAAAGCGTTATGATTGGTCATTTGTATAACATTTATAACGCTCTATACTGCATGTTATACATTCCAAACCCTACTCAATTCAATTCGAAAACAACCACCTAATTTGAACCATATTCACAACAAAACATTGAAATGTAACATTATTCTCCATTTCATTGTCTCAAAATAGAACCACATTCCATTGTCTCAAAATAGGCCATTGTCTCAAAATAGAGTACACTTTAGCTATCATTCCACATTTCTCAGGCCATATATATATACATCTTCACAAAAATCTATAGATCAGTATCCAATATAGCTAGTACACTTTACATCAAAACTATCCACATATCCCACACCATAACATACAACTTCACATGAAGACCTGTGTCCACAGCACATGTACCCTGCAAAAGATAACACAAGGATTAATAAATGTGATATAATGATATAAGTCATGATTAAAAACACACATTTATAAGATCATAATTCAATATATGTTGTGGGAAACTGTTGTGTGGAGTTTCTGTCAGATTCATCTTGTGTATATATAATGTAACTATCAAAAAGATGTTGGCTTATAAGGCCTGAGGCTATTGTCTGCAGGTAGGGCAAGTGGCAGTAGGCTACATTAGCAGCAGCAGGAGAATTATTTCCCCCCTTTCCAGCTTGACCTGTTGTAGGCAAGTGGCAGCAGATGCTTCCCATGCAGGCATGACTACTCTCATCAAATAAACTCTGTCGTCCCTCCCGACATACTATCTGTCTTCCTATATCCTTCCCAAAAAGGTCACGAAGATTTTATTTGGGGTGATTCTGATATTACAAGAAAAATGCATTTCAGATCTTGGTCGACTTTTATTAAATCTAAACTGCATAGTGGTCTGGGAATCAGAGATCCTACAATTAGCAATATGGCTATGGTCACAAAGCTAGCTTGGAGATTTCTTGGCTAAGGCCACTGATGCTGCAGATGTTGGGCGAAGGCTTGAGGCTATTGCCTGCAGGTAGGGCAAGTGGCAGCAGGCCAGGCCAAAGCAGTAGGCTACATTTCCAGTTCAAAAATATTTTATATAAGAAATTCCAGGTAGGCTACATTTCCAGGTAGGCCAAAAATGTTTTATATAAGAAATTCCGAAAAGATGCCTGAACCACTTGATCATACAAGAGATGCATAAATAGCACATGAAACATTTCCAGTTCCTTTATATAAGAAATTCCTAAATGATGCCTAAACCACTTGATCATACAAGAAATGCATAAACAGCACATGAAACATTTTATCTTTTGTTATTAACTTAAATATGAATTGAAGTATTATTCTTATCCATAGCAGCAAAGTAGAAGAAATATGGGAAAAGCTTATGCTATTTGATTGAAAATCAAAGCTGTGATTGATGTTTCAAAATCCACAACAAATCCACAAACTCCATAACCACAAATTGATGTTCAACAAACAGAACAGAGGGTAGGACTATCAGTCATAGTTTAGTGAGTGTCTTGAGTGTATTGTGTCCATGTGACAGTAGGGTGTCTCGTATCAGTAATGGAAATGAGTGAAATGAGTACCTTGACCCTCATGTATCCATATGATTGGCAATGAATTCGATAAATTCGCATCGTACATCATCTAGTTCTTCCTGCGTGTACGTTGATTTTCCAGCCAATGTTTTTAGCTAAAAAGTCAAAAAATAGTTACATTAGTTTGTATAATTTTAGAAAAGTAATTAAGAATTTAATTAATGAACAACTTACCTTTGACTCAATAGTAGGAGAGGGGTCTTCCATGAGATCTCGCATATATTTCATAACAAAATATCCGCATTCATAACCTCCAGGTTGTTTCGGGACCTACATGAAGATATTATTTGTAAGAGAATATAATGTCCATGATTATAATAAGTCATATATTAGTTTGATTACCTTAGGTAATTTCTAAGTAGGACTTCTATTTGATCATTTACCACCAATATATGCTGTGTTGAGGCCACTAGTAGAAAATAATTATATATACTAACATCAGAATATACACATTTATTAAAATATTAACAATAATAATAATAATTTCACTCATGTATTGAAAAACAACTTAATATCTCCTTTCGGTTTAAAACACAGCGAGTCCAACCAGTAAACATTAAAGGTAGAGAGCTCAACAACAATTAGAATCCAATGCTTCCTACATTAAAGGGAACATGAATGGAATAAAGCAATTTGGTTATTGAATAGGAAAGAAAAATCTTGCTACTTGATTAAAACTTCTTACTCCTTGTAAATGAATAGAATGAAGCAAATTTGGGTTTTCTTAGCCTCTTGGAGCCTTTCTCTAACCAGATTGCTTATTGCAGGCCCGAATGCATTACTCATAGCAGACGGGTTGAACATTATCAAAAGCTCCCGAGAGTTTGGAAATTTATCAAGCAAAAACCTAAAGCCAAAAGAATAGTTGAATATGGTGTCAATCGCAAAATAAAAATTTCAGAATATAAATTTCTAATTTCTTACCTCATATAGGCAACAACAGGATTCACATCTAGCCATGCCATCCTACATAACTCCTGCAGAACGATTTTAGAAAGATAACAATTTGGAGTAAAGATTCCGAACATTCCTTCTAATGGTATTTTAAGATGAGGGTCGGTAACCTTAATGGTTTCTACTATCTCTCCGAAAGTGTCAATTATCTCCCTACCACAGCTAGCAACCTTCAAAGGTTGAACATTGTCAGATTCAATTGGAATTTTTTTCAACAATTTCATAAAAGATATTGACACTAGCATTAAATAATATTACCTGAAGACCACCAACAATAAACTCTTTGGGCCAAGCTACTAAAGACCCAATTGCATCTTTAACAACTTCCATTTCTCCTTGAAGTGGCACGGGAAGGCTCACAGTAGGTTGAAGGGCTTTCATAATTGAAACCCTAGCATTATGTTCTCCTAATTCAACATTATGAATTTTCTCATTTGGTCCACACCCTTCAAAGACAATTCCCTCGGCAACAATATTTTCTTTTGTGCCCACTGCTAGCTTACATTTGGTTCCCTAAACAAAATAAGAAACAGTTATTTCTCGATATAATTACTACATGTTATAATTAAGTTGTTGAATAAAGATTATGTATTGAATATATGTAATTACCATGCCAATGTCTGATGTAGGATATGTTATGAATTTTTGCTCGCTTAACTTTGTATTCTGTTTCAGCTTTTCAAAGAAGATAGAAAAGCATATTAGAATAAACATATTAGACAAAAAAAGAAGAAAAGCTTATTAGACGAAATGGAACTAACTGTAATAATCATTACCTTAGAACCATATGATGGACTCTTATTTCCAGGAGACTCGCGTTCATTCTTACGAGACATTATATATTTCCTATTACCACTTCCTTTGGTATTGGAAGCAACCTTCTCAGATGTTTGTGAAGCTTCTTGGGCTTGAAATTCTTTTAGCATGATCTCCAATTCTTGTCTCCGTTTACGCTCCTCTTCCAATTGGGACTTGAGTAGTTCATTTTGCTTTTTCATTCCCCGTTTTGGAAGCTTAAAATAGGTCGTTGGTGTCGGTCCTAATCCCAAACCCCGAATACGTCCCGAATGCTCGGGAGTGCCCAACGCCAAGGTTAGAATATCCGAAGCTCCTTCGGTCACCAAACTCCCATCTTCCTTTTGTTTGATGTATTCCTCCTATAAAAAGTACAAGGTTTTAGAAATATAAGCATGTTGATAAGCAAGATTCCTCTTAATAGACTGGACGATATATACTCATCACTTTCATAGCTACGTCCTTGGTCCCATCGTCAGTAAATGTACCGGCCTTAGTAACTCGTGCCTTTATCCAAAAAAAACTTCTGTCATCTATATATTTTTCCCCCAACTGTCGTCGCTGTTTTGAAAGAAAAAAACCACGTTATAATATATATGTCCACATGTAAATCATGTTAACTGATATACAAATATGCATTACCAGCTCCTCTTTAAGATCGACATATCCCTTCCTGCTTAAACGATGAGGAAACTTGCCCTTGGCTCTCCGTGCACTTTGCTCCTTACTCATTTTCTTATGATTACAACACATGAAGGTAGAGAAGAAATAAGATATATATAATAGGGACCGAGTCATCCTTGTTATGCATAAAAAAATAATTTTGACAAGTTAACCTTAAAACTTGCAGACAGTCTTCTTTTGACGAATTCCTTCCACACATATTGTTTCAAGATCCCCGAGTACTTTGGTGGAGGGTGCTTGAGAAGCTCACGATTGCCCTCATTCAGATAAATCCAATGCTTGGTGAGTTGACCTTTGAATGCCCTCCAACTCCGAGCCGTGGATGCTAACACAAAGGCTTGACTATTTGGATCCAAGTCAAATTTGGCCTACAACAGAAAATAAATATTCAGCATCTATACATGAGTGCATAACATAGTACATAACATGTAAAGCATTCCAGTCTGAATACGTTCAGACTTGAATTCAAGCATTCAATGGTGCAGTGAACAAGTGAATTCAAGTCTGAACTTAGTTCACTTATCTGAACTTCATGTCCAGACCTGAGCTCTCTATGTGCAGGCAATGCATATATGGTATATAGATAGGTTTCCAGTTTGTATATGCGTGTGTGTGTTATGTAGAGAATTCAGTGAGCAGTAGATAGGTTTGGGTGTCTCAAATTGTGTACATCCTTAGGAAAATCAGTAGAGTGTCTCAGTAACACACATGGCATACAAACAGAAATTCTCAGGAACACACATGTTGAGCCTACAAATTAATTTGAAACATGGCATACAAAGGAACATTCAAAGGAACATATACAACAGTTTATCAATTCTCAGGAACAAACATTGCATAGTTAATTCAATGTCAAGAAACATGGCATACAAAGGAACATTCAAACTGAAATTTGCAGGAACACACATGGCATACAAACATTGCATAGTTAATTCTCAGGAACAAACATTGCATAGTTAATTCAATATCAAGAAACATGGCATACAAAGGAACATTCAAACTGAAATTCTCAGGAACACACATTATTTTTACCTGAATAGCAGTCCATAAGCTCTTTTTAACTGATTCTGGCACTTTATGCCAATTTGGATAATTTATTTTTACTAAGGACTTTACTGTGATGTCGCAGTAAGTTGCCAAACTAATTTTTCCTTCACCAATTGGTTGCCCAACATCGTTATAAATGATCTTTATCCTCTCTTCATCATCTTTGATTTTGCTGACTTTTTTTGATTTTGATGCTCCTCTACCTTTTTTCCGGCTACAATTTTGTTCCCCGGAATCCTCACATTGCTGTGTAGCCTACAACAAATAAATGGCATATTTATATTCATATTAATCTTGCTAAAATGTGCTTGAAATAGCATGAAACATAAAATGTGCTTAAAAACTGAGATTGAACTAACAAAATCTGAGATTAAGTATAAAATGTGCTTGAAATAGCATGAAACATAAAATATGCTTGAAAACTGAGATTCAACTAACAAAATCTAAGATTAAGAAGACCAAACCTGATAATTCTAACAAAATCTGAGATACACCCATTCTCAGGTTTGATATAAGTAACAAAATCTGAGATTAAGAATACCATTTATTATTATAAAAGTAAACCCAAAATCTTACATACACCCATTCTGAGATACAGGTAACAAAATCAGATACACCCAGGTTTGATATAGGTAACATAATCTCAGATATAAGTAACAAAATCTCAGATATAAGTAACAAAATCTGAGATACACCCAGGTTTGATATAAGTAACAAAATCTGAGATACAATGTTCAATCTATGCAATGTTTGTTCAACAAAATCTCAGTTCAATCTATGCAATGTTTGTTCAACAAAATCTCAGTTCAATCTATGTAATGTTTGTTCAACAAAATCTCAGTTCAATCTATGCAATGTTTGTTCAACAAAATCTCAGATATAAGTAACAAAACCTGAGATACACCCAGGTTTGATATAGAGTAATTTTTACTTGCAACAATATTTCAGACTTGCAGCAACATTTCTTTAACCAATTCACTTGCAGCAACATTTCAACAAGAAGATTTGGACTGTGCAATCCAAGTTCCCTCGCAATCTTCACGTAAATAGGTCAAGGGTGAGAATATATGTAAGGTAACAAAATGTCAAAATATGTAAGAATATATATTGAGAAAGTCTATATGAATCATCTACATAACTACAAAAGAGGGTCAAATAAACCTAAAAAATGAGTTGGTCAACGCTCACATCCAACATGACCGATATCATTTAATCTAAAGATGTACAGTCAAACAATTGCATATATTGATGTCAAAGATCCATCCCACCCGCAATACATGAGCAACGTGCACACTATAAAAAAATAAGTTGTATTGCCTAGAGTAATTTAATCTAAGAAGAACAGGACTTGATTTAAAGATAATATGACATGGCACAAACACAGACACGGTACCGATTTCTGCGTGACCTGGAGTAATTTCGAGTGTAAAAATGTCGTGTTTAACATGTGTCATGCACGACGTTACAGGGACATTGATCTCTTTCTTGTCCATGATTTCTAGAAAATAGGGCAATTGAAAAGAACATGTCTCCATGAACCAAAACAAACCTTGCTACCCGAACGTGTCTCCATGAAGTTGAACTTGTAAGTATTCGTCCGAAAGCAATGGAATTAACACCCTTCCACACTGCAAGAACCAACAAAGAAAGAAACAATAAGATGAACCAACGTACGGACGAAGAAAATGCCTCACAAATTAGTAAAAAAAAAGAAAATTCTTTCAAAGATTTCCAAACATGCATTCAAAGATATTTCAGCCATCTTTTGAAAACTAGGAAATAGAAAATAGGTCAAAATTAGGGTATTTTACTAAAATCAAGTCGAGGCATTAGGGCATTTTACTAAATAAGAAAAAATTGGCAGTAGAGAATGTGTCTCAAATGTGTCTCAGTGTCTAAAAAATTAGCAGTAGAGAATGTGCAAAAATTAGGGCACAAAATAAGAACAAATTTAGGACAAACCTTGGGGAGCGGGGAGCGGGCTGAGGGGAGTTGGGGCGCGGGGAGCGGGGAGCGGGCTGAGGGGAGCTGATCGGGAGCGCCGGAGCGGGCAGAGAGGAGTTCGGAAGCGCCGGAGCGGGCGGAAGGGAGTTGGGGAGCGGGAGGAGAGAGAGAAGGAGAAAGAGAGTAAGTGCAGGAGAAGGGACTTTTCGACTTAAGTGCGGGAGTAAGTGTGGGAGAGTCGAGATTTCGACTTAAAATTTGTGTTTTTTTCATAACGCTCGTACCACTGAGAGACATTCAATAATGCTTTTAGAGATAATCGTCATCGATTCCAGTCTTGCTGACCTTTGATGACGCTTTTTTATCAGCCGTCATTAAATCTCCTTATCAAGCGTCATTAAAGGGTATTTTTGTTGTAGTGGTAGTTGAGACTTGTATTTGTGGACGTTACTGAGATGCTATCTTAGACTCTTCTGATCATCTGTATTTCTTTGAGTTCTATACCATATCATGCTTCTTCTTTCTTAGTTTTGATTGAGTTTACATTCTGCTATGTCATCCCCATTCGGAGAGTATAAACTGCTTAGAATTATATTGTTAGATATTGTGACCTAAGACAGCGTTCTACCACCGATACTGCGGCGTAGGCTGGACGTACCCACGTCTCGTGCCCTTACTCTAGGGTGCGGGTCGTGACAGGTGGCCAGATCAACAGCTGAAGCAGAGTATAGAGCTATGGCCTTGGGAGTCACAGATCTATTATGGTTGAAGAATATGCTGATGGAGCTAAAGCTGGACCAGGGAGCCAAGATGAAGCTATGGTATGACAACCAGTCAGCTATTAGTATTGCCAATAATCTAATACAGCATGACAGGACCAAGGATATCGAGATTGATAGATTTTTCATCAAAGAAAAGCTGGAGAAAGGAGTACTAGAGCTGGGCTACGTTCCAAACAAAGATCAGGTAGCAGACGGACTGATAAAAGAGCTTAGTTTTATCAGCATGATGAGAGGATGTGACAAGATGGGTTTAGCGAATATCTTTCGCCCATCTTGAGGGGGAGTGTTGATATATGTGTTAAGTGTTATTGGGCTTTAGTCCCACACTGCCTAGAATGATAGGAGAGGAGGATAGCCTCTCCTATATATGTAGTCTCTATTCCAATAATAATCACTTAAAATCTCCTATATATGTAGCCTCTCCTATATATGTAGCCTCTCCTATATATGTAGCCTCTCCTATATATGTAGTCTCTATTCCAATAATAGATTTGATAAAGACTATATTTGAAAAATATTTTTACAAAGGTATAAAAAATCTGGATAACTATATATACATTCTTTCCTTAAAATCTAGTCTTTTGTCAAAATTTATAGAAATTTTTTCAACAGTATATCATAGCCCATAATATTGGCATAAAAAATTATCTACTATATTAATAAATAATTAGTATAAATAAAAGGATACTAATATTACAATAATATAAAGATATCAATATTTAGTTTTAAAATTTTATTTCAAATAACTGTTAAATTAAAAAAATTTAAAATATATAGTAGTAACTCTAATTAGTACTACCCCCTACTAATAATAATAATAATAATAAAAAGAAATATAATAATAATAAAATAATAGAAATATCAGAGCAGCTCTGCTCTTTATTTTGGAAAGTCTGAAATGGAGAAAAGAATTAAAGGAAGAGAGGAGATGAAGTGAGAGGAAGAGGAAAGTGAGAAGAGGGAGCTAGAGGATGAGATAAAGGGAGAGATTATCGATGGGGGTTCTCACCGGCGGGCAACTCGGCGTGGAAGCCCGGCTGAGAGAGGCCACGTAAGTACGGGCGGCGGGTTGCTACCGTGGCGGACGTATGGCAGTGCCGGAGACCGACTCGGCGCTGGATCTGGCAGCACGGCACGGCCAAGTCCGGGCGACAGAGATCGACGTGCGCTGAACCAGTTTCGAGCGGCTGGCCGACGGGGTAGCCACACGGCACTCGTCGGTGCTGCAGGGCGGAGGAAGAAGAGGCAGAGAGAGCGGACATCAGCGCGTGAAGGGCGGCATTGGCTACCGCGGTGGCAGAAGACTCGATTGGCAACGCGCTCGCGAGGGGACCGAGAAGAAGCACGACGGTGCCAGATTTGGCGGCCAGGCATTGATCGGCTTGGTCGGGGCTTGTCACCGGGTTCCGATCTAGATCGGGCGTTGCTATGGAGGGGGCGAGTAGGGCTTGGCGCTGCTCCGGGGACAAGCGAGGCAGCGTGGTGGCGGAGGTATGGGAGTTTTCTCGTTTTTTTGTTTTCCTATTGTTGATGATGGTGATGAGGCTATCGTCAGTGTTGCGGTGTTGGTGGGTGGTTATTGTGGGTGGTCGCCATGGCCGTATACAAACGGGGTGTGGTAGGGACATTGGTGGCATTACCGATGTGATGTCGGCCGACGGTGGCCAGGAGGCCAGTCGGGTCGGGCGTCGGATGTGGTTTGCTGGAAATGGTCTGTGACTGCGGCGGTGGTGACGGTGATGTTTGGTGGGTCTGGCGGAGGCAAGGTGATTGTGGTGGTTCGGGGTTTGTCGAAGTATGGTGGCAGGGATGATGTAGGCGGGTATTGACCGTTGGAGGCCAGGAGAGTATGGCAGAGTCGGAGACGACCGGGAGGAGGGGTGGCAGTATTAGGTTTAGGATTTATTTGTGTCGGGATTGTCGACACGGAGGAAAAATATATATGTAGAGGATGGAATAAGAAGCTGGGCACGGATACGATGCACATATGTGGATGGTAGAAATTTATGGATGAGTACCTCTCCTTATATAGGAGGTGGGAATTCCCATTTGGATAAGGATTAGGGAGGTTTAAATCCCCTCATAGATAACATAATTTTTTTAATTCAAATTGCTTAAATCCCATATAGATATTATCATAATTAGTTCAAATTAAATAAAGATAATTGGATCAAATCCAATCCAATATAGCTACATATTATTTTTAAGAATCTATGAAGCCAATAAAATCTTTTCAAATGCAAATTATCACAATCAATTAAATTTAACCAAAACACTATTTTAAAATACTTTTTTGAATAATAATAAAATATTAATATTAATTAATTTCGAAAACAGTATTATATATATGAATTTAAATTCATGCACCTCATATGCAATAAGTATTTGCATAAAACATAGTTTTTAAAATGATTATTTATATAACCTTTCATGATATGAAATAAAGTTTTGGAAATTCCAATGTGACACATTTTTACAACTTTAAGCAATTTGAAAATATTTATTATGTATTATTTCAAAAACCATGCAAATAAAATATTTTTTTAAAAATATTTACCTCGCATATGTTCGCACTTGACGAGCCATACGAAAATGCAAATTCATACGCAACGTTCAATAGGACCAATTCGTACGTGATATATGCATACGAAGTACAAAATTAGGACCAAATTATTTATATAAAAAAATCATAGTAGAAATTTAAGGGGTTTTACACTAGAGGAGTCTACAAGGGGTTTAGTCTTCGTCAAAGCGTAGCCTCCCTTCTTCTTGGTACACATACAGGAAGATTGACCTCCATTGAAGCGTATTCTGACTTTCTTGTGGGCGCAACCCTCCAAAAGCGCATCAACTACTCGGCTGAAGCGAGCAACTTCCTAAAATTGCTATTGGCCCGGGTTTCCAGAAGGCGCAGCAGGTCTCCGTCGCCAATGAGCAGGGCATAGCACAACTTGTGGCTCTCCGGGTTGGCCATCCACCCACAATCTAAGGCGTCTGGACCTCCAAGACCTCTAAGGTGTCGCCTAGGTTTGAACTCCTCATGAGAAGCGTTCCAACACGTTTCGAGGCTCATCAACAATTTTTCTACGAAGGCATATCCCCTTTGAACGAAGGAATCCTCAACCAAAATCCGACTAAGGCAAGGCCAACCACCGCTCGACGCTAAGTCTGGATCCATCTTTGTGTTGAAGGACAAGAAGAAGAAGAAGACGTGACTCTTCAGAAGAAACTCCCCCTTTATATAGGGCGGGAGTGGTCCGAAATGTAGGCCACATGGCCGACGGTCAAAATTCTCATATTAATGGGATGAACCTAGGACTCAGCACGATGAACCTTATTAAATAAAGTTCATTCGACTAAGTCCTAGACTATCCTAGGATCCCTTGAAATTCTTCAAGTAACGGTGGTAATTAAGAGGGAGTCGTTCATTAAGGAGCGGTCATTCATTGCTCTTTAAAAGAAGACTTCAAAGCCAATGCCTTCAATCCAGAGGTGCAGCTACATTCCTGCGCCAACCTCAGGTGCAGACTGGTCATGTTTTCATGCCACCTTAACTCCAACGGTACAGCACTCTGCTCCGACCCAGAAGCTTAACTACCTTTCGTCAGAGACTTAGAAGATACCATTGCATCCAACACAAGTCCGTCTGTCCCTCCAAAAGTACAATAACCTTGTCAACCTGAAGCACAGTGACTTTATCACTTGGAATACAGCCTTCTTGTTGCTCATACCCACAAAGCCTCCATCGTCTACGAAGCATAGTCCACTCGTCGCCTAAAAGTACAGAGGATCCGTTGTTTCCAGAAGAACGGTCTACTCGTCGTCCCAGAAGTACAGCAGTACTCAGACCTCGCCAGAGGCACAGGAAGCATAGTCCTACCCAACCGGTTTGCTTAAACTGACTCTCTCAAAGATAAGATTGGGGTTAATCATGATTGATAGTTTATCAAATTGATTTAAATCTTAGACAAGGATCAGTCAGAATCCAAATATGAGATGAAATCCCAAGATTTACTCGACTGCATCCGAACAAGTAAATCGGCATACGCCACGTGTCACTTCCTTCGGTTATTTTGATAACCACCAGAGATATCGATTGCAAACAATCTCAATGTCCATCACGTGTCAGCGCTGAAGAAGCCCGCACAGTACAATAATGACAGATTCCTTCATATCTCAAAACCCTAATGCACATCGCATACGTGCTCTCTTCCCCTATAAATTGAAGGATTTCCTTCAACAAAATGGAGAAGACCACCGAACATCAAATCTCCAGCTCCAGGCATCCTCTTGATCGACAACCCTAGAGTTCTATCAAAGGTATTAAAAAGTTAGAGCAAGTTCAACCCGTCGTCAGATCGTCAACGGAGTAAAGGAGCTGCTGCAGTGCTCGATCTCCACCATCATACTTTTTAAGAAACTCTTCCCCCTGTACTTAGAATATCATGTTTAGGACTTTCTCCTCTGTACATATGTCTTTTTACGTTCAATAAACAAAAAGTTTGTTCAACCTTTTGTGATGTCGAATAACCCCTTATATATAACTTTTGCTGCTATAGCAAGTAGCAGTTGCTACTGCTACTTCCCTCTCTCGTACTATCTAATAAATTAACTGATACACTATAGCTATATAAAATATAAATGGCCTCCTCTTCATATGCTAACATCTATGTGACCCTTTCACATTATCCTAACACAGATATAAATGATACTATTAGGTCCCCCTTCTATCAATTACAGGTAAGTATAGGACTGATACAAATAGATATATGCATAACTGAACATTCCTCATCACTGCTATAACACCAAGTATCAAGGCCCTTCTATATGGACTGATACAATAGGAATGTGGGACTGATTCAACATATCCTATATACTGATATCTTCTAACATACAGTTAAATATTCCCCTAACTTCAGAATAGTCCCTCCATATGTAAACTGATACATAGCTTCAACCCTATTATTGTTATTGCCCTGCTATAGGCAGTAGCCTATGACCTGTTGATGCTTAAGCATTGCTAAAAAACAAGCAAACAGAACAAAGCCAAACAAAGGCAAAGCAAGCAATGCCAAGCAAGACAAGGCTTGTTGTTGCTTTGCCCTGCTACAACACTATTAGCTAACCCGTGCCCCTTCTTTATTCAAGTAACTGACACAAAATGGAGTATCCCTCCCTAACCTTGTTCAATTAACTGATAAAAATAGGTCATACATAGGACTGATGCTATTTTCTGCTCTTCAATAATGAGCAATATACACTATGGGTATGGACTGATGCCAAAGTATCATGACTGATATAATAGACTGTATGATTATATGATATATTCTATTATAAGAGTTACAATGCATTCTATTTGGGACTGATATTCATTAGATGACTAATATATAAGAGACTATATAATGGATACATGTATTCCTTACTTATGCGTTAACTGATAACATAAGGTGGCCCATCCCCTTTCCTTCACTACTCATGACTTCTACTGATAATTACTAAACCCGAGCCTTCTTTTCCCCTCCTAAACTGATACATGATGAAAAATGTATATAGATGATACAGTTCGACTCCTAGCCCGAACCCCTATAGATTGATACATGAAAACCACTCTATCTAATATAATATATACATGTGACTGGTACAGGCAACCATATACTAACATCAAATCTTAACTCCACCCACACACACATAGCTGTACTAAACAGTCCAACTGTCCACTATTTTATACAAAATAGTCCACACATGTCCCCCGCGATGTGGAACCTTATAATACCCATATTAAGAACTAAATAAACATACAAAAGATAACCTATAACAATGTGCATCTAATATCAAGTGTCAGTTGTGAATTTTGAGCATTAGGTGCTCTTTTGGTCTTTTTGTCAAACACTTGGCATACGTATCGGGATACGTTGTGATACGCCTATAATACGCACTCTAAATGGATCCAAACTTGACCCAAATCACACCCACACATTCTAAATTACAAATGTGACCTAACAACCTATTCACAAACCCTAGAAATGCTATTCTCATATTTTTTTTCTCCAAATTGGGTCAAATGCACTATTTAACACAAATTAGAGAGTTTAGAATGCATATACCTATTGGAAGATGGATTCCCAATGAAAATGGCTCCAAGATCTAAAAGTCCCCAAGCTTCAAGTGCTCCAACCTCCCAAGCTTTGCTTATAGAGTCCTCTACTCTTTAAGGGGGAGAGAATGAGATCAATTTAGGCAAATTTGGAGAAGATTTGATGGTAGGAATAATTTGAAAAAACTTTCTAAATCAGGGTTAGGGTTTGAAATGGAAGGAGAAAGAAGAAAAAAGTTATTCTTCTTATAGCCAAGGTGTTCTAGTATTGGCCGGCCATAACTAGGTCTAGGTTAGGGTTTGGCTAGTATGAAATGTCTAGAAAGTCCCTCTATGTGTTGTCATGACAAGTTTAGGAAAAGGCCTTTCTTCCTAATTAGGTATTTAGCCTAATCTTCTAATTAAACTCACTAGATAACTAGAGACTAACTAAACTTAATGTAATGGGTTTGATGATTGTCTAATCTCACTAATTAGGTCCACTAGGGTCATGACTAATCATCTAGTCCATCTAACTAAAATAGCACTATGGTTTACATATAATATATCACTAGCACAATTATTAAATTAAAAATGATATAAATACACATGAAACACAAAAGTCTAAAATACTCCTATTTCTAAAATGTGGTAGTGACAATAGCTATCTACAAAGTGTATATATACATAGCTATCAAAATATGTAACTATCAACAAAATACATGCAATACACTTGTTTTCAATGACAAAAGTTATACGAACTTTTTGTATATTAAATGTAAAAAAGAGTACAATCGATTCCTAAATAGGAGATCTAAGTACAAAATTTTTAGAGAAGTGTGACGGTGGAGATCGAGCATTGTAGCGGCTCCTTTACTCCGTTGATGATCTGATGACAAGTTGAACCTGCTTTGGCTTTCTGGTGCTAGTGATTGAAACTCTGGGGTTGCCATTCAAGAGGGTACCGAAGTTGAAAATTTTGAAGCCTCTTTATCGAAGGAAAACTCCTTCTATTTATAGGGGAGCACATATGCGATGTGCATAAGGATTGTGCAGAAACGCTGCACGTAGAGATATGAGAGAATCTCGCGGTTGCATGGCGGGGACTGATACTGAGCTGACACGTGGCAGACGCTGGGATTCTTTTTTATCAGGATCATAGGGAGAGTTATCAACAACTGAATAAATGACACGTGGCCTGCATTTATTGTTGATCTGATGAACCTAAGCAGATTTTGTTCCTATCTCCGAGGTTGGATTTTGTCTTATCTTAGGGGGCTATTGGTTTGAACAACCTGATTGGATATGGCCCTCGTTTATGAGAACAAAGTCCATCCTTATCTATGGTTTAAACAAACAGATAGCATAGGGCTCTTATCAACAGAATCGAGCTATATTATATCTTAAGAGCAGTGGTTTAAATAAACCAATTCGGGTACTATCTGAAAAGATACCCGTAGAACCATGACACTTGCGCTTCTGGCGAAGCTTCTATGTCACTGTGCTTCTGAGCTACAAGTAGACTATTCTTTAGGCAACGGAGTCACTGCGCTTTTAGAGCGACAAGGCAACTGTGCTTCGAGTGACAGAGTCACTGCACTTTTAGACAAGTGGGCTTGTGCTTCAGGCGATGAAGTTAGGCAAGAGTAGACTTGTGCTTTGGAAAACGGAGTCACTATGCATGAGAGCGAGCAGTGGACTTATGCTTTGGGCAATGGAGTTACTGTGCTTGAGAGCGAGCAGTGGACATGGTCTTGAAGATGAACGAGTTACTGCACTTTCGGGTTATCGCCAAGGCACTGTGGAAGGAAGCGGTCATGAGACTAGGAGAGGGCACAGTCGGTTATCTGCGCTTCCGGGATGAAGGAGCTAGTTCTGTTGAAGTCTTTTAAGAGCAATTAATAATTGCTCTTTTGGTGGACGAGTGTACACCCCCTAAAATTGTCCTACGTTATTTATTTATTTTTTATTCAAATTGGCATTGATATTTTTGTTTTTCGTACTTGTACGTCGTGTGTGAGTTTGCGAGGTAGTATATATTTTTATACACAAAGGTTTTATTAAAAGATAATTTTCCCATATAAAAAAATAGTTTATCTTACATAATTAGTATAAGGTATTTCTATTTTCTTATAAATTAACAAATGTGTCCTAACGAGATTGCCAAAACTTTATGTTGTTTATTTATTTGTAAAAAGGCTAAAATATTTTATTATACAAATATATGTAGCAATTTTAAAAAACTATATTTTAAGTAAATATTCTATTTGCATTGAGGTACATGAAAATTTAGTCATGCATATATTTGATTTTTGAAATTATTTATTATATTTTTATTATGATTCATAAAAAGATATTTTGAAACTTGTTTAATTGTCATGGTGATTTAAATTTAAAATTTTGATTTTTTTTGATTTAATTTAAATAATCCTTATTTAAAAGATAGGATTATCTAGATTTGAATTAGATTTGGATTTAATTGATTTAAATTAGACAAGTGAAATATCTACAAGGGGTTTAAACTATCCTAATCCTTATCCAATTTGGAGCCTTCACCTCCTATATAAGGAGAGCTCCCTTCCCCTCCTTCGTAGAAATTCCACCAAACCAACTTCTCCACCAAATTATCGTGCATCGTGTCTGTGTCGCCATTTTCTTCTACTATATTTTTCTAGTACAGTTATATTATCATCCGCGTGTCCGATAATCCTGGACATCCATCTCTGTCGTGTCGGACACTCCCGACAGGACACAACAGCCATCTTCGACACAGCCTGAGAATCCAAACCTATTTCTATTCTCCTACCAGCCGTCGGCCGCCACCCCGGTCGAGGCATCACCACCATTACTGCCGCCACCTTCTATAGTCACCTCGTCGGGAATCCGTCGAGCCATTCCTGACTAACCTCCCAGTGCCACCCTCTCCCGTCTACACACCAACCGCTCATCGCCAACCCCACCACTACGTCCACCCCAAACCACCATCAAACATACACCCTCTGCCACTAACCCCGTCACCCGACCCGGCCAAGTCGTCCGGCAACCAACGCCAACTTCTACCGCTACCATCATGCACCCATCGTTCACCTCCAGCACGACCACCATCGCCACACCCAGGTTGTCAGATCCGACCACTAAACTCCCCTGGCCATTGCCACCTACATCGATCACGGCTCCACACCATCACCAACATCATATCGATACCACCACCTGAAAAGAAAGGAAATATAAAATAAACCCCTTACCTTCTCTATCCGGCCCCCACCGAGCGTTGCCTCTAGATCCGGCACTGCCCTCCATAAGCCTCACGCCTCCCGAATGAGTTCAAGCACGAACAGCCCTTCTCCATCAACGAGCCGTCTTCGGCCCGATCCACCACGAGATGGCCGACCGAGCTCCATAAACTCCTTCACGTCGCTGCCCGACGTCAACCGTGCACAAAAACCAGCACCGACGACCCACCCTTCGAGGTTCTACCACTCAGGACCAGATCCATATTCATCCGGAGCTCCGCCTTCGATGTCGCATCCTCCGTCGCCGCGAACAGTGCCTCCGCCGTGCTGAAACACTGGTGAGAGTCTCCCGACCTCTTCCCGTCTCCCGTCCCTCCCTTTCGAGTCTCCCCAGACTGATCTCCCTACCTTCCTCTCCTCTCTCCTCCTCTCTCCCTTTCTTTGTTTTTGTTTTCCCTTTTATTTTCGCTTTCCTTTCCCCTGCTGTCCCCTTCCGAAGCTTTGGATATATATGTTCTTTAATTATTTTTGTTAAAGCTAAAACTCACTTGACACACAACAACACATATGTTTTGTTAATATTTATGATTATTAATATCTCAATTTATTTTAAGGAGAGCGGCACAAATGCTGTTCTTTCTATTAATTATTACTTTTTGATTAGGATTATTATTATCGATATCTATTTCTCCTATATACACAATATATATTTGGGTATTCAAATTTTTATAAAGTATACTGTTTTATTAGTTAGTAGGAAATATTTATGAAATAAAGTTATAACATATTATTATTATTGGGTTTGAGTTGTTTAAAAGTTCCACCTACCATATTAAATATTTTATCTATTTTAATAAACTATCCTAGAAATATTGTTTGACAAAAATCAAGCTTTCAGATTTTTAAATAATTGTCTAAATTATTTTTGATATAGTTGTCTACCTAAAATTTTTATTTTGACAAACTTAGATTTTTGCCTAAAAACGTTTTCTTAAACTTTATGTATTTATGTAGAATGTTTCTACTAATAAAATATAGTCTTCAAATTATTATATATTTTCTAAAACTAGTATAAGTATTCGTATACTCTAAAACTTCCTTTGATTATCGCCATTGATCGCGATTAATCGTGCATATCTATTTCCTCACAACTTCGGACCCTTACACATCGACCTCGGCTATTGGACAAATTAGGACTTGTCGGATCATTGCACCACACCAGGCAAGATACCTTGCCTTATTTACTGTTTATAATTAGTTGCATGTTCTTTATTTGATTACTGCATATTTATTTCCTGTTTATTTTCAGTTGGATCCATGACTTGCTGTTTATAGTTACTTTATTTTTCTTTCAATTATTTTTCTTGCTTGTATTTTAATATGCATATGGACCTAGTCTTAGCGGTCTACCTTTTGACAGTGACCCTTGGGAGGGTGAAGACAGTTAGATGTATGGGCTACCCAAATCCAAATGTCGTAGTAACTGCGTACTACGGTAGTCGTGTCGCGAGGGTCACTAGCCTCGAGCTATGTGGACTTATGGATCACGTGGGCCGCTAGCCTCAAGTTATGTCGGCTGATAGTATTGATACTTGACGTGTGTGTGTCATGAATTAGTCTTGGGGGAGTCAGCCTTTACCTGCCTATACATAAAGATGTCTTTTAAATTGCATACTAGATTGGTTAGCCTTAGTTAATGTCATGTCACACTTCGTTCTAGTCATGGCATGGGGCAATGTCACATCGCGGAATAGTGCGCTACCCCTTGTCCTTGTTCGATTTTAGGGGTAGTCTACTGTTTCGACGATGGGATATTGGGCCGTGTTATGGTTGGGACACTTTACTTTTATTTGTGACTTTATGGCATATTTTGTATTCAGTATTTATGGCATGTTCTTCCTGTATCTTGTTACATCCCTCTGAGGACCTGGTGATCTCTCCAGGTGTGTGCTTTTGTAATGTTTTACAGGTGCTCTAGCCAAGGCCATATTTTATTCTCTTCTTCCGAGGTGATTGCACTTGGATCGCCTTCACATCGCTCGACAAATTTATTTGTCATGTATTTCTTCTCTTTTTAGTTGGTAGTAGATTTCTCTCCGCCCAATGATTTGTAAATGTTAATTCATGAGTTCATTTATAAATTCTTCCTTTTTTATTTGTGGATGAGATTAGTGTCATGGTTTACTGTATTTTACAGCTTATATATATATGAGAGTCCCATATATTGGAGTTTACTCGTATGTATGCTGTTGGCATGTCGACGTACTTAGTCCTAAGTATTTTGGGACTGGGGCGTTACAACGAGTCGGTCGTCCTCTTCTTTAATTACCACCATCATTTGGGGGAATTCCAAGAAGTTAGTGGCCTAGGATTCAGTCGAAATAAACCTATTAAATGAGGTCCATTATGTCGAGTTTCATGTTCATCTATTAATTCTGGAGTCTTTGACCGACGACCAAGTGGCATGTGGGTTGGACCACACTCACCCTATATAAAGGGAGGCTTTTTTGAAAGGTTGTGTCTTCTATCTATTAACATTCCCACTGTCATGTTCGATCCCGACTTAGCTTCAAACGGACGTTGGCCTTGCACAAATTGACTGTTGGCTGTGGATCCCTTTATTACAAGAAGTTATTTCCTTGTAGAAAAACTATTGCTGAGTTCTAAGATGCAATTGAGCGTTTGGCATAAGGAGTTCAAACTTGAGAAACATGTTGGAGGTCTTCGAGATCCAAGCTTTCAAATTTGGATTGAATACCAATCTGAAGAGCCAAGGTTGCGCATTTGTGAAGATTAACCCCATTGTAAAGTCCTTGTAAAGATTAACCCCCTTGTAGTGAAGATTAACCCTCTTATAGATTTCTATGTTCTTTAGTTCTTTTCATGATGAATTTATAATTGATCCTTGTAGGCATGATTTAAATAAAGAAGCTCTTTTCTTGTAATGATGATGAATCTGTAATAGATCCTTGTAGGCATGATTTAAAGAACTCTTTATGAACTGTGGTTTTTGATCTTCTGTCTGCACTTTTGGGTACCTGCGCTTTTGTGAAGCTTTGTGTAGAGAGGACACTACCTGCGCTTTTGATATGTCTGCGCTTTTTCATGCTTCTACAAGACCCCCTTCAAAGTGTTTCGAACTTAAGTCAAGCTCGGAATACTTTGAACAGAAGCATGACATGTGTCCTTTGCAAGCGAATGCCCATCACGTCTACTGACAGGCTGTTGTCACGCTTAGCCTTCGATATTAAATGCCTTGAGCAGTTGCTTCATTGAAAGTTTGATCACAAATCGTTTCAAGGAAACGGTCATCAGGACCTTAACTTTTCATTCCCACGACGTTCGAAGAGTTTCCTTGATCACAAAGTATTTTGTCTTCTTCTGGTGACGTGGCCATTCCCTGTAAGTAGGGTCTGTTCGGAGGGAGAAAAGCTTTCTGGCTTTCTTTTTCTTCTTATCAAAGTTTTTTCATCATAGTCGTCTTATTCTTTTAAATCCTAACTTTTTCTGCCATGGCTCCCAAGAAATCAAGAATTCCGAAAGCTCCAACGGTGAGCTCCAAGAAGGCTAGTGGGGCGGCGACTTGCTCCAGACCGACCGTCGTGAGTATGAGATAGACGAGAACGTCGTCGGCAAGACAAGCTGGAGAGGCCACGATGAGCACTCGACAGGCCAGAGGAGCTGGCCTCCGATGACGTCATTGCTGAGCAAGATCCCAAAGTAGGAGTCTCAGTGCAGGAAGACGTGCAGCCGCCTGTTGCCAGTAGGTGTCTGATCAACCTTTGACTTTCTTGGTTTGTTGATGCATATGTGCATCGACTCTTAGGAGCGTCGTCTCGAAGATACGTTGATGCTCTTTCCTGTTGATGTGCATGGGCGCAATTCTTCAAAATGGTGTTTTGAAGATGTGCTGAGGCTTTATTAATCTGACGTATAGTGTTGCTACTTTCTACAAAGTAACGACCCACTCTGTGCCGAGATTTCGTGCAGCCAGTATTTCTGTGCAGTACTTTCGACAAAGTATCTACACAGATATTTTTCGGCTGACTGCATGGATGATGGCTGTGTGGACGTTAGCGCAGTGCTTTTGTTTCTGCAAAATATTTTGCGTATTTCTGACATACTTTGTTCATGTACAGTTCTTGTATCTGCGTCCCTCTTCGGGGACATCTTTTTGAACTCGACGGTTTGTGCCTGGAGCATAAACATTGACGAGGCGCTTATCACTCCCGTTCGGCAGCTGATCACCCAAGGTCAACTAAAAGGGTGACTAGTCATGATACATGATCAACAGCCCATATACTTTCGCCATATAATGGACCGGGGGAAGTTGTCTGCCCCCTCAGACCCCATCAAGATGCTGAAACCTTTGTTTCTTTTTGGTGATCAACTGGTCTTGGAAAATACCATGCTCCCGGAGATAAACGAAAACTGGTATTTTGAGAGTGATGGTCTCTCTCTATATGTTCCGTCGATCGATCGACACATCCCACTTTCGGTCTTCTTTTGCTTGGCCGAGAAGTATTTTATGGATGGGAACTGACCCCGGTGCGAGGAAGTTTGATGACTGGCCATATCAAAGTGGAGGGGTGCAACACCCAGAGGGATTCTTTCAATAGTACACCCGACGGTCCATCAGCTACGTTGCGGGTGTTACTCCCTTGCCGTCTGCTTATAAACTTTACCACATAAGTGCATCCGTTTCGAGCCTATATTTTTGCTAATAGGCTTATGGCCACATGCGATATATATCAGAAGGATATATTCCATATCAAAGGTTGGATTTTCCCTAAGGTAGAATGGAGTTAGCAAACAAAGTAGGTGTTGGGTAGATTCAAGCATGATTTGATAGGTTCGGGCCTGCGTCGCGCCATCAGGGCTACTGAGCATGGAATAGAGATCAATCGGTGTCTGTTCATAGCCTTGCTGGAGCTATTTAATCACCATACCGGGACCTTCTTTACCCCTTATAGAGACATAGGTTTGGCCCTCCATGATATACGTGACATCTCGAAGCTACTGTGGGGGGACACGTCGTACGAGGAATATACCCCTTATAAGGAGGAGTTTCTAGTACTGGAGAACAAATGTCCTGAGATGATGGCTGTGTATAAGGAGTTGCTTTGCCATCACTAAGTATGCACGCGGCTGGACGGGACGTAGGATCCGCCATATATCAAGGCATGGACGGACTATATCTTTACTAAGCGTTCGTCGATGTCGGAGAAGGTTTATTTTACCGCACGTTAGACATATACAGCTGACGAAGTGGACGATCTGATGGCTGAAGCGGGGGTATCTGCTTCCTCAGTGAATGCTGAATGGAAACCCACCTCTGGAGTTTATAATTACTTCTATCAGAATCTATTTTCTTTAAGTCCAAAATTAACCTTAGTCGTCTTTCTGATGATATAGCTGCGGAAGGCCGTGGTTCTAGGAGGTTCTCGGCCTGCAGGACGAATTAGTTAGGACTTGATTCTGCCAGCTGTGAGGCTAGCCTTCCAACATTCCCTAGTTTAGCTGTCGGCCAGGGTATGTGACATCCTGCGCGGCTTGCGGGATTTTTCTAAGAGGATAATAGAGTGCCGCGGGGGAAACAAGGAATTTCCGTGGGTTAGACTCCCCTACCATTACTTGATGGGTTGGTTGGCTTTTCACCGCCTTGGTCTGATAGTCCTCAACACTCTTGAAGGTTATAGGGCAGGGGACACGACGCTGCGCAACTATCGTCATATGAAATGGCTCCATCAGGATGTCCTCGTCTGTAGTTGGCGTTGGTCCGTTTAGACGGCTATGCTCTCGCTAGGGTTTCGGCCACATACAAGGGTTTCCTTGCGGATGATGAGTTAGTGGATAGTAACCTAACTTTCGGTGCCTTCCACTGGTTATATTCCATACGACCTTTCCATTTGTTGTACCGAAACCAAAATCGGGTGTATTTGGAGCCTTACTTTCCTAGCCGATTTGCACGTTAGTTTGGCTTTAGCCAGACCATGATGGGCAATCCCAGCTCCTGTCTTGGCCATAAAGAAAGTCTAGTGATGGTGCTAGGGCATGGTGTTATTACAACGCCGGTGGCACTGGCACAGTTTACAATCCCCTCGATGTATGAGGAAACTCGTATTTTGTATTCTGCTATAAAGTTGTACTGTGTTTCAAACAACTTCTCACCGGAGTACAATTGAGGGCGAAGCTTGCTTGAGGGGATGAAGTTTGCGACCTCTTCATTGTCTTCTAAGCGTCTCCAGGGGCTCGCATCATCGAAGAGTAGAACAACATATGGCTCCAGCTCATCGCGGGAGGGAAGGGAGGAGGAAGTGCTCCTGAGTAACCTGTGGAAACGACATATTTCTTTCGGAGTGAGCCCTCTTCCTGTAAAAAGGAAAAGAATAGCTGTTGTGCCTCTGCGGGGTGGACCCTCCTAACAGTCTCTATTGGAACGGAGTGCCCCACCCATTGGATCTTCTTCGCGGGTAAGTCTTAGTGTTTTATTTTCAAGGTTTTATTTCATACTTTTTGTTCACTATTGCTTTGTTTATGTAGACAAGGCCCACATGGTCCGAGAGACTCAGGGATCTTCCCGATGAACCTGACCAGAGGTGTCCGAGGTGTAGGGACCAAAAGGAAAATTTAGCTGATGATCCTGTTAGCTTGGAAGGTGTCTCTCCTCTCGTCCCTTTCGAGTGTGAGGCTTGGGCTTCCTCGGAGCCGTTGGCTTCGCTTCAGCAAAAAAATTTCACAGGACCAATTAAGGATGAGCCTATGGAGGTACCCAAGGTCGACGTGGTGGCAGCTGAGGGTAGGATTTCGAAGTTCGTGCCCGTGATGAGTTAGGAAGGTGTGGATGCTGAAGGTTTTGTCCAAGATCCTCCCATCGTGCCTCCTCCCTCTGTCAATAGAAGGGTTGAGATAGTTCCGCAGCGCTGGAAGGGGTGAAGGATCATTCGGGTGAGGAGCTGCCGTTTATGGATCTTGGGGGTTCATCTCAGCGTTCGGTCGAATGTCCTTTGGAAGGATTGACTATATATGGAGGTTGTCGAAGCATTGGCCTGCCAAGCTGTTGAAAGGCCGATAGGAATAATAGTTGAACAGTTGGATGACGAGGTCATCCAAAGAGTTGCTAAGGAGGCGATTGAAGAGTTGGCTGACACAGTCCTCGGGGAAATGATCGAGGAGACCAATGTAGCACAATTTGATATGGCTGCTAATGAGCCAAAAATAGAGGTCCAAGGCATGGTGGTAACGGAGGTGATAGATGACAGTACTTGTGCGACTGATAAGCCTGCCGGTGTTATTACTGTAGAAGAATCGGGTGAGACGACAATTGACGAGCCGGCTGCTGAAGCTCTGGTTGAGAAGGTCACTGAGGAGTTGGTCTTGTCGGTCATTGAAGAAACGGTCGCTGAGGTTGCTCATATTTTGTTCGTATTGCTTTGGTTGCAAAGATGGCTGAAGGACCAGCGAGGGCACCTATTGCAGAGCCAACTATACCGCAGACAGTGTCGGCTGCACCACCGACGGCTTCTGCTATAATCATGGCATCATCTGTCCCGGCTTCAATACCTGCGACATCTGCCATATTTACGCTACCACCTGCAATACCTAGACATGTGTCGGCTACCATTACTTCCCCAGGACCCTCCGTCGTGGCATCTTCGGTGACCCCGATGCGTTTGGCCTATAATGCTTATTATACCAATATCATTCTGAGCACCATTCGTCACGCACAAACGCACGGGATTGAGGGTGTCCTTGCAGAATAACCAGTCGCTTAGGCATTGGAGCTGTATTGGAGCTTCAAAATCTCGAGCATAGTCTTTCGACCCTAGCTGCTGCAGAGCTAGAGAAGATGGCTTCCGAAGCATCCTAGCATGAGCAGAAACGTCGGGCCTTGGCTGACCGGCTGGCGGAGGTCGAGATTGCGATCGAGGAGGTGACTTATGCAGAAGAGGCTCGGGTTTGTCGTCGCACCGCTACGAAAGATCAGTGCGAGGCCCTCCGGGAGCAAATTCGGAGGCCAGAAGAGACTTTGGCGCTTGCGAAGAGCGATTTAGAGAGGTCAAGGTACGAGGAAGAGGCCCTCCGTCAGCGCTCTGATACTTTAGCCCGAGAGAAGGAGAGTATTGGTGTACGCCAGGCGAAAATGGCTTTTGCGCGCCAAAACCTGTCCCCGGCTGAAGATAAAGCCGCTTCCCGTCAGGAGGCCTAGCATCGAGCCCAAGGATTGGTTTTCCTCCGGATCACTCTTTTAAGGAGCCAATTAGAAGGACTTATGCATCGGTCTTCCCAATTTTGGCTTTTTTTGTCTTTTTGTCTCTCGGTTTGCGAGCGACTACTTTTGTAAAAAAAAAACCTTCCATTTTATAAATGAAAATTTTGGGTTTGTCTCTCTGCTTTTCTTTCTGTTGTGAACTTTCTTGTACTAGAATGAGAATTCCCTCAGAGGTAGCATGACATAAGGGGATTGAGATAACTCTGTTGGGGATAGGGTGTTTACTCAGAGGTTAGATGGACATGGCAAACACGAATTTTTTTTGGTGGTAGGGCTTTCCTTACTCAGAGGTTATATGAACATTGCAATGATAGACTCTACGGGTGTATAGAACGACTCAGAGATATTATGGACGTGAAAGGTTCTATAGATAATTATGACAACCGCGGGGGTTGACATGGAAGGAATGTCTACTCAGAGGTAATATAGATATGGTAGGCACAATCTTCGCTAGGGTGTAGAATAACAATTCAGAGGTAGTATGTACATGAAATATTTTCTAAATAGTTTATGAAAACACAAGGTCGCCATAGAAGAGACGACTACTTAGAGGTAATATGGACGTGGTAGACGCAAACTTCGTTTAGGGTGTAAAAAAATAATTCAGAGGTAGTATGGACGTGAAATGTCTTGTCTACTGGGGGTGATTGTAGAAGGGATGTATTCTTTTAACGGAATTCAGGAACGTCCCAGGGAGTATAGGCGCCTATGCTGGTATGAACTCAGACATAGTACTTCTTAAGGAACTTGCCATTAATTGGCATCATTAGCAAGTCGCTATTTGGTTTGGCCAGTCGGTAGGCACCATTGGAGTAGACCGCCTCTAATGACGAACGGTCCTTCCTATTTGGGCTCGAACTTCCCAGCAGTCTTGTGAGTCATCACTATCGGTCTTCGAACTGATAGACGAGGTCACCTACTTCGAATGTTATTTCTCGAACCTTTTTGTTGAAGGCCCCAAAAATTCGAGCTTGGTAAAGCTCGATTCGTTGCTGAGCTAGCAGACGTTTTTCATCCAACTCCTCTAACACTTGTAGCCGTCGGTGTTGATTATCTTCATCGGTCAGCTAGTTAGTGATGTCTACCCGTAAAGACAGGATCTGGATCTCCAGGGGAAACACTGCCTCGCTTTTACAGACAAGAGACAATGGTGTGTTGCCCATGTTTGTTCTAACGGTTGTGCAGTAAGCCCACAGACATTAGCCAGGCTTCTCATTCCAGTCGCACTTATTAGGAGAAATAACTTTCTTAAGTAATTTGACGATAGTCTTATTGAATGCTTTGGTTAGCCTATTTGTTGCAGGATTGTAAGCTGTTGATGCCACATTATGTATTCGATTTTTATCACAGAACCGATGGAATGTGTGGCTCACGAACTGTGGACCATTGTCATGGATAATCCTTCTGGGTACTCCGAAGCGGTATATGACATGATGTTTGACAAAGCTGATCATGTTCGAGGATTTTACCTCGGCCAGAGGTACTGCTTTCGCCCACTTAGAAAAGTAGTCGGTGATGGCGAGTATGAACCGTTGTCCTTTGGAGGATGGTGGACTAATCGGTCCGATGATATCCATTCCCCATGCTTCAATTGGCCAGGCGGCCGCCTTGGGGTGTAGGAACTCCAAAGGTTGGTGGATGAAGTCAGCAAGTAACTGACATACCCGACACTTCTTTGCATAATCTACGACGTCTGCCATCATAGTGGGCCAGTAGTAGCCCATACGACTCAGTTGGTCCTGTAACGTGGGACCAGGCTGATGGGCTCCGCAGGTGCCATCGTGTGCCTCCTTGAGTGCATCTTGTGCTTCTGTCTTGGATAAACATCGCAGGAGAAGCCCGTCGTATGAATGACTATACAGCATCTTAGTAGTTGTGTCGTAAAAGAATCGGAAAGACCGTCTCTTGACAGAAGTAGCTTCCTTCAGGTCTTCAGGTAAGATCCCGTAGACTGTGTAGTCTATGAAAGGGAATCGCCCGTCCCGAACGTCAACATTAGTCTCTATTTGTACTGAGTAACTCAGACACGTATGTAGATTATTCTTTGGACAAACTAGCTTCGGCCCATTACCGTTACGATATATTGAATTCCAACGGGAGCTGCTAAAGAAGCCACGAGGCCAGCTAGCGCATCGGCCTCCAAGTTTTGCAACCGAGGTACATTTTCTATAAAGAACCCTGTGAAGGTAGAGATGATATCGATTGTTGCCTGGTGGTATGGCACCAGATCTTTATGCCGGACTTTATATTGTCCTCAAACCTGGTTGATAATCAGTTTCGAGTCACCATAGGCCTCGATGTAGTCAACCCCCAACTGTTTATCGAGCTGGAGTTTGATGATGAGAGCATTATACTTAGTGACATTATTGGTGCATAACTCCATAAAAGAATATGCACGATGGATGACCAAGTCGTCGGGAGTGATAAGGACTACTCCGACCCATGCAACGTTCTCGCCTTTGGGTCCTGTTCTTAAAGCACCGTCAAAGAACATTCGCCAAACTGAATTATCTGAGACGATATTTTACTCTAGGACTTCATCGGGAATGTCGTCGTAGAGCCTTGATGTCTCTGGCACAGGATGTGCCACCAAAAAGTCGGCCAATGCTTAGACCTTGACTGCCTTTTGTGGAACGAACACCATGTTATAAGGAGTCAAAAGTATCGTCCATGTGACTAACCGTGAGTTTAAGGCCCCTGACTTGGTTATGAGGACCCTGAAGGGAATGACCCAGGAGATGACGTGGATCGTCTGTTCGGCCACATAGTAGCGTATCTTTTGGATGGAAAAAAGCAAAGCAAAACACTCATTCTCTACATGATTATACCGATGCTCGGCTCCAATCATGGTCCTGCTAAGGTAGTAGATTGCCTGTTTGTGGCCGTCATTGCTTCCCTGGGCTAGTAAAGCACCGAAAAAATGGTCTATAGCTCGGACATATAGCAAAAAGGGTCGCCCTATGACTGGTGCTACTAGTACTGGAGGACTAGTGAGGTACTTCTTGATGTCGTCGGACACGCGTTGGCATTCTTCTGTCCAAACAAAAGAAACCCCTTTCATTATCAGAGATTTGCTACGAATCTTCTGATATATGCCAAGCGCCGTTGTAGGCCTCGAAGCTTGCAGAGATTCTTCGGAGGAGCTATGTACAAGATCGCCTTAGACTTCTCAGGGTCAATATGAATACCCTTGGCTGTGACGATAAAGCCCAAGAATTTGCTACTGGAGACTCCCAGAAATGACTTGGTTGGGATCATCATCAATTGATGTGTTCGCATTAAATCGAACATTATTCTCAAGTCGTCAAAGTGACTGGATTTCTTTTTGTTTTGATAGAAATTTCATCAATATAACATTCTAAATATGGTACTCATTGTCCGCTGGTATGTTGCACACACATTCTTCAACCCGAAGGGCATCACTGTGTAACAATATGTCCCTTCTGGTGTCCAAAATGAAGTATGCTTTTCATTTTTGGGAAACATCTTCATTTGGTTGTAGCCTGAGGAACCATCTATAAAGGACATACGCTCGAAGCCACAAGTATTATCGATCATCACATCGATAATGAGGAGGGGAAACTCGTCTTTTGGACAGGCCGAGTTGAGATCCCTGAAGTGTATGCAGACACAAACTTTTCCATTCTTCTTAATGACTGGGACAATATTCACCACCCAATCTGGGCGTTGTTCTTCGCGAATGAGGCCACTCTCTAAGCGTTTGTCGACTTCTTCATTGATAGCATCCATGATGTTGGGGCAAAAACACCGCTGTTGCTGTTTGACAGGATTAGCATCGGGTAGGATGTTGAGAAGGTGCATGGAGACTTACAGGTCTAATCCTGGCATGTCCTTGTAGTTCCAAGCAAAGACCTTGATGTACTCTCGGATAAGCTGTATCAGAGATTCTTTGTCTTCTTCTGTCAAGCTTTTACTGATGAAGATGGATTTAGGGGAAACCTCATCTCCTAGCTAGACTTGGACGACTTCATCTTCAATGGGGGTTTGCCATTCAAAACGCCATTCCCCTTGGAATTTGAGGCGCTGACCCATGGTTCATCTTTGAAATATTCAAGCATTTGGTCTTCATCCTCGACTGGGGGATTTGTGTAGAACATATTGACCGATAGTAACTTTTTAAAGGCTTGGCCGATACTGTTATCAGAGTCCCAGGTTAAGGAGTCTGAGGAATGTGAATGCATTGGGACCTCTGGTTCAGAGCTCTCCGACGTTGTTGTGGGTCTAACGTAACTAACCCACGGCGGGTGCGTTGGTAGTAATTTTGGGACTTTTCCTTTGGGGCACGAAGTCGTAAGGAAAGACGTCGACCTTTGCCATAGTTCAGTCCTCTGTCACTGTTTAAGTCGTAACCCATTTTCTGGATAAGGTTTTTGGCTTGAGTAGTGTAACGGTAGAGTTGTATCTTGCCGTTATCGGGTTCTGGTTCTGCCGGAGCCAGCCGCTGCGGATGCTCCAATCGACCGAAGATGATGGATTTCTCCTCATTCTTTCTTACTGGAACCAAGAAGTAGGTGCCTTGAAGGGACAACTCGGCTTGCAAGATTAGCGGTTGTCACTTGTATTTGCAGCATATATAGAGCGTTGTCTAAGAAATACCTGGTATTCCAATGCACACAAGAGTAATTCAAAGACAACTTCCTATTAATGAAATATAAAAATTTATCCTGCGGGATTACATCATCTAAAGAGGGTGCCTCGGTATTAGCGCATACGTAGTCTTACAACTCTTCATCCGTGAGCACCAGGGCTGTCTTAGGGGAAGGTGGAGGACGTTTCCCCTTTAGCTTGACTACCAAGGGAGCTGCAGTCAGAGGTTCGTGTGACCTCAAAGTTGGCTTTGGAGCCTTTATGGGAAGTCTTATTTGCATGGGCTCCTGGCTAGCCTCTGACAGGGTTGAGGATGATCGAGCCAGAGCTTTGCCTCGGAGCTTGATGACGAGGGGAGCCGACGTCTTGGAAGGTTTCCCCCTTTTAATCGAACCTTCAATGGTTCTTTGGCGATAGCTGCACTCTCTTCTTCGTCGTCGGCGTCATTAGTATTGTCGTCCCATGGGACTGATTTATACAGATCACATCTGTACAGTATGCTTCGAGTCATCGGAAGGGATCGATGTCAGCGAACTCGGTCTTGATAGTCCCATCACTGGCCACATACTTCATGCATTGATGGCGAATGGAGGGCACGATCATGTATTCATGAATCCAAGGTCATCGCAATAGCATGTTGTAGTTTATGTATGCGTTAATGATGCAGCAAGTTACGTTAGTCTAGAGATCACCTATTTGGCATTTCAGGCGAATCTTGCCCACGGGTTCACTCTTTCCAGTGTTGAAGCCGCTGATTATAGTGTTTGACGCAGTCAGCCGATGCATTCGGATCCCCAAAGCTTGGAGTAAACTTTGAGGGATGATGCTAAGAGAAGAGCCATGGTTGATGTGGATGCGATCGACTTTAATGGCACCAACGTACCCTGCATAGTTGATGGGTCGGTTGTGCCGATTGTTCTTCAGTAGCATGTCATACTGAGTGAAGGTGATGTTGAGGATCACCTCAACAACACTGTGACAATATGGACATTCAGCAGGGTTCTTCTTAGGCAGTTGCACCTAAGTGAGGAAGGAGTCAGCGTTCTATAAAGCTTCACTGAAGGCGTCTTAAGCCTCTTTGGAGAGACGGAGAAGCTCGAAGAGTGACAGTCGAGCTGGAGTATTAGCCTGCAGCACTAATATGTCAAAATTGTAGGGCTTGATTGGCCCTATTGCCGAATCTTTTGTCAAAGGCTTGTCAAAGCGAATGTAACACCCTTATCTCAGAACACGTATTTTGATTAAGCCTACATGTATCTTGGATATGTATCTTATTTTCTCAGATTCTGGCCTGTAATTGTATTTTGGCTCGACTTGCAGATTTTGGTTTTCTCGTAAAAATGGGTTTTGACATAACTTGGTTTTATTTTGTGGGCGAGAATTGGTTTGGTTTGGTTTGGTTCAACATGCATTTGGAACACCTTAGCCTATGCTTCACCCTCAACACAACACAACCACCCTCATTAAAACCCTACCAACCTTTTCTCTCTCCTCATAACTCTTTCATTTATTTTCTCCATCTCCTTCTTCTTCCTTCCTCTACACAACCCACCAACACCTTAGGCAAGTGCACCTTGCCACCACATGAGAACCCTATTTTATTTGTCCATTAGCTAGATTAGGCCATGAAGATCAACATTAGAACTTGACATTTTGTGATTTGGAGTCTCCTTTGTTCTAGATCTAAGTTTTCTCTATTTTCAGATTTACATGGTTTTGATCTATTTTAGTTGGGTTTTTGTGGGTTTTGATGCTTCCATGTGGAAGAGAACTCAATTTTACTCAAGTTAGAACTTTGAAAATCTAGATTTGGCTTTGATTTGACCAAGATATGAAGAATGGAATTTTTGGTGTTCTTGATGCTTGCTCTCGGCCTGGAGACGAAGACTGCAGCCTACGCTCTTTAGCGCAGTGCTAGACTGCGCATCCCCTCTCGGCCTGCGCTCTCTAGGGCAGTGCTGACCGTACTGCTTGCCCCTTGGCGAACTGCGCTCAGCCCCATGCGCCATCCATTCATGCGCAGTCTGCTCATGCGCAGCCTGCTCATGCGCAGTCGGCTCATGCGCCATCCATTCATGCGCAGTCTGCTCATGCGCCACCTATACCCCTGTGCAGCTTACCCCTGCGTAGTTGGCTCCCCGCACAATCTAACCTCGCACGCTTGGACCCTGCGCACTTCACCCCTCCGCAGTTCAACCCTGCGCCATCTATCTCCTGCGCCAACCATTCCTGCGCCAACCATTCCTGCGCCATCCACCCCTGCGCAACCCACTGGTCCATGATGATTTGGTTTTATTTCTTGGACTTGGCTTCTTTTTTGTGGATTAGGTTTTGAGATCTTGTTCCACACAGCACGACTACCTTGACCCCAACACGACCTGGCACGATTTTTTAGTATTTGATATGACTAGTACAGTTTTTGTGATTTCTGTGATTTAGGATCCTAGTACTTCCTAATTTTCTGGAAAATGACCCGATAGGGTGCATTCTTGACTTGTAACCTGATAACTTGATAGTGGCCCGTGGCGGCGCACTGACTTGACTTGACTTGTAACTTGTAACTGGTAACTCGACTCGTATAACCAACTTGACACCGTAGGTGTTCCTGCTTGCTTGTTTGTACAATCCACCTGTCTTGTCTTACATCATGTCTAGGACGTAACTTCCTGGTTCCCACGGTCAGGGATTTACACTGAATCTGGATTAGGCTAATGATTAGATTAAACTATAGTTCATAGAGAATTTCCAGTCACAGGCAATCTCGTTATCTGGGTGCTTTAATTGGACTTGTAGCTTGCCGACGAGTAGAGCACATTTCCAGCACACTATCATGTGTTGCACCCTCTAAGTCACCTAAGGGTATATCGTCTCCCGGGCGATGTACCCAACCATACTCTCAACCCGCGGAAGGATAACTGGATAGTTTACAGGGCTTGGGACTGGGAAATTCTCACTTGTATCTTGTTAGTAATTAGGCTTGTGATAACCCTAGTTAATTAAAGTAGTAAGCCGTAGTAATTGCTTGGCCGCTTGTGAATGTATGGTGTCCAGCCTAGTCTAAGTCTCGTCTAAGTCCCTGTACCCTGGTACTCCTGAACCTGATTGTTCCACTTGCTTTAACAATGATCGGTTAGAGGCAAGATGCTATTCAGGCGAAGGGTTACAACCCCGGTCCTTGTCTGGTTTACGGGTTGTAACCTGGCTCCCAGAATGGTTCCATGTCCCTAGTCATTTATTGTCCTATTGTACTTTTATTAGTTGTACTTTCTTCCAAATTTCTTATGTTCTGATATGCTGGTTTTGTTCTTATTTCGTGGCCTCCTTTGTGGCACTTGCTCTTTCTGGGGTTTGATCCAGCTGGTTTTGTGTGGCCAGATTTCGGAGCAGCACCCGAGGATCTACCGAACTTCCAGCCCGATGGTGGCGACTAGAAGGAACCCGGGCTACGAGTGGGTTTTCTATTTTGTTTCGCTCGCTCTATTGTAAATTTATTCTTTTGAGGCGTTTAGCCGACGAGCACCTGTTAGCTCGATGCATATTTACTTACTGCATGCCTACGGGCTGTAAACATGATTAACAAATCCTAGGGTTGATCATGTATGACTTAACTCTTGCTAGTCCTTGTATTTTGAACGACTAGCTTCATGATCAGCTGAATATGTAATATTTGGGACGCCTTTTATTGTATATTTGGTGGTCAAACATCTTGTAACTATGTTACTTGTTTGAGATTGAGACTATAGGCTTGACCTTAAGAGACCATTGGCTTGTAGTAAACCCTCATATCTAGACAGCCGTGACCGTACAGCGAGATGGACTTCATTTCAATATACGTAGCTGGCTATGTTCGCCCCCGCTCTCTAGTATTCTGGTTCTGGGGCGTGACATGGTTTAAGTGGTGGCCCATGCAGGTCTTGGCATACAAAAAATGTGAGGGTTTACCTAATAAATGTCTCAATCAGTACTCGTCCTTGATCTCCGTTCATATCCTCTGAATCTCTGGAATCTTGACCTGATCACATGCTTGTATCATTGATCTGTCCTGGTCCTTCCTTATTGTTTTCCCTGTGTCGTCTTCTTCAGCGGCACTGTACCTGACCCCGCCGATCAGCAAGGTGGAGCACTTCATGTGGACCAGCAACCAGGAGATCATGCCCAGCACTCCGGAGTAGCCTCCAGAGTTGTGCCTACTGGAGGGGAGCCCCTAGTTCAACCCGTTCAGCCTGCCGAGCCGGATGATGGCACTTTGGTAGGTCTTATTAGGACCTTGATAGCTTCCCAAGATCGTCGAGGAGACGCCTTGCACCAGGTAGTGGCGATGCTTTGACCAGGGGCGGTCACCAAGGGAACAGCGCGGCCAACAGCTTCAAGCGCCTAAACCCTCCATTCTTCGACAGCAGTGAAGATGCGATTGCCGCGGACGCTTGGCTTCAGGATACCGAGGTGATTCTAGAAGCAGCTAGAACACCCGAGAATGAGAAGGTGGCTGTGGTACGGCTACAGTTGTTGGACTTTGCTCGCATTGGTGGGCAACGCAGGCCATGGGATTAGTGGCACCTATTGCTTGGGCAGTATTTAGAGAGAGATTACAGACGAAGTATTTTGATGTTGTGGCTCGGTACGACCTACAGACGAGATTTACCAACTTGAAGCAAGGAGGCAGAACGGTCGACAGTTATGCATCTGAGTTTTCTAGACTTAGTAGGTTTGCCCCCACCTTGGTGGCAACCGAGTTTGATAGGGCCCAGCGGTTCCAGCAGGGACTGCATTTGGAGATCTTGTTGGCAGTCGAGCAGTTCGAGCACCAGACGTTCGATGCAGTATTGAGAGCGGCTAGGAGGCATGAGTACACCTCCCAGCGGATCGTGGATAGGACCGGAGGTAGGAAGCAGTCCCACAGTCAGATGTACCAGTCATCAGCTCCAGCCCCGGCAGCTAGAAGTTTGACTATTGGAACTCCGAGGTAGGCGGCCTTAGTGATGTCGGTTCAGCATTCGACCCCGACGTACCTGCAGCAGCAGAAGCAAAAGCAGACTTCCGCGATAGGATGTTCTCATTGTGGGAAGCCAGGCCATGTAGTGGCAGATTGTCGTAGGGCGCAAGGATTGTGCCTAGCTTGTGGAGCGGCAGATCACAAGATAGGAGCTTGCCCGAATAGGGGAAGTTCTTCCTCTTCCAACCTAACCAGTCCATCGGTTAGGGGACCAGTACCTGTGCAGCAGCAGCAGTACCTGAGGCCATTGTTGCCTCAGGCCCAGGCATTTCATCAGCAGAACCAGCAGCAGTATACCCAAGCCCAAGTGCAGAGCAGGCAGAGAGGTTTCCAGCAGAGGGGACCCGCAACTAGAGGTCAGGCCATGATGATGGCTATGGAAGAAGAAGTTGCACCAGGTGAGGTAGTGGCAGGTACTATTCTCGTCAACTCCTCTCCAGCATTGGTATTATTAGATTTTGGTACATCGCATTCATTCATGTCTGCACGATTCGCGACATGGATAGGATTGGAGCCCGAGTCATTATCAGTGAGGCTTAATATACTTACTGGTAGTGGTCTTGTGGGAGTTGATCGAGTATTTTCCTCGTGTCGGATCGTAGTTAGCGGTAGAGAGTTCCCTGCTAGATTTATAGAATTCCCTATGGCAGACTATGATGCAGTCTTAGGCATGGATTGGTTGAAGAACCAGTATACTAGGATAGACTGCCATGTTGGCAGAGTTGTTTTCAGCATTCTAGGAGAGCCAGAGTTCTCATTTTCCAGAGGAGCAGTGGAGCCATCTTTTCCAGTGTTACGGATGGCAGTAGCAGTAGTGCATTTGCCCAGGATAGTTAAAGAATTTCCAGATGTTTTCCCAGAGGAGCTTCCAGGAATGCCGCCAGAGCGGGAGATCGAGTTCACTATAGACTTAATCCTCGGAACAGCATCTGTATCAGAGCGAGTCTACAGAATGGCGCCTTCAGAGCTAGAGATCTTGTACAAGATGATTGAAGAACTCCGGACCAAGGGATTCATTCGTGCAAGTGGATCGCCTTGGGGAGCCCTGATGCTTCTTGTGAAAAAGAAGGATAGTATGTCCAGGCTATGTGTAGATTATCATACCTTTAACTCAGTGACAATCAAGAACAGATACCCTCTCCCGAGGATAGATGACTTGTTTGATCAACTCAGAGGGGCTTCCGTGTTCTCGAAGATAGAGTTGCGGTCAGGATACCACCAGTTCAGAGTTAGAGAGCAGGACATCCCGAAGACAGCTTTCCGATCTAGGTATGGACATTGGGAGTTCCTTGTTATGCCCTTTGGAGCTACCAATGCGCCAGCCGTATTCATGGACCTCATGAATCACATTTTCATGCCTTATTTGGATCAGTTTGTGATCGTGTTCCTAGATGATATCCTGGTCTACAGCAAGAGTGAAGCAGAGCATGAGCAGCATCTCAGAGTCTTCCTTCAGACGCTTAGAGAGCATCAGTTGTACGCCAAGTTCAGTAAATGCGAGTTCTGGCTCGATCGTATTTCGTACTTCGGTCACATCATTACCCGAGGAGGAGTGGAAGTGGATCCCCAGAAGATTGTGGCTATCGAGTCATGGCCCGTACCTAGCTCAGTGGCAGAGGTTCGCAGCTTTCTTGGATTAGCCGGCTACTACCGGCGATTCATTTCAGATTTTACAAGGATTTCAGTACCGATGACCCAGTTGACCCGCAAAGATGTGAAGTTTGCTTGGAAAGCGGATTGTCAGGAATCATTTGAGAAGTTGAAGCGAGGTTTGATAACGGCTCCCATTCTCACACTTCCAGATGGGACCGGAGGATTCACAGTTTATTGTGACGCTTCAGGCAGAGGATTGGGGTGTGTCTTGATGCAGCATGGGAAGGTAATATCTTATGCATCACGTCAACTTCGTGATCATGAGAAGAATTACCCGACCCACGACTTGGAGCTGGCAGCAGTAGTGTTTGCACTTAAGTTATGGAGACACTACTTGTACGGAGATAGAGTGGAGATATTTACTGATCACAAGAGCCTGAAGTATGTTTTCACCCAGAAGGACCTTAATATGCGGCAGAGAAGATGGCTTGAGCTATTGGTGGACTACGATGTGGATTTATAGTATCACCCAGAGAAGGCCAACGTAGTAGCAGATGCGTTGAGCGGGAGAGCCGGAGTATATTTCCTGACGGCGCAACCAGAGTTACTGGCCGATCTTCAGAAGATGGGAATTGAAGTGGTTCTTCCTACCAGTGTGGCATTGATGGCTAGTCTACAGGTTCAGTCCAGCATAGTTGAGAGAATCCGGATAGCGCTGTATACAGATTCCAAGATTCAGCGGCTTAGAGAAGAGTGTGAGGCAGGAAGAAGGCCAGAGTTATGTATCCATAAAGATGGTACGCTTCGACACGGCGCTCGTCTTTGTGTACCTAGTGGAAATATCCGACAGGAAGTTATGGCAGAAGCTTATAGTTCGCAGTATTCTATTCATCCCGGTGGCACGAAGATGTACCGTGATATTCGTCAGCATTTCTGGTGGAATGGCATGAAGAGGGAGATAGCCCGGTTTGTCTCTCAGTGTTTGGTTTGCCAACAGGTTAAAGCTGAACATCAGAGGCCCGCTGGACTTCTTCAACCCTTGCCGATTCCCGAGTGAAAGTGGGAGCATGTGACCATGGATTTTGTGACTGGATTGCCTAGATCCCCAGCTGGTCGAGATGCTATTTGGGTTATAGTTGACCGGCTCACGAAGGTGGCTCATTTTCTCCTATTCAGAGTTGGGCAGTCTACGGCTCAGCTAGCAGAGATGTACCTCAGGCAGATTGTCAGGCTTCATGGTGTGCCCGTTAGTATCACCTCGGACCGATATTCAAGATTCACGTCACACTTTTGGCATAGCCTGCAAGAGAGTTTGGGGACTCGTCTCCAGTTCAGTTCAGCATATCATCCGCAGACAGATGGCCAGTCAGAGCGCACAATCCAGACCCTTGAAGACATGTTAAGATCTTGTACACTTGACTTCGGTGGGTCGTAGGAAGATCACCTGCACCTGGTGGAGTTCTCGTACAACAATAGCTTCCAGGCCAGTATTCAGATGGTTCCGTTCGAAGCTCTGTATGACAGGAAGTGCAGATCCCCGCTAGCATGTGACGATGTCGGAGAGAGGCAGATGCTCGGTCCAGAAATGATTGTCCAGACAGTTGAAGTAGTCAAAAATGTCAGGAATCATCTTCGAGTTGCCCAAGACCGCCAGCGACATTGGGCCGATGCCCATCGGTATCCCTTAGAGTTTACTATCGGCGACCATATATTCCTTAGGATCTCGTCTAACTGCGACGTCATTCGTTTTGGCATGCGGGAAAAGCTTAGTCCTAGGTATATAGGGCCGTTCGATATCCTGGAGCGAGTAGGAGATGTATCCTATCGTCTTGCTCTTCCGCCGTCGTTAAGTGAGGTACATGATGTATTCCATGTGTCCCCATTGCGACGGTATATCCCGGACCCGAGCCATATCCTAGACCATTCGGAATTGGTTGTTGGTACCAACCTTTCGTATGAGGAGAGGCCCGTGTCTATATTGGACCGGAGGGAGAAGATACTCAAGAACAAGACTATTAACTTAGTCCGTATTGATTGGGGTGTCAATCCCCAGTTCCAAATAATCGGATTGGGAACACGTGGCATGCCAGCTGTACAATCAAACATAGCTAAACCCAATTTAATGGACTATGATCTGATCGTAATACGCTGAAGTAAAACTAATAAAGTAACATCACAGGCAGGTAAACTAGTCTCATCCATGAAATAAAGTAAGAGATAACTGAATAGAAATTCATCAGTGCCACAGAGTCCAAATGTCAACTATGACTAGTGGAGAACAGTCCACTAAATAAGTAAATGAGTACAACTGGAATAAAATGGAGTAGTAAATAGAAATAAATGGAAATACTGGAAATGAAACCCACGTCTGAAGATGTAGCTAGCCTCCAGAGGATCAAGGCTGCGACTCCACCTCAAAGTCGTCGTCAACAAGTCCCTCTACTCCGTAATCAGTCGGGAATAAGTGCTCGTCAAGCTCTGGAAAAGATACCAGGTCCTCAGAGGGACATAACAAATACACAGGAAATCGACATGCATGATAATACTGAGCAGTAAGGTAAAAGTAACCATAAAGTATGCAACCAAGTATTTCCCTAACCAAACAAGGACAGGAAATACAAGGTAAGCAATAAAGGTGTTCTAACCATCTATGTGTAAATGCTCTCGAGACATCTCTAGTGGCACATGAGAGGGGGAGAAGAAGAAGAAACTGCCACCAAGCGTTCTACAGTTTGAGAAACGAGGGGCTACGAGCATCCAGCGTACATTGGAAACAGAAATTCTCATACACCACTAGTAGACTCTCCCCACCCAATGTACTCGTACCGTATACGCGGTACGAATAATATGCAAGACGTCATAGTAAATATAATGTAACTAAACCAAACTGCTAACAGACTCAAGTTCATATGTTAAGGGCCAGTCAACACATAAACTCTGAACTCAGCTCACTCATATGTGATACATGTCTGAGACGGTGTCAAGTTATACTAACACTATACTGGGTAGTCATCAATGGAGACGAGTGCACACAAATAGCAATAAACTGGGAATTTGAAACTACTGCATAGTAATGTCAAGCAAGGTGTACTTGCCTGTGTCCAGCAACTGAGTATCCGGGTCCGATGTAGAGTCCGAGTTCCGAGAAGCAATTAATCCTAAACAAGCATGATTTCTAATTAGTCACTAATTAACAATTTACTAAATTGATTAATTGCTAATTACTCAACAATCATAGTATTTTATTAAAACTAACTAACTAGTACCAATAATTATGAATAATAATTATACAATAATAAGTATGTAAAATATACTTATTATCATACATTTATATTCTGTAATTAATAATACAACATGATATTTAATAATTAATAATTATAATTAATTAATTAACTAATCAATTTAATACACACATGCATACACAATTCCTAATAATACTAACAAAATAGTAAAAATCCTTAAAAATCATTTTTAGTCTATTTTAATAATAAACTAAATAATATCAGAATAATAAATATATATTATATATATATTTTTACAGAAATGAATTGATTACTATTAAAACTATTTATTAAATAACTAGTTAAATAACAATAGTAAATACATAATAATTCTAAATAAATTCTAAAGATCACTATAAACCCTAAATTTATCCAACAAACCTAAATTCACTATTCTACACAATAATAACACATAATTAATAATTATTTAAATTAATAAATAATTATTAACCCTTTAATAATTAATTCTAAAATAATTCTAAAAATTACTTTTAGATCTTAAAAATTTGTAAATAAATATAAAACACCTAAAATAATTCCCAAAATAACTTAATTACCTATTTGCAACAGAAACCCTAACATTTATCAATTTACAAATAATTATATAATTAATATCAATTAATTATATAATATACTTAGTAATCAAAATTACCTTACTAAAATCTAAATAAATATAAATAAATATAATTAAATACTGGAAATATTTTTATACAGTGAAGTATATTTTTACAAATATTTTCTATATAATATATATTATTTAATTAACAACCAATTAAATAATATAAATTAAAAACAGTAATTGGAATTAATATAAAAAAATCTAAAGTACTCGGTTTTAATATAAAATAATTACAAATAAAATTCTATAATTTCTGGAAAAATTATTATAAAATACTACATTATTTTACAAACATTTTCATCTACAAAGTTTTATTTAATTAATAATAAAATTATTAATTAATGATTAAAACAGTAAATACAACTAATTAATTAACATGATATAAAATTCATAAATAAATAATAATAAATACTAATAAATATTATTAATTCACACAAAACTTAATGTAGATCCTATACTTAATTACTAATGATCCCCTTTAATTAGATCTAATTCATTAACAATGTTTTAGCATTAATTAACAAAATTAAAAACAGGAAATTAACCCTAAATCTAGGTTTTATGCATGCTGGGGGTTTTCCACGTGGCAGCGCCATGTGGTGGGTCGGGGGCTACCTGGCCACGCCGCAGGGGGGTGGCTCCGCCGTCTGGGTGCGGTGGCTGCGCCTGGGACGGCCGAGGATGGCCGAACGAGGGGTCGGGGTCAGCCGGGTCTGCAACAGCAGAAACAGCAGCAGTTGCTGCTCGACTGTGCAGGCGAGGTTAGCGGCGAGGCTGGGCGGTTAGGGTGGCCGAAATTGGAGGAAGAGGAAGCTGGGGTGATGGCGAGTTTGTCGGAGTGGGGGCTGGGTAGATAGATCTAGGGTTTAGGGTTAGGGGAAGCTCGGGGGAATACTGTGTATATATACACAGCTAGGGGGTTGGGTTTGTAGGCTTTCCCATACCCGACCCGTTAGGGTTTGGGTCTGGGTTAGGGTTAGGGTTAGACTTTAGGGTTTTCTAATACAATGCACACACAAACACTTGCATATATATATATATATATATGTAATATATATATATATATATATATATATATATATATATATATATATATATATATATATATATATATATATATATATATATTACATATATATATCTAAACTATATAAATAATTTATAAATAATATAATAACATCTCTTCAATAAATAAAAGAAATAATAAATTTAAAAAAAAATTGAGGGGCTTTACATTCTTCCCAACTTATTAGAATTTCGTCCTCGAAATTAAAAACAAGCTAGGATTAAAAGAATTATAGGGCTTGGTCAACACACAATTATTGGCACACAAAAACCATACTTCTAACTTTTAGAAAAATTCCAAGTTATTAACACAAAATAAAACAGACAGGATCTAAAAGAATGACAATTGCATAATTAAATCATACCAGACGCCTCACGAAGGTATGGAAAACGCTCCAGAATAGAATCTTCCAGCTCCCAAGTCGATTCGCCCGGAGAATGGTGCTTCCACGCAACTCGGACTAGTCGAATGGTCTTCCCCTTCAACACTTTTTCTCTGCGGTCTAGGATCTCCACAGGCTGCTCCTCGTAGGACAAAGTCGGTCCCACGGTGATCTCTGAATGATCAAGTACGTGGTTAGGGTCTGCCACATACTTCCTCAACTGGAAGACATGAAATACATCATGAACGCCTTCCAATGACTGCGGCAGTGTCAATCTGTATGCAACCTCGCCAACTTTCTCTAACACATCGAAGGGTCCGATGTACCTTGGGCTGAGCTTTCCTCTGACTCCAAATCTGATTGTACCTCTTGTTGGGGAGATTCTTAAGAACACATGATCTCCTTCCTTGAACTCAAGAGGTCGCCTATGAATGTCTGCCCACTGTTTCTGCCGATCCTGAGCTGCTCGTAGATGCCCCTGAATCTTCTTGACTGTATCTACTGTACGAGTTACTAACTCTGGTCCCAATATCTGTCTCTCGCCTACATCACCCCAACATGCTGGCGATCGATACTTCCTTCCGTACAATGCCTCGAAAGGGGCCATCTGGATACTTGCCTGGTAGCTGTTGTTGTAAGAGAACTCTACCAAATGCAAGTGATCCTCCCAGGATCCTCCAAAATCTAACATGCAAGCTCTTAAGATGTCCTCCAGCGTCTGGATGGTATGCTCTGGCTGTCCATCCGTCTGGGGTGATAAGCAGTGCTGAACTTCAGTCTTGTGCCCAGACTTTCCTGCATGCTCTTCCAAAAGTGCGATGTGAATCTCGAATCTCGATCGAAGACTATACTGACTGGTACTCCATGTAATCGCACTATCTCCTTCATATATAAATCTGCCAATACCTCTGTAGATTGCCCCACTCGGAATGGTATAAAATGAGCAGACTTCGATAATCTGTCAACAATCATCCAAATTGCATCTCGTCCAGCTGGGCTTCTTGGAAATCCCGTAACGAAATCCATAGTGATGTGCTCCCACTTCCACTCAGGTATCGAAAGCGGTTGCAATAATCCTGCGGACCTCTGATGTTCAGCCTTGACTTGCTGACACACCAAGCACTTTGCTACAAACCGTGCTATCTCACGCTTCATTCCATGCCACCAGTAGTGCTGTCTCAGGTCTCTGTACATCTTCGTACCTCCTGGATGAATAGAATAGGTCGAGCTATGAGCCTCTGTCATCAGCTCCTGCCTGATCTCTCCATTAGGAATATAGAGGCGATCTTCGCACCTCAAGGTCCCATCTTCGTGAATCCTCAATCCAGTCTGCAGTCCTTGCTCTGTCCACTGTCGAAGCCTCTGATATCTGGCATCTGTTGGTAAGGTCGCCTTGATCCGCTCTACTAATGAAGATTGAACCTGAAGGTTCATCATCTTTGTAACTCCTCCAGGCCTAACAACTTCGATGCCCATCCTTTCCAAGTCATATAGCAACTCCGTTTGTGATGTCAAGAAGTGTGCCATAGGCCTTCGGCTCAATGCATTTGCTACTGAATTCTCCTTCCCTGGATGGTACTGTAACTCAATATTAAAATCTGCCATCAACTCGAGCCAACGCCTTTGTCTCAAATTTAAATCCTTCTGAGTATAGACATACTTGAGGCTCTTATGATCTGTATATACCTCCACTGTTTCTCCATACAGATAATGCCTCCAAAGCTTCAAGGCAAATATCACCGCCGCAAGCTCTAAGTCGTGCGTGGGATAATTCTTCTCGTGGGTCCTCAACTGCCGTGAACCATATGCAACTACCTTCCCATGCTGCATCAAGACGCATCCTAATCCCTTCCCGGAAGCATCGCTATAGATGACAAAACCTCCTGATCCTGATGAAATGGTCAAGACTGGTGCAGTAGTAAGGCGCTTCTTCAAATCATCAAAAACAGCTTGGCACTCTTCCGTCCACTAGAACTTCTGATCCTTGCGAGTCAACTTCGTCATAGGCTCTGCAATTCTTGCAAAATTCTCTACAAACCTCCGGTAATATCCGGCAAGTCTAAGAAAACTTCGCACCTCTGAAACATCGGTTGGGGTTGGCCACGTCTACACTGCTGATATCTTTGTCGGATCCACTTCTATGCCTTTTCCTGAGATAACATGTCCAAGAAATAAAACATGATCTAGAAGAAAATCATACTTACTCAGCTTTGCATACAGCTTCTGATGCCTCAAGATCTCCAGCACCTTTCTCAAGTGATCCTCATGCTCTTTATGGTTCTTTGAATACACCAAAATGTCGTCGATGAATACTACGACAAACTTATCAAGATATTCAAGGAATACTCTGTTCATTAAATTCATGAACACAGCCGGTGCATTTGTCAAACCAAAGGGCATTACTAAGAACTCTTAATGACCATACCGAGTCCTGAATACCGTCTTCTGGATGTCTTCTTTCCGAACTTTCACTTGATGGTATCCCGACCTCAGATCAATCTTCGAGAATACCTGGGCTCCTGTCAGCTGGTCGAATAGATCATCAATTCTGGGCAGGGGATACTTGTTCTTGATCGTCACAGCATTAAAAGCCCTATAATCAATGCACATACGAACTGTTCCATCTTTCTTTGGCACAAACAAGACCGGGGATCCCCAAGGTGATGCACTTGGTCTGATAAATCCCTTGTCTTGCAACTCCTGCAGCTGCACCTTCATTTCATCCAGCTCCTTTTTTGCCAGTCGATAAACATTTGAAGAGATTGGTGCCGCTCCTGGTATGAGCTCAATGGTGAACTCAACCTCTCTATCGGGTGGTAGACCCGGCAGATCATCGGGAAAGACATCAGAAAACTCATCAATGATCGGTGGCGGGGCAACCTCCATTGCCATACAAGCTCCATGATACTGAGATACTCCCTTCTCAATGCTTCCTCTCTGAAATTCAAACTCCGGCTGGCCTGGTGGTCTAAATATAGCACAACCCCTATGGCAGTCCAATATCGCATGATATTGACTAAGCCAATCCATACCCAATACTACGTCGAAATTTGGCATAGGAAATACCAAAAGTCGAGCTCTCATCTCTCGGCCACAAATGACGACCGAACAGGTTCTACAGGTACTAGTCACAGGTACTATACCCCACCAGTAATAATTTTCCAACTCTTAGGCATTGTAGAAGTAGCTATCTTATGTACGGCTACAAATCTAGATGATTTAAATGATAGGGTGGCACCAGAATCAAATAATATTGTAGCAGGTAATGAACCTACTAGAATAGTACCTGTGATAGCCTTACCTTCCGTTCCATCTTCTCCCTGAGTGAGAGCAAAAATCTGTCCTTGCTTCTTGTTTCCTGCCTGCTGCTTGGCTTTCTCAAACTGTGCTGACTGTGAAGTGAATATAGGTCCTCTCTGCCGACCTCCTGGTGCTGGTGGCTTCTGTCCTCCAGCTGGCACAATGGCTCCCCAAACTGGGCAATCTCGAGCCTGATGCTGGCTCGATCCACAAGCTAAGCAAGTACCCAGCATCCTTCTGTACTCTCTCTGTAAGTGTCCCTTTCTGCCATAGAAATGGCAAGTCGGAAGCTCCTTAGACTGGTAGGGTCCAGTCTTCTGCTGATGCTGGTGATGTCCCATAGGTCTCCTGATAGGACCTCCTTACTGCGTCTTCGTCTGCACTGGCTGGTTCTTCTGCTGGTTCAGCTTCCCATTGCTAATTGTCTCCTGAATCCTGGCCTCCGTCAGCAACTCAGCATAAGAGATTCGAGACTGGGAGCTAGTGTAATGTTGTAGCTCCTGCCTCAGCCCGTTGTAAAATCTCTTGGCCTTCTCCAGATCATTGGGTATCAGTACCTTCCCATATTTGCTGAGTCGACTGAACTCCGAGTCATACTCGTCAACAGTCTTGTTCCCTTGTTCCAGGTGCAGGAACTGGTTGTATAAGGCATTCTTCACAGTAGTAGGGAAGTACTTCTTATCAAAAAACTCCAGAAATTGTCCCCACGACTGACGAGTACCCAACTGACGCTCCATAGAATCCCACCAGTGATGGGCATTCCCCTCCAGCTGAGTTCTTACGCCAGTCATCCATAAATCCTCAGGCAACTGAGATGCCTGCAATAGCTTCTTGGTGCTGGTGATCCAAGTATTAGTATCCTCTGGATTCTCATTTCCTAAATAAGGTTTGGGGTTCATCTGCACGTAGTCCTTCACTGAACCTACCCGTGCTGGTCTCACGGGAGCTAGTATCGGAGCTGGTACAGGCGCTGGTGCTGTCATCCTCTCCATAGCTGTCAAGAATCCCTGTCTCATCTCAGCAGCTTCCCGTCTTTGTTCAGCAGCTACCTGCCTCTGCTCAGCTGCTTCTTGCCTCTGCTCCGCTGCTTGCTGTCTCTGTTCTTGCATCATCATATGCATGAACTGAAACATCTGTACCTGACTGTCTTGAGACACAGCCGGGGGCACTCCATATGATGTCTGAGGGTACTACGGGGGAGGAGGAGGTACCCCAGTCGGTTGTGCACCAACTGGCTGAGACGTCTGCCCTGGTAGCAAAGGGTGGGTTGGAACTACCCTTGCGGACTGATCATCCGTACCAGATGACTGGTTGTCTCTACCGGCAGCGGTACGTCCACTCCTTAGATTCATTATTCTGCAGAGATAAGATAGAAGGAATTGAGAATAGGACGGAAACAAACGAGATGCAAAAGAATTTGTTCAAGGATAATCAAGAATGATATAGTCAAGTATGGATGAGACCAAATATTCTAAACCTAATTTGCAGGCTTGTTCAGTACAGTAACGTAACCAAACAAATTCCTGACCTGCATGGGCCACCACTAAAAACATGTCACGCCCCAGTTCCAAATAATCGAATTGGGAACACGTGGCATGCCAGCTGTACAATCAAACATAGATAAACCCAATTTAATGGACTATGATCTGATCGTAATACGCTGAAGTAAAACTAATAAAGTAACATCACAGGCAGGTAAACTAGTTTCATCTATGAAATAAAGTAAGAGATAACTGAATAGAAATTCATCAGTACCACAGAGTCCAAATGTCAACTATGACTAGTGGAGAACAGTCCACTAAATAAGTAAATGAGTACAACTGGAATAAAATAGAGTAGTAAATTAAAATAAACGGAAATACTGGAAATGAAACCGACGTCTGAAGATGTAGCTAGCCTTCAGAGGATCAAGGCTGCGGCTCCACCTCAAAGTTGTCGTCAACAAGTCCCTCTACTCCGTAATCAGCCGAGAATAAGTGCTCGTCAAGCTCTGGAAAAGATACCAGGTCCTCAGAGGGACATAACAAATACACAGGAAATCGACATGCATGATAATACTGAGCAGTAAGGTAAAAGTAACTATAAAGTATGCAACCAAGTATTTCCCTAACCAAACAAGGACAGGAAATACAAGGTAAGCAATAAAGGTGTTCTAACCATCTATGTGTAAATGCTCTCGAGACATCTCTAGTGGCACATGAGAGGGGGAGAAGAAGAAGAAACTGCCACCAAGCGTTCTACAGTTTAAGAAATGAGGGGCTACGAGCATCCAGCGTACATTGGAAACAGAAATTCTCATACACCACTAGTAGACTCTCCCCACCCAATGTACTCGTACCGTATACACGGTACGAACAATATACAAGACGTCATAGTAAATATAATGTAACTAAACCAAACTGCTAACAGACTCAAGTTCATATGTTAAGGGCCAGTCAACACATAACCTCCGTACTTAGCTCACTCATATGTGGTACGTGTCTGAGACGGTGTCAAGTTATACTAACACTATACTGGGTAGTCATCAATGGAGACGAGTGCACACAAATAGCAATAAACTGGGAATTTGAAACTACTGCATAGTAATGTCAAGCAAGGTGTACTTGCCTGTGTCCAGCAACTGAGTATCCGGGTCCGATGTAGAGTCCGAGTTCCGAGAAGCAATTAATCCTAAACAAGCATGATTTCTAATTAGTCACTAATTAACAATTTACTAAATTGATTAATTGCTAATTACTCAACAATCATAGTATTTTATTAAAACTAACTAACTAGTACCAATAATTATGAATAATAATTATACAATAATAAGTATGTAAAATATACTTATTATCATACATTTTATTCTGAAATTAATAATACAACATGATATTTAATAATTAATTAATTATAATTAATTAATTAACTAATCAATTTAATACACACATGCATACACAATTCCTAATAATACTAACAAAATAGTAAAAATCCTTAAAAATCATTTTTAGTCTATTTTAATAATAAACTAAATAATATCAGAATAATAAATATATATTATATATATATTTTTACAGAAATGAATTGATTACTATTAAAACTATTTATTAAATAACTAGTTAAATAACAATAGCAAATACATAATAATTCTAAATAAATTCTAAAGATTACTATAAACCCTAAATTTATCCAATAAACCTAAATTCACTATTCTACACAATAATAACACATAATTAATAATTATTTAAATTAATAAATAATTATTAACCCTTTAATAATTAATTCTAAAATAATTCTAAAAATTACTTTTAGATCTTAAAAATTTGTAAATAAATATAAAACACCTAAAATAATTCCCAAAATAAATTAATTACCTATTTGCAATAGAAACCCTAACATTTACCAATTTACAAATAATAATATAATTAATATCAATTAATTATATAATATACTTAGTAATCAAAATTACCTTACTAAAATCTAAATAAATATAAATAAATATAATTAAATACTAGAAATATTTTTATACAGTGAATTATATTTTTACAAACATTTTTTATATAATATATATTATTTAATTGACAACCAATTAAATAATATAAATTAAAAATAGTAATTGGAATTAATATAAAAAAAATCTAAAGTACTCGGTTTTAATATAAAATAATTACAAATAAAATTCTATAATTTCTGGAAAAATTATTATAAAATACTACATTAATTTTACAAACTTTTTCATCTACAAAGTTTTATTTAATTAATAATAAAATTATTAATTAATAATTAAAATAGTAAATACAACTAATTAATTAACAGGATATAAAATTCATAAATAAATAATAATAAATACTAATAAATATTATTAATTCACACAAAAATTAATGTAGATCCTATACTTAATTACTAATGATCCCCTTTAATTAGATCTAATTAATTAACAATATTTTAGCATTAATTAACAAAATTAAAAATAGGAAATTAACCCTAAATCTAGGTTTTATGCATGCAGGGGGTTTTCCACGTGGCAGCGCCACGTGGTGGGTCGGGGGCTACCTGGCCACGTCGCAGGGGGTGGCTCCGCCGTCTGGGTGCGGTAGCTGCGCCTGGGACGGCCGAGGATGGCCGGACGAGGGGTCGGGGTCAGCCGGGTCTGCAACAGCAAAAACAGCAGCAATTGCTGCTCGACTGTGCAGGCAAGATTAGCGACGAGGCTGGGCGGTTAGGGTGGCCAGAATTGGAGGAAGAGGAAGCTGGGGTGATGGCGAGTTTGTCGGAGTGGGGGCTGGGTAGATAGATCTAGGGTTTAGGGTTAGGGGAAGCTCGGAGGAATGTTGTGTATATATACACAGCTAGAGGGTTGGGTTTATGGGCTTTCCCATACCCGACCCGTTAGGGTTTGGGTCCAGGTTAGGGTTAGGGTTAGACTTTAGGGTTTCCTAATACAATGCACACACAGACACTTGCATATATATATACATATATATATCTAAACTATATAAATAATTTATAAATAATATAATAACATCTATTCAATAAATAAATAAAAATTTAAAAAAATTTGAGGGGCTTTACATGGGGTCATCACTCTCTAGGTGAGTCAACGTGGGAGCGTGAGGATGACATCCGATCGCGGTATTCCGACCTGTTTGACTCATAAGGTATAATGTCTTCCTTATGCCTTATGCTCTTTATTCCTTGATTGCATATATGATTGTATAATTGAACTGCTCAGTATAGTTGTTGGTGTTTGGTATAGCTTGTCCTTGTCTCTCTGGCCTCTTAAATTAAATTTCGAGGATGGAATTCTTTTAAGGTGGGTAGAGTTGTAACACCCTTATCTCAGAACACGTATTTTGATTAAGCCTACATGTATCTTAGATCTGTATCTTATTTTCTCAGATTCTGGCCTGTAATTGTATTTTGGTTCGACTTGCAGATTTTGGTTTTTCGTAAAAACGGGTTTTGACATGACTTGGTTTTATTTTGTGGGCGAGATTGGTTTGGTTTGGTTTGGTTCAACATGCATTTGGAACACCTTAGCCTATGCTTCACCCTCAACACAACACAACCACCCTCATTAAAACCCTACCAACCTTTTCTCTCTCGTCATAACTCTTTTATTTATTTTCTCTATCTCCTTCTTCTTCCTTCCTCCACACAACCCACCAACACCTTAGGCAAGTGCACCTTGCCACCACATGAGAACCCTATTTTATTTGTCTATTAGCTAGATTAGGCCATGGAGATCAACATTAGAACTTGACATTTTGTGATTTGGAGTCTCCTTTGTTCTAGATCTAAGTTTTCTCTATTTTCGGATTTACATGGTTTTGATCTATTTTAGTTGGGTTTTTGTGGGTTTTGATGCTTCCATGTGGAAGATAACTCAATTTTACTCAAGTTAGAACTTTAAAAATCTAGATTTGGCTTTGATTTGACCAAGATATGAAGAATAGAATTTTTGGTGTTCTTGATGCTTGCTCTCGGCCTAGAGACGAAGACTGCAGCCTACGCTCTTTAGCGCAGTGCTGGACTGCACATCCCCTCTCGGCCTGCGCTCTTTAGTGCAGTGCCGACCGTGCTGTTTGCCCCTTGGCGAACTGTGCTCAGCCCTATGCGCCATCCATTCATGCGCAGCCTGCTCATGCGCAGTCGGCTCATGCGCCATCCATTCATGCGCAGTCTGCTCATGCGCCACCTATACCCCTGCGCAGCTCACCACTGCACAGTTGGCTCCCCGTGCAATCTAACCCCGCGCACTTGGACCCTGCGCACTTCACCCCTGCGCAGTTCAACCCTGCGCCATCTATCTCCTGCGCCAACCATTCATACGCCAACCATTCCTGCGCCATCCACCCCTGCGCAACCTACTGGCCCATGATGATCTAGTTTTATTTCTTGGACTTGGCTTCTCTTTTGTGGATTAGGTTTTGAGATCTTGTTCCACACAGCACGACTACCTTGACTCCAACACGACCTGGCACAATTTTTTAGTATTTGATATAACTAGTACGGTTTTCGTAATTTCTGTGATTTATGATCCTAGTACTTCCTGATTTTCTAGAAAATGACCCGATGGGGTACATTCTTGACTTGTAACATGATAACTTGATAGTGGCCCGTGGCGGCGCACTGACTTGACTTGACTTGTAACTTGTAACTGGTAACTCGATTCGTATAACCAACTTGACACCGTGGGTGTTCCTGCTTGCTTGCTTGTACAATCTACCTGTCTTGTCTTGCATCATGTCTAGAACATGACTCCCTGGTTCCCACGGTCAGGCATTTACACTGAATCTGGATTAGGCTAATGATTAGATTAAACTATAGTTCATAGAGAATTTTCAGTCACAGGCAATCTCGTTATCTGGGCGCTTTAATTGGACTTGTAGCTTGCCGACGAGTAGAGCACATTTCCAGCATACTGTCATGTGTTGCACCCTCTAAGTCACCTAAGGGTATATCGTCTCCCGGGCGATGTACCCAACCATACTCTCAACCCGCGGAAGGATAACTAGATAGTCTGCAGGGCTTGGGACTGGGAAATTCTCACTTGCATCTTGTTAGTAATTAGGCTTGTGATAACCCTAGTTAGTTAAAGTAGTAAGCCGTAGTAATTGCTTGGCCACTTGTGAATATATGGTGTCCAGCCTAGTCTAAGTCTCGTCTAAGTCCCTGTACCCTGGTACTCCTGAACCTGATTGTTCCACTTGCTTTAACAATGATCGGTTAGAGGCAAGATGCTATTCAGGCGAAGGGTTACAACCCCGATCCTTGTCTGGTTTACGGGTTGTAACCTGGCTCCCAGAATGGTTCTATGTCCCTAGTCATTTATTGTCCTATTGTACTTTTATTAGTTGTACTTTCTTCCAAATTTCTTATGTTCTGATATGCTAGTTTTGTTCTTATTTCGTGGCCTCCTTTGTGGCACTTGCTCTTTCTTGGGTTTGACCCAGCTGGTTTTGTGTGGCCAGATTTCGGAGCAGCACCCGAGGATCTATCGAACTTCCAGCCCGATGGTGGCGACTAGAAGGAACCCGGGCTACGAGTGGGTTTTCTATTTTGTTTCGCTCACTCTACTGTAAATTTATTTTTTTGAGGCGTTTAGCCGACGAGCACCTGTTAGCTCGATGCATATTTACTTACTGTCTGCCTACGGGCTGTAAACATGATTAACAAATCCTAGGGTTGATCATGTATGACTTAACTCTTGCTAATCCTTGTATTTTGAACGACTAGCTTCATGATCAGCTGAATATGTAATATTTGGGACGCCTTTTATTGTATATTTGGTGGTCAAACATCTTGTAATTATATTACTTGTTTGAGATTGAGACAATAGGCTTGACCTTAAGAGACCATTGGCTTGTAGTAAACCCTCATATCTAGACAGCCGTGACCGTATAGCGAGATGGACTTCATTTTAATATACGTAGCTGGCTATGTTCGCCCCCGCTCTCGAGTATTCTGGTTCTGGGGCGTGACAGCGAACCTCCTTCTGCTTCTGTTTATCCGCAACAAGAGCTTGAGATGGGCCTGCTTCCGATGTATCGGGGGCGTTGGCCACAACAGGTGGAGGTGTTTCCTCCTCTGGGGCCTGGTTCTCTTCTCGCTAGTGAGCCGAGCGAGTGGTAACTAGAGTATCATCCGCCGATGTAGAAACCATACGATATGACTTGACTTTCCTTCCCTTGACATAGTGCGCTACAGGCACCATCATGTCTTGGGAGAGATCAAGGTGGATCCACATTACTTCGCCTCGCGGCATCGTAAATAGGATGAGGCCATGGGCGTTGTCACGGGCCGGTAGAAGATTGACTACTTCCATCGTCGCTCTCGGGATGGGGACGACGCCGTCTTGAGCCTCTGTTCTCAAAAAACTTTTCCACTCTCGGGATGGAGAGTGACCATGTTGGCAGTAACAGTCTTCTCCTCGTAGTCGAGTGAGATGACCTTGGCTTCGATGAGGCACTGGATTTTTCTCATCAACACGTAGCAGTCGCGTATCGAATGGCAGACATATTGGTGGTAGTGGCAGTATTTTGGATTGTCCACCTTTTCCACTTCATCAGGACGCTTAGGAGGTGGAAGCTGAAGTTTGCCACTCTTTGCCAACATATCGAATGGTTCTAGTGTGTCTTCATCGTTGAAAGAGTAGGGCTCTTTCGGCCTCTGCACTTTGGTCTGCTTCGAGTTTACTGATGTCGAACCTTTGAAGATGTTGATAGTCATGGCTTGCTTCCCTTTTTCGTCTTTGTTGCTGAATAAGCACTTCCCTTTATCTTCGAGAGAGGGGATGTTCAGTCCAAGCAATTGTGCATCATGTGCTTTTCTTTGAGCTACATCTGCCTCTGTAATGAAAGGCGTCCACTCTACGCAAGGTGAACTGTGCCACAAATTGATTGCAGGAAGCATGTTCTTACGACATGAGTCCATAAGCATGGGCTCAGGTATACCAGAAGGTAACATCAAAGCGGCCTGGCGAAAGTCCTCAATATATGTGCACACTGGCTCCTTCTTCTTCTGAACGATGTCCATGAGAGTCGACATTGTCATGTCCATTCCTCCTTTGTAGAATCGAATGCAGAATAGGTTCTTCAAGTCTTCGAAGGATGAAATGTAGTTGTCCGAAAGGCTGCAAAACCATTCGTAGGCCACCCTTTGCAGAGCTCCTACGAATATGTTGGTAAGGAGGGCATCGTCCTTTGGTA